>JADLZN010009457.1:0-377106 GCA_018155175.1 Sinocyclocheilus anophthalmus | reverse complement strand
ATATATATATATATAGATATATCTATAGGTACAAAAATATTATCTTTTTGTTTAGATCATAGTAATAATTAGTTTACAACATATTTATTCAATTAATTGATTTACATTAAAGGGTGGTCCCTGGTCTTTTTTCCAGACTGATGGGTTTTAGGGTGCAGTTTAACATGGGTAAGTCTTCCGTTTAAAAAAACAACAGTAGTTTTCCACTGTAATTTACCTTATATTTTCCCACCGCTTCTGTCCCTTCTCTGAAAACCGGGGCTGATACTTTTCCCCTGTGTTAATGAAGTCCCCCCCCATCGACCTCAAGTGCGAAGGATCTGATTGGTTAGCTATCCCCAATGGGTGTGTGTTGGCTATGAAAGACGGCTCCGTCATGTGCATCGAAACTCCGCCCTCCTCACCTCAGCGCATGTGGGTCTACGTTAGGTAGGGTCTTGTAAGCAGCGGCGTCATTTAATATCGATTATCAGTTTGAGCCCGGTTGAGAAGCGGAGGATATTATTGAAGAGGATCGTGTGAACCTGTGCAAGCATGGCTTTTAATAGTAGGCCTATGTTTTTTTTGAGAGAGAGATTTGATTTTTAACCACATATTTATTAACTACACAACTTCTGGTATAATTTACAAAATTCACATAGAGTTACTCAAATTCTTCAACAAATTGCAATGTATCATTTTCAATCCAGCACAAAACATTTTCTACACTCCAAATCTCTTCAAACTTTTCCAATTTCTTCATATGAGAGTAGAAAATAAAATCATGTTTTATTCTAGCTTTTATGAGTCCCTTGAACAACAATTCAGCATTTTTACTACTGCCATGAGCAACTTTATATTTCCTACTAATATAAACTGCCATTTTGGCTTGACCCAAAATAAAATTTAACAGCCGTCAAATTTCCTCTTTTTCCTTTTGCAATATTTAAAACCAAAAATAAACACAATCATTGTAAACATTTCATTAACATTAGTAAATATAATCTGCAATAAAGAAAACAAAGGTCTTAATCTCGCACAATGCATAAAACAATGAAATATGTTTTCTCTTTGATCACAAAAAGGACAGCAATCTTGCACATTTGGATTCAACACTGAGATAAAAGCATTTACAGCAACAATCCCATGTAAAATTAGCCATTGAAGATCACCCACATTTTTAGTCAATGGTGGTTTGTAACAAGAGCTCAAAAAGGCTTAACTTCAATATGAGCACTTAAATGGTCTCTCCATGGTGCATCCGTTCGTCTTAGTTTCTCTTTATTTATCACCTTCACACAAACTTTATATAAACTCTTTCCACCCATTGTATCAAAAGTTAAGTCTCTCAAATTCTCTGAGGTCATTAAAACATTTTCATTTTCAGTTACACTTTTAGAGATCACCATACAAGGAAAAAGATCTGTTTTATCAGGAAGCGCTTGACTCGACACAAAGTTCCAATCTTCTTCACTCAAATGTTCTAGCCACTTCTTTAACAAAAGATGGACTGTCCTTGTTGATTTAATTCCAAGTCTCTGCGCAAGTGCATCAGCATTGTCCAACGCGATACCAGCCACTTCTATTAAGTTCTTCATTTTAACAACTTTGGCTTTTGTTAACGTTTGCATCAACCATAAAGTTGTATGTCCACAAAACTCCAGTCGAGCACCATTAATCAAAGGTTCTTCCAAAAACCAATACAGAGACTTACATGACATTGATCTTTTAACCTGTACCATACACCATGCTCTTCGGGTGACCGTGCTCGAAAAGGGCGAAATGGTGGCGGAGCGAGGTTCAATGAAAACTGCTGGTGTGTGCGAATCGGTATCGCGCTGAAATATTCTTCTAAAACCCACCCTCCAACCTTACTAAAAATGCTGCTCGCGGAGGCGTCCATCCGCGGATAGTGATATATTTGGCGACTATATACAACTTTTGAACAAACTGGCCTAAAAGCTACTTTCCTACTTATACATCAACAACGCCCTTGTCACACCCCTTCTTCCTTTGGAAAGAAAGAACATTTCGTGGGTAAGCCATGTATCTTCCCATAAGAACATGTATCATCTCACACTGTTATTTTTCCAAGAACCCCTACCGGAGGCTCTAAAACTGATAACCTGTGCCATAATGAGGAGGCTACTAGATTATTAATAATCAAAGCTCTCCCCCTAAAAAACATTTTAGGTAAAATCCATTTCCACCTTGCTAATCTTCCTTCTACATTTTCCAGAACATTTTCCCAGTTTCTTCGCATTATTATTTCATCACCCAAAAAAACTCCAAGATATTTAAGACCTCTTTGTGACCAAACCATTTCACCTGGTAAAACCAGTTCTCCTTCATTCCATTTTCCAACCCTATATGCTGAACTTTTAGCCCAATTTACTTTTGCAGATGACATTTTTGTATAAATATTAACAATATCAACCAGTTTATCAATATCATCGTGTCCACTGGTTACAACCAATACATCATCTGCATAAGCTGATAGTTTAATGGGTGGAAAAGTACTCTCATATCTAAAATCATCTAAATGAGTCCTAATTTTATTTAGCATGGGTTCTATTGCTATTGAATAAAGCATACCTGACAAGGCGCATCCTTGTCTAATCCCCCTTTTGTATTTATAAGGGCTACTCAAACCACCATTGATTTTCAGTACACTTTCAATATCGTCATAAAGCACTTTAATAAAGGCAGTGAAAGCAGGTGGAAAACCAAAAGTTTCAAAAATATACCATAAAAACTGATGATCCAACCGATCAAACGCCTTCTCTTGATCTAAGGAAATTAGACCACATTTTTTTTCAAAGAGTCTTGAGACTTCCAACACATCCCGAATCAAGGATATATTATCCACTATTGATCTATTAGGTACACAATAAGATTGATCTAAATGTATAACCTGTCCAATTACCTCCTTCAGTCTGTTTGCCAAAGCTTTTGATAGCATCTTATAATCAGTGCATAGTAAAGAAACTGGTCTCCAGTTTTTTATCTCTTTGAGATCACCTTTCTTAGGGAGCAAAGTTAAAGCTGCTCTTCTGCAACTTAGTGGCAGTTGTCCTTTATCCAAACTATCACTTAAGACAGCAAGTAGATCTTCTCCTAACAAATGCCAATATGCCTTATAAAATTCAACAGGCAGCCCATCTAATCCTGGTGCTTTACCATTTTTCATACTCTGCAAAGCATTAAAAACTTCCTCTATTGTTAAGGGGCATACCAATTTTGCATATGAATCCTCATTCACTTTTGGAAGATGATCTGCCACAAATTCAGCCATTAACTGGCCATCCACAAATCTGCGGGTATACAGCTCCTTATAAAAACTGACAGCCCTTTTACGAATGTCAGAAACCTCAGTAAGAACTTTTCCATCTTCTGACCATAAAAACTGAATACTTTTTCTTTGGCCATTTTTCCTTTCCAAACTGAAAAAGAACTTTGACAGGGCATCCATTTCAGAAAGACTCTGAAATCTAGATCTAACCAATGCCCCCTGAGACCTTGCACCTAATAGATCTGCTAATGTTGCTTTTTTTCCTTTAAGAGCCCGCAATTGGTTTTGATTTGCAATGGCTCCATTTAAAGTCTGAAGCTCCACTATATCCATCTCTAGACTTCTTATGGATTGAACCATGTCTCTAGTAACATTAAAACTGTACTGATTACAGAGTTTTTGTATCTGCACCTTCCCAATATCCCACCACTGTTGTATTGATGTAAAATAAGACTTTTTAGATTTCCACCCCAATCAAAAGAAAGAAAAACATTTACAAAAATGGGCATCTATGTATATTGTCTTTCGCTACAATGAAAATTCCTCCATACATCACAAAGTTGCAAAGTTTTAATCATATTTAATAATTTGTTTTTTGATGCCATATGAGGTTCAATGTGATTTATATCTAAATCATTGCTTGTACAGTTAAAATCCCCACCCAGTACTAGAAAACTTTCCATATGACATTGTTTCAAACTACCACATAAAGTTTCAAGAAACAACATTCTTTCCATTGACTTTACAGGAGCATAAACATTTATCAATTCAATAGTAACATTTTCAAACTTTGTTATTATCTTAATTAAACGGCCTTGTATTACTTCAATAACATCATAAGATATTGGTAGGCAGGTCTTTGAGAACAAAACAGCCACCCAGCACTAAGAGCAGTCTTATGACTCAAAACAATCTTTCATCCATTCAGCTTCATTTTCCTTTGTGCTGTGAGTCTCTTGCAAAAACATAACATCTATATTTTTTAGTTTCATTAACTCATAAACTTGCGCTCTTTTGCTTACATCCCTCGCCCCATTTACATTCAGGGAAGATATTTAAAAATTACTCATTATGAGGGATGAAAAAAGCACAAAAAACCAAATCCACATTACTCCATTATTCTTGTGACATATCATTATGCATTGTCTGAGGACGCACCTTTTGTACAATCTTTTTAAAAGATACACCTCAGGGTTTGACAAACATATTTCACCTTTCTGTTTCATAAGAATCTTTGCTGAGTCAATGAATAACGAAAGATCAGGAAAAAAATCTATAACCTCCACATTCCTCATTCCTTTTGTACGCTGCAGAAACTGTAATCTTTACTCATATTTCCCTCAACTACAGCGATCCACGTCAAACAGTCCGCTAACTTTCTGAGCCCGACCCCTCCCGTAACTTCAAACTCCCTCCAGAACTTTCAAGTACAATCTCATCATGTGCCTTTTTCTTGATGTATTGTCCACTCAGCAAAGGATTTGACTTCCTCTCGACTGCCACAGGCACTATTAATACCGCTTCACAAACCTCTTGAGTAGATTCACACCTCTAGCAATCTCCAGAACAAACTGATCAGTACATCAATAATTTTTATGAAGCGTGTCTCACTACATCTCATACTACCACAGGTACCGAAAACTCTTCACTTGTGGCCCACACTCAAGCCGAACCTACCAACTTCGCTGTTCGTGTGCCACCGCATAGACCTTCATGAGACCCACGGGCAACATCTGAACCGTGACGCGGGGCTTGCTGGACAGCGCGTCACAAATGGCCCCCCTTCGGCTCCAAGCATTGCGCGCTCAGGTGTGACAAGCAGATAGATAATCCTCGTCAACGGGAAGGTAAAAGTGAGTGCAGGGCATCAATATCACTCCTCAAAATCATATGCACTTGTCTGCGGAAAGACGCAACGTGCTTCAACAATGGAGATTTGCAGCCTAGGGGGATTTTCTTAATTGCAGAAACCAACTGTCCATAACGAGATAATTTGCGTTTCAGTGCTTCATCACTAATAAATGGGGGCACATTAGAAAGCAACACTTTTCTTGCTGGATTAACAAGTGGGAAAACCTTAATCAAACTACCATTGAGGACTATCCCATTTTCAACTATTGTGTTCACTTTTTCAACTTTGTCCAAAAATAACACCACAGCACCGTTCATTCGAGACGCTGAACGAATACTACTGTGACCAACCACCTCTCCTACCACTAACACACATTCTTCAACCGAGCACTCAACTCCAACCGGCATTTTTATTCCATGCTGCCGGGTGAGTTGCTCATAACTCTCCGTCTCCGCATTCGCCATGGCAGCCACTGGCTACACAACTCCCCACCACAATATTTTCAGTGCTTTGTGACCATACACAGTAAAAAAGCTTAAATAAAACCAGTGAGAGAAACAACACTTAAGTAAACAGACCTTTGAAATGGGAAAGGACTCCACGTCTCGCTCTGATTCCACTCGCACTCACATCAGCAAACACCACGCATTTCGCACACACGAGAGAGATAGAGAGAGAGAGAGAGAGGCAGAGCGTGTGCAGAGCAGGGGAACGTGAGGAACAGAATTAAGAACCGCTGCTTTAGAACATTAATTATGAAACTTGTGAATCCATTAGAATAGTTAGAAGACATAATCGCGATTCATATATGAATAGATTTTTCCTGCACCTCTAGTTTTCTCTTCCTCTTCTTTAAAGCAGTGCAGCATGGCCTCGCCCACTTTGCTGCCTTTTCCCGAGGGCGTGGTTTATCTGGGTTTGTGATGTCACGGACCCAGGAAGTAACTCGTTGTATTCCCTTACCAGTCGTTTTTGTTGGCATTAGACTGCCAGAATTTTAAAAGACTATATATCTGTTTGCATTGAACTTTCAGCTTCATAGCTTTGCAGATATTGTTTATGCTCAGACAGCAACATTACACACTAACTAACTAAAAAAGTGACATCGAATAACAACCCCTTTAAAATTAAATTAATTCATTTATTGGAAGCCCCATAACAGGTATTTGTGACTTTTTATCCTCATAGTTTCAACTTTTGCTCAGGACAACTCTAAGACAAACTCAGAATTGTGAGAAAATATACTCAGAGTGGTGAGAAGAAATTGTGAATACAAAAGTCAGAATTGCAGATGTTAAACTCACAATTATTTTTGTATTATTTTTGATGTCGGAAACTAAATCAGCAAATAACAAGCAGTAATCTTTTCAGATGTAAATCCAACTTAATGAGAATAAAAGTCACAATGACCTTTTAATTATTAATCCTGTGCAGACATGGGCTTTCCATCTAAAGTGTAATATTTTAACAATGGTAGAAAAAAAAACAGTGACCCCCAGGCAACTTCTACTCCCCTTGTGCCTTTCAGTATTTCCCAAAAACATCCCCATCACATCATCTTTCAAACATCATGTGCCCTCAGTTCATAAATGGTACACATTTAAATATCTCAAAAACCACTTGCAAAAAAATTTCCACACACATCAAGTTTTTGCCTTTTTGCAACATTTTCACCTTTTTTTCGACATAAAATAAGATGTTAAGCTTGTTGTTGTTGGAACTGTGTTTTTTGCCTGAAAATATGACCTAGACTGTGCAGTCCCCTCACAAGTACAATTTTCACATTAATGTCAGCCACACTTGTTCCTCGCTCTCCTACTCCACAAGCACTGTCAAATACTTACTGGTGACAGCAAGCCATAATCCCACCACTCTTATCCCCTCCGTCGTTATCCTGCATCGTGTGTCTCATACCCGGTATTGTGAAGAGAAGCCCTCCAGGGCGGGGGGGGGGGGGGAAGGATGACAAGCAGTGTTTACCACGACTTTTACAAAGTTGCCCCCAGCCACGATGGTAGTTTTCTCTTGCTATGAACGTCACACGAGGCCCCCGTGCTCCCATGTCCGTGCTCTATAGCGGCCACCTTGGCAAACAGTCTTCCCGTCCACTTCCTTAGAAACGGCAAACACTCAGCTCCACAGGTTACTTCGTAGGGCTCATTAATGTTGTTTTAGATGGCGAATGTGGACACTCCTAGCTCGGAGGGTGTCTGTGGGGGTCACGCGTCTCGTGTAAAATCAAACCACTGACATCTTCTCCGGTCGAAATGTCCAAACCACAGGGTCTCCATCTCTGGAAGCTTCTAGCGTGTTCCACTGACCAGGGGAAGTAGGGAAACACTTGTTTTCATAGCATTGGGTCAGAATCAGGCAGGGGTTTTCAGGGTGAGGGAAATCCTCATGCAAAACAGTGTCCTGTGTTCCCATTGCAGAGGCTTTCCTGTGAAGATGGGGCTGTTTTGCTGATGTTTGTTTTCCCTGCGCATGCATGGTTGTCTCCTAATGACATATCATTAATCATACTTGATTAGAGACACTTAAAACTAAACAAACAAACAGTTTGTTTTAAATGGTTTGGTGGCCTAAAAACATAGGAATCAAAACGGGTTGTAAGTGCTCCTGTAAACTTGTGTTGTTATATAGACCTGTGTGTGTTGTGTGTGTGTGTGTGTGTGTGTGGTGCGAAACAAAGTCTTCTCCTTTTCCAGAGACCATGTGATTTCGTGGATACATCATAATGTAGTCAGTCCAAATCTCCGTGTGTCTCTCGGGGACATCCCGATCCCTCTTCCTCATCTCCTTGCTCATACGCTGTCCTGGAGCCAACACTACAGCTATGTGAGTTCCTGCGGCTAAATAATGGATCTTACAAGACTAGTAATGACTATTGTTGTCAAAAGTCGCGTACTTCGGTCACCAAGTCGTACTAACACCATGAGAAAAAATGCCGGCCCACAATATCAAAACTGACCGCCATAAATAGATTTTCCAAAAGGCTTTGACAGTTTGACTTTGTTGAATAAACTTGAGCACTGCACGTGTCAAAGTCGAAAGCCGGTACGGGTGTTTTTATATCACTGTATTTCTGAAGGAAAACGACTGTCTCAAAATTATGGATGTCATTTTCATTTCATTTTGCCTGTAATGCCTGAGCAGCGTTTGTAAGCTGAGCGCTACTTTGATTAAATCCGTTACCGGGGAAACCTCTATCTCTCCCACTCTACAAGCGCCTCCTGCTGGCAGAAAATGAATTTGCATATCTATGCCGCCACAATTAGAGTGCAAGTCTGTGGGAAACACCGCTTTTGTTATGAATATTATTCAATATTTTAATTTTAATGTCGGATTGAAATGAGCATCACTGTTATTAGAGTAGTTAATCGTTAGCATAAGCATGGCTAACGCTAATATATAAGGGGGGGGGGGGGGGTAGAGCAGAAGACTGAAGTTTTCCTTTATTAACTATTTAATGCTGCTATAACTTTTATTACTGTAAAAAAACAGGAGGACATAATGTTATTTACTATTTTTACACACCAGAGGCTTTTAAATGAATTGTGAATCTAAAATATGTGTTAGAGAATGTACAAATGGTTAACTTTGTTTGTGTCATATCAGTCAGGAAAGCAGTTCTGGGCTTTTTTTATTTTTAGCTAACTTAGTTGTTATTCTTGACTGAATAACTCTAGAAGGTTTTAAAAACCCTTTAAAATTAAATATGAACACAGTTTGAATTCAGGAAAGTATGGTAAATATTTTGTTAATTTAGCATTTTTTGTGTTTGCCTTGGGTACACGGGAACCGTGGATGTCACTGTATTGGATACCACGAATAGCTGAAAATTTTGGTACCTAGTACAACACTACTAATGGAACTTTATTTGCCCGATTTTTTTCGAAATAGCAGCCTTTGCACTTTGAAATTAATAGATAAGTAATGCATGGTAAATGTTTTTTAACACAAAGTGTCTTAAATTTTGAGTTCTCTTGCGTTTTATCAAAACGGTATTACATAAGCACCCACGACCCTGACACCCCTGTCCTATCAAACATTTCTGGATATAAATTCGTTTGCCATGCATATTTTAATATACATCAATAAATAAAAAAGTAGTAGTATACTTTATTATTTTATCTTTATTTCTATTGTTATCATTTCCAACATGCATATCAGAATATGATGAAAATAATATATATATATCATATATAAATATATTTAATACATAAACATAACATATTCACTGTGTGTGTTAGTATAATAAATACTTTACGTTAATATTAGCTATACATATATCACATATAGCTTAAATATATACATATATTGGTATCTCTCTATAGAAGAGAGAGAGAGAGAGAGAGGGAAGATAAAACACCGGCACACCCACCACACACACCACATATATATTTATTGTAAACACAAACATTTATTTGATTGATCTATTCACAAGAGTAAAAATAATAGAATAAAAAAAATAATTAAGGTAGCCCGCGCACCAAATCCTCAAATCAAATCCAACAGTGAAGCAGTGGTAAGCAAGTTACCTGAAAAACAAGGTCAAACGTTCGGTCACATGTTTGATCCATTTGCAATGCCAAGTCTAGACAATTTTTGATTTAAGAAATCACCATATGATTGAGCCACATGATTAAACCGAACTGGAAGCACTGATCCAAAAACTAAAAATAAACATCGATATCGACACCACTATTAAGCAGTAGTATCATTGTTTGTAATAGTTATTCACTCAGCAGCCTTCCTTTCACATTATTGTAACTATTAAAGGCCGGGTGTTCAGCTGAACACCTGTTTTCCTTTGCCTTTTCCGCACTATGGAAGAAACAGTCACTGGAGTTCAGTAAGAAACAAAACATAAAGGCCCCGCTTTTGGCTGGATGATTCACTTGGACTTTGAACTGACGTTGAGTTGCATGTCTTCAGTCAGATGAGGGATTTTAATATCTGCGTGAGTCTAAGCAATTACATCCAACTAAGGCTGTGAAAATCTGATAACGATTCGTGTAAAATATATCTGGAGCACTTCCTACCTATGTCAATTTTCCAATATCAGTAGTTGATTTAGAATGTGCTTTTCACTAAAGGGCTTGGCAGTGTCTGTAGCAGGTAAGGAACCTTCTTGGAAAGTATAATTGGTCCAATCATCACTTTTGTATAAAAGCTGGTGACATCAGCCCAACGTCTTCTATTGGATGTGGTAATTGCATTGGGGGCCCCTGTCTGTTTTGACTCTCTTGGATAGTTGTTTCGTGACGTACTACATCCTTTTCTCAGGAACGTTCATTTTTATGCCACAGGGAAGAACATGGTCTGCGCGCCCATTAAGACCGACTCAAATTGGGCTAGTTTTACATGCTTGAGATACAGCTGGGGAAACATTTCATACTCTGGAATGGTTTGAAAGTGCGTCAAAGGGTGCAGTTCGTGGTAATAGCAGAAACAGCAATAGAAAGATTGATGTTAAACGGAGCTGCATAAAACTAGAACAGGTTCAAGTAAACATTTGACATTAGTAGTATATTGTAAGAGTAGATAAAAAACATAACCCATATACGATGACATATTCTGCTCCATGAACCTTAATAAAACTGTAAAATATATATAAATTCTTGGTTTCTCACTGTTAGGGTGGAACCAAAAATAATCATATGGTTCATAGTAATAAATATATTAGATTATTATATTATATTATAAGTTATATTCATTATATTCATTAAAAATGGCCAATACTTTAGGGCCAGCCAATACTTTACTACTACTACTACTAATAATAATAATAATAAATAATAATAATCACCATCATTAAATACATATTGTCACCTATTTAAAACACACCCATAAAAAGCATTTGTTATTGCATATATAAAAAGGTTTAAATTTTTATATTGGTGTGTATTCTTACTCTAATCCCTGAAGTCTGCAAACATCTGGCTCTGTTGTCTCTGTTAAACGCATTGCAGCATTTCTTGCATTGGTCTGTGTTCGTGGAGCTTTCATGTGGGTATTCGATCATTTAAACACCCCGCTACCTCTCCTCCTGATTTCCTGTGCTACATGTCCTACACATATGCAGGCAGTTAGCACACACATGCATTGTGAACACGCAGGGCAGGCTGAAGACATTACACCAGCCCACAGGGAGGATTGGGTCCTCCTTACTATACCGCTTTCCAAATGTTTTGATGTTTGACCGTTGTTCAAAGAAGCAAAGATTGTCTTTATATTATTTATGGACCTGTTAAGTGTTATTGTCAGCTTCATTTCAGAGTTTTAGGTTTCAAGAAAATACAGTGGGCTCCAAAAGTCTAAGACGGCTAGTGAAAATTATTCTATTTATTTATGATATTGTGATATTTGACTTTATTTTCACACCTATCACCAAACCGGTGTATGGAATCTAAACATAGTTAATATTAATAATTGATTTTTTTTATTATTATTTTTTAACAGAAAAGTCTATAAACAACCCTAAAAGAGCAGTTTAGACTGCATGCATAAATCACACATATAAGAGTGGCTCCCGTTTCCCCACCTCTCATGCACTCTCTGCTTGGCACTTTGAAGGATCTCAATGCTGCCATACTTCAGGTGGTAGCTGTTTATAATATCTTCCACTAGATGGGGACATCGCTTAACTTAATCTTTACAACCTGCGCCTCATAGCCTGCGGCATATATCATCAGTGATAGAGTAATTGCAGCAATGTTTTGGGAGGGAGTGGGTACACCGCCACAGCTGCTTGCTATTGTTCAGTTCAGTTGTCTGCACTTAAGGGATCCTCAAATCAAAGCCATGAGCCGAAGGTAAACTCATGCTTATGTAATGGGAGTGGTGCAGTCATGCATTTTGATTTTAATAGAGGTATATGCTGTTATATGATTACATAATTCGCACACTGAAACAATTTGTTCGCTCTGAACTTCAAAGGCCTCGAAATAAGGTAATGGTTTCATAATTTTCTCGAGATCTATTTTAACGTGTATTTCCAACTTAATCTAAATAAATTCCGTCACTTTTTATTTAAATTATCTCACTTTCTTTATTCATTTAACCTAATCCTGACTTATTGTTTGATAAGGTTTATTGTGTGAGACATGCATGAAAAATGATATATATAATATAATATATAATTAATCAAATAAGAAATTATTTATTTAGTTAGATATATTTTAGTAGTAGTAGTAGTAGTATAGTAACTCGCCCATCACAAATACTACTACTACTAATAATAATAATTACTACTATTATTATTATAAATAATAATAAACCAAATACACACATTTATCAATTCAAATGCCTTACATTTGTTTTATAATAATAAAATAGACGGATATAATGACATATAATTTTGTGGTGAAAAAAAGATCGCCCTTAAAGATGTTGATGCTGTGGTGCTTCTGTTGGCGATGTAGTTCAATTTGACTTGCACATATCCCAATCATATACTGGTAAAAATTACGTATTTCATACGTAAGTGACAAATGTCTAATGTTCAACGCGGTTTCGGCTGTTGCTTGGACACCACGGGTTCGTCGTATCCAGTCCGGCGTGAGGTGACAATTCAAAATCCCTGTCCCACCGTGATTATGTCAAGGCTCAGTCGAGAATTGCTTGCTATTGTACAATAAACTTCGTAGTGTTGGAAAAGCATGCCATAGATTATACACTCATCTGATTCGGCTTGAATTCCCGTCAGAAATGCAGACAAGATTATCACTGTTCACATGCGGCTACACCGCGGGGAAGGAACACTATACGGGCCTACACACCTCTAGGACCTCGGCTCACCACCTCCACCGAGTCTTTCATACCACCCCAGCGCTCGAGAGCTTTGGCGCGTTTACTTGCGTCTGTGAGATGACTGGGGCCCAGTTTGTAATATGATTCTCTGATTGAGCTTTGTTATAAACCAGCAGCTCTTTAGACTATATGGAATTTCATTATGACCAAATTGGAACGTTCTGTACACCGCAGAAATTCTGTACGTCCCAAGTAGTTGGCAAATAGCACTCCCACACTGCCGACCTTGACTTGCAGATGTTGTGTTTTTTTTCATTAAATTGCATGATGGTTAAATGTTTTTTCTTATTATATTAATTAACTGTTTTTTTTTTTTAACCCACTATATATTTACAATTTAAGTATATATATATATATATATCATAACAATTCACCACCATTTTTGGATGTCAACCTTGGATTTCTTTTTTCATTGAGTTTGACATAATACATTATGGGATGCTGCCTTGGAATGCATGTGGGAATGTTAGGGGGACACATTAATTTTTATTGATTGCAATTAAACCCGATATCTTGTTTTACAAGCTTTTGTATGCTTTTTTATGTTTTTCATTGCTCCCTAAATTACATAGTAAACACAGATTATTCTATTACGAATCTTAACGTCAGACATGTGATTAGGGTATTTGTGCTAATTAGGTTTAAATTGAACGCAATCAAACTGATTACAGTACGTTTAAGGGGATCACTAAAGCATCATGCTGACCACAAAACAGGGTGGTAATCTTTATACACCCTCCAAAACAAACCAAAGACAAATAAGGTCTGGATTTTCGAACTGCACTGAAACGCTATCTAAACACAGCCATGTGTTGGATATAAAACATGAACGCTTCCTCGCTGATGCACAGTAGAGGCAGGTGAATTTAATTATGGCCATTTGGACAACCGTACCTGAGGCCTCGGTTCAGATTGAAAGGTTGTATTTAATTGTCTCCATGTTGCAAGGTTTTCCTTTCTTGCCCCTGAGTTGCTGCATTAAAACACACTTGTATCAAATACTATCCCACCCAGTGTGACTGATGAGAGGGAACTGCTGTGAGGACTTTAACAGTAGGTGCTTTCAAACCAAGATCATGGATGCATGGTAGTTTAATCAGATTCAGGCCTATGTTTTCTGAGATATTTTCTCAGTCATACCCGAGGAGTCGAGGTTTGACTAGTTAGCATGCTTTAGTTAGCTCCTGCACAGTACAAAAAATAGTTGTCACTTGGGTGGTGTGTGTGTATATACAGTGGGGGAAAAAAGTATTTAGTCAGCCACCAATTGTGCAAGTTCTCCCACTTTAAAAAGATGAGAGAGGCCTGTAAATTTTCATCATAGGTATACCTCAACTATGATAGACAAAATGAGAAAAAAAAATCCAGAAACTCACATTTTGTAGGATTTTTAAAGAATTTATTTTGCAAATTATGGTGTAAAATAAGTATTTGGTCAATTACAAAATGTCATCTCAATACTTTGTTATATACCCTTTGTTGGCAATGACAGAGGTCAAACTTTTTCTGTAAGTCTTCACAAGGTTTTCACACATTGTTGCTGGTATTTTGGTCCATTCCTCCATGCAGATCTCCTCTATAGCAGTAATGTTTTGGGGCTGTCGCTTGGCAACATGGATTTTCAACTCCCTCCCAAGATTTTCTATGGGGTTGAGATCTGGAACTGGCTAGGCCACTCCAGGACCTTGAAATGCTTCTTACGAAGCCACTCATTCGTTGCCCGGGCGGTGTGTTTGGGATCATTGTCATGCTGAAAGACCCAGCCACATTTTCATCTTCAATGCCCTTGCTGATGGTAGGAGGTTTTCACTCAAAATCTCACGGTACATGGCTCCATTCATTCTTTCGTTTATACGGATCAGTTGTTCTGGTCCCTTTGCAGAAAAACAGTCCCAATGCATGATGTTTCCACCCCCATGCTTCTCAGTAGTTATGGTGTTCTTTGGATGCAACTCAGCTTTCTTTCTCCTCCAAACACGACAAGTTTGAGTTTTTACCAAAAAGTTCTATTTTTTTTTCATCTGACCATATGACATTCTCCCATTCCTCTTCTGGATCATCCAAATGCTCTTTAGCAAACTTCAGATGGGCCTGGACATTTACTGGCTTAAGCAGGGGGACACGTCTTGCACTGCAGGATTTGAGTCCCTGCGGCGCAGTGTGTTACTGATGGTAGCCTTTGTTACTTTGGTCCCAGCTCTTTGCAGGTCATTCACTAGGTCCCCCCGTGTGGTTCTGGGATTTTCAGTTCTTGTGATCATTTTGACCCCAGGGTGTGAGATCTTGTGTGGAGCCCCAGATCGAGGGATATTATCAGTGGTCTTGAATGTCTTCCATTTTCCAATAATTGCTCCCACAGTTGATTTCTACACACCAAGCTGCTTACCTATTGCAGAATCAGTCTTCCCAGCCTGGTGCAGGTCAACAATTTTGTTTCTGGTGTCCTTTGAAAGCTCTTTGGTCTTGGCCATGGTGGAGTTTGGATTGTGACTGTTTGAGGTTGTAGACAGGTGTATTTTATACTGATAACGAATTCAAACAGAAGCCATTAATACAGGTAACGAGTGGAGACAGAGGAGCCTCTTAAAGAGCAGTTACAGGTCTGTGAGACCAGGAATCTGCTTAGTTCGTAGTGACCAAATACTTATTTTTAAACCGAGGATTTACCAATTAATTATTTAAAAATCATACAATGTGAGTTTCTGGATTTTTTTTTCTCATTTTGTCTCTCGTAGTTGAGGTGTACCTATGATGAAAATTACAGGCCTTCTCTCATCTTTTTAAGTGGGAGAACAATTGGTGGCTGACTAAATACTTTTTCCCCACTGTATATATACACACACACACAACCAGTACATATATAAACGTTAATTACTTTCTTTCTTTCTCTTCTTCTTTCTATCTCCATCTATCATCCTCCATCGATCCATCCTCCATCCATCCATCCATATCTCCTCCATCCTTCCGTCCCCGCGAGGGTGGCCTTAACTGTCCCATTATGAGTCAAAAGTATCTTATCCTTATGCTTTATATTATTATAAATTATTATTAAATTATCAAGCAGCATTATTTCATAATATTTTAAATCCCTCTTCATAAAGACTGATAGAATAACTAAATACAAGTACAATGAAATATAGACTTATATATATTATTATATAATAATATGTCTATCATGTCATTTTTCAGGTCACTTTTCATTTTACATAAATACATTTCACTCAGTATTTATTTCTATTCACTTTTTTATTATGCTTATATTGGTAACACGTTACAATAAGGTGCATTAGTTAACTACTTTAGTTAACAAATGATATTGACCTGCACTTAGACAGCGTTTATTATCTTTGTTAATAGTGAATTTCACATTTACTATCATTATTAAATCTTGTGTAAATTAGTAATGCACTGTGAACTACATGACATCTGTATTTTAATTAACTAACGTTACGTAATTAGTAATACAGTAAACAAATGTATTGCTCAGGTTAGTTCAGTTGTTAATATATTAACTACGTGTTTAACTAAGACCCTTATTGTAAAGTGTTACCCCTTCAGATTTATTGATTGCCACATGTTATTATATATTCAGTCTTCATTATATATTGATGTTCATGTTGTTCAAGGTGTGCATTTCCTTCATTTTTAATTTTAATTGTATTTTATCGTTACATTTATTTATTTGCTTGCTTGCATTTAATCCTTTAATTTTATTGTTTTGCAAGATACTGTATGTAATAAATTAATTTCAAAAGGATTTTTTTTTATTCTGTCAAATCTCTCCATACCTTTGAGTATGATTTAGCTCAGTTATTTTTTTAAATACATTTTAAATAGATTTTTTTTTTATAGAGTAAATATTTATTATTAACCTTTCCTTAAGTAGGACCTTATGAGTGCTAAAGGGTAAAAGGTTTGTTGATCCCATGTTGACTCAAGTGACGTCATAAATACTGTCATTGTCCATCAGTGAGATTTGAGAACTGAGTTGAAATGATAACAGGTTGATTAGTACCCCCTAAAGCTGTCTTCTATGGACAAATGCATCAAGATAACCCAAAAACATTCATTCGTAATTAATTCCTCCAGATATTTGCACAATGAAGGGTGCGTGTGATCATGCCCCTATGATCGACCCAGTTCCATGAAATATTGCGCAAGTTTTTAGACTTCAGATAAGCTGTTCTAGTGGAGGTCTGGGGAGATGGGCCATTATCTCCCCAGCATCTGTCTTCCAAACAACTTGTATGCGTCATTTCCAATCTCATTGCGTCCATACAGCATTTTTTCAGCATAGGATAGGATGGAAATATAAACAAAGAAAATTTGTTTCTGTCTAATACAAAAGTTCTCTGGGGTTTCCTCATCTGCAGCATTTAAATGCAGTTTTCATGAACTAGTCATAATACAAGATAATTGTAATTAAACTGGCCCCCTCAGCATATAAACCAGTTCAGACTTGGAACAAAATAGATTTGAAAAACCTGTGTTTTCTTTCTTTTTGAGATATCAAGACAGAATTTCTTCTGACTCATTCTTAATTGGTGGGCCTATTGGTTGGATTGACTCGCGCTTTAATTGGTGGAATTCGGTGTGTTCATTTTAAAGTTCTTTGGCTGTTTTCGTTGGACATTGATGCTGTACAGTTACTATAGGGAACCGCGTTGTGTCATAAGGCCATTCCAAATGGATGTTATGGAAGCAGGTAGGTGTGCTACTCTGAATGTCTGTGGAATGCAGCTGATTGTTTCCTCCCAGACTAGTGCAAGAGATTTCGGAAAGCGAGAGTGAGAGAGAGGCACTGGCAGAGCCCAAGAGGTTGAAAACGTACCTTGGAAATAAGAGGCCATTTTCCACTTCCATACATGCTGGGATTTATGGTGACAACCGTTGCTATTTGGAGACCAAAACGGACTTTCTTGAAAAATTAAAGGATAACAAACCACAGGGTTTTGTTTTAAGCAAATAAACATCCAAATTCCTACAACCACTGAAATGTGGCAAGATATTAAAAACATAAATACACTCAAAAGAATGATATAAAAGACAACATCTCTACAGCAGATGGGAATATATTTCATTTAATATGCAAGTGATTTCTGATATCATTAAAATTCCATTAATTTACCTTGTGAATGAATTGGAGGCCAAAGTAAATAATGAATTTATACTTTTTGCGTGAAACCTCAATAAATTGCAAATGCAATCAAACAAGACATTGTGCATTCAGTTGAATCGTTTTAAGCCACATTTTAATCGTAAACACTTAAAAATGCACTTAGCTATCCCAAAGCCTGGTTGGTCCACACAGATTTGGTTTTTGGTATTTATGTGGTAGAGTGTTGAGCTTCTGGTTTGGCAGGGGTTTGAAGTGAAGCTATGACTTAGGAATGAGGCGCTCTTTCCGTACTCTTGGTATCGCATTTCAGCTTCTTGTCTTTTGCGAAAGGATATTGGCGCTTCATTGCATTCGCACATACTCAATAAATGCCCCTCTCAAGTCACCGTCGCTAATAGAATTCCCAGGTACTTAACCTTAGCTGCCGTTCACCTAATCGGTCCTGTGTTACCTCAGAAGCTTCTTGACGGGAACATTTCTTTTTCAAGGTTTTGCCATTACAGTTTGATATAAAAACACCACAGGCTTGATTTATGGTCAAACTCCTCGGTCCAGATTTTGAAGAGCGTCATTTAAGGGGTGCAGACAGAAGACCTGTGTTTTAGCTGAATATGGCCATCGCCTGCCGTTTCTATTTGTTATATTGGAGTCTCCCATCAATCTTTCAGTCTCATGCTCCGGAGCAGCTTGTGAGGTGGGCATTCTCAGAATGGATAAATGGAATGGAATGCTCAATGTTTAAACCACCAGAGGAAGAAAAATTTCAAACCAGTGTCAAGAGCATTGCGCAATAGCAATATTATAAAAACTATGTAGTATGAGTATCACAATGGATGTTAGCAGAAAACACTAACAGGAATCACTTACACAGCAAGATAAAAGCTGTGTGTTGTTGAATTTAGCAATTTGATAGTACAGAAATAAAACAAAATGACAAAAAAGATCAATCAGAGTCAATACAAAAGTACTGTATGTGAGTTTAATTACTAAGGATTTATTGACTAATGGCCCTAATGATGATATATATATAATATATATCTTAGTGCTGTCAAAATAAATGTTTTTGTTTACATAATAAACAGTATGTATGTGTACTGTGTTTATTATGTATATATAAATACACATTCATACATTAAATACATATTGCAGAAAAATTTTACTATATTAAATATATTGAAATATTTTACAAATATATGAATATACATATATACATGCAAATACATGTAATATTTTCAATATATAATACTAGTAGTGTGTGTAGTTATTATACATAATAAAATACCAACATACACAGTAACCACACATAACACAGATTTATGTATACAAAACCTTATTTTTAAATGTGATGACTCGAGACAAGCACTACTCTATCTCATATATATATACTATATACTATATATAATATATATCTAGTCTATATATAAAAATAATAATACACAACATTTTATTAACAATTTATATTACTATGTTCTATTTTATATATTTTCCAATTCAATTTGTTCCTGTATTGGCAAAATCTGAAATCATTCTAATATTGGTGGTGCTTGAGAAATATTTATTATAAATGTTTAAAACATTTTTGCTGAATGATATTTTTCTGGAATTTTTTTTTAATGAATATAAGGTTATATCTATTTTTTGACAACAATTCGATTCTTTCTGTACTTTGTAACATTCTAAAAGTTATGTTTAGTCATTTTAGCCTAATTTTTTTTTCTTTCTTTTAAAATAATTTTGCATAGTTGCTTGAAATACATTACATATGCATTTAACCCAGACAATGTAATATATAAACATTAACACATTACTAACCAAGTGTTGTCTTTGTGTCTGCTACTGCAGGAAAGCAGGATTGATCCTGTCTCAGCTGGATGTACTCAGCGGTTGGTGCCGGGGTCTCCTCCAGGAACCAAAAATTGGCTTGCGCAGAGCATCCCTCAAGTATCTGTCTTGTCGTTATACAGATACCAAAGCATTTGGGCTCAGCTGGGTGAATCTCGGCCAAGATTTACGTAAGGCCTGTGAAGATCAGATGCTCTCCGTTATGTACAATGATTATGGAGAACCCAAGGAACTTTAAACCAACTTGGACAACAAGAGGACCAGTCAGGGGCCGTACCTCAACACGGCCTCCACTTTAGGGCTTCTCTCTAGAGAATCTGCTCATCAGTTTTAACATTAATTGGTCATTTAATGATGAAGAGGAAAATATTTTGAGAACGAGCTCTGCTGATTTTTCAAGAAGTATTCAAGTGGTATGTCTATGGGCTTGCACATAAAAATGTACAGTGTACAGTCAAAGGAAAGTTGCATTAAAGTGTCATTTAGACCTAGTGGTGTATTTTGTCAAATAGTGCATACACCAGCTTGTATAGGTAGGACTTTTTCACAAGAACTAAAACTGTATCTTCTTAATGTGCTGAAAATGTTTGTCTCTGTAGTGCATATAGATATGGAAAGAGCTATAACCAATGTAAATGTCAATTAACTATTAAACATACTAATGTGCTGAATGTAGTATTCAAAAATAAGGTATAAGATGGGACAAGAAACTGTACAGGAGTTTTTTAAAGTATAAGCAGTATTATGAAAATAACCATTTTAAAGTTGTGTACAATAACATGTCTTGTTTTATTTCCTATTCCAAATAAAATTGCCCAAATTAATTCCATGATTATTTAATTGTGCAACTGAAATCTGAACAAAAGTAACGAGGGCTGCACAGTTTTTAAAGTTGCAATGAAACAGGAGTACAACAACAGATATTTTCTTAATGTATTATGACATATCTGAGTGAAGCAAATTATCGGGGAAAAATGCAAGGCGAGAACACGTTTCTGTCCACCAGTTGTTGATTGGTTGGAGGCGGATTGTAAAGTTGATTGAAAAAGGGGCGGGACCTAAACAGACTAAATAATTGGCCAGCATAAATCAACAGCAAAAAGTCTGTGAAGATTTTGACATTTTGATTAAAAATTTTGAGGTTGCAAAAAATGAAACATTCAGAAATCATAGCAGTAATCATTCAAAATAAGATCCTTAACATGCATTTAGAAAAGAGATTTTCTTTCATATTTAATCATTTCTTTATATTTTCCTTTTTTTCTTTATAATATGATTCAATTTCTTCAGCAACGATTTTTAAACATTTACAAAAATGTAACAATTAATATTTGCCTTATTCATAGGATTCCATATTGTAATTTCACTCTGCATCTTGCACCATTTGATGTTTAAAAAAAGATATATTAAAATATATCTTAAATCTTGACATTGATATTTAAATCTTGTTTTTTATTTATTATACTGAGCACAATTATAGACATCAACTCTTTTAAACCCACCAAACTTGTGTGTATTTATACTTTATTGATATGACA
The DNA here is from genome assembly GCA_018155175.1 of Sinocyclocheilus anophthalmus. Lineage (NCBI taxonomy): Eukaryota > Metazoa > Chordata > Actinopteri > Cypriniformes > Cyprinidae > Sinocyclocheilus > Sinocyclocheilus anophthalmus. The sequence goes on along the minus strand of JADLZN010009457.1, from coordinate 355,669 downwards.
GCGCACCTACACTTTAACAGACAGAAGAGCATACAAAAATAGTATCATATATTTCCATTACAATTGCTATACATTAACTCTTTTCCCAAAGCACACATGCATTTCACAGGTTTTGCATGTACATGTAGAGGGTATAAAATAAGGATAAGGAGAGGGGGAAAAATCTTGAAATCTTGAACTGACAGTCTGAGATAAGCACTTGTTTATATATCTGTATTAATGACATATAGGTGGAAGTAATATTGAGAATGTGGCTCACAACAAGCAAGAGCTATTGGTATAAAATATTCATAAAAATCAGCTACACTTGATATTTGTGTGTGTGTGTGTGTGGTGATGGTACATAAATGCTTGTGGGTTAAAATATGGGTCATATCTACATCTATGTTAGAGATCTTGAAAATATATTAGGTATTATTTCATAGATTAGTGTTGAAGAGGATTGTTTTTATGCACTTCTGTGGTTTGAATTACTGCCTTTGATCAGCCTCGCTCTTATGTGGAGTGAGAAACATTCAGGTTATTGTTTGGCATTTTCTTTTCAAGCCAATCTGAGAGCTGTCCGCGCGCTCTCCGCCTCGCTATCATTCACAGCGCTCCTGGCTCCTTTCGCTTGGCTGTGCCCTTGTTCTCCTCGGCTTCGGGGTCACGGCAGGTGCACTCATCATGATCGCAGTCCACCCCGAATTGAATGACCTGTCAATCAATCGGACATGCTTTTACAAACATCCAAAAAACATTGGGCCACAAACATCTGATACGGTATGTGGGAGCCACACGCACTCTTTGAACGGGAGATCAAAGTGTGGTTTGGATAATTCGGCTCAAAATACTTTAAGACATCGCAGTAGATCAAAACAATGAGCATTGCATTTTTCCAGATGTATGATCGATATCAACTGTTGACCAAATTACTCGCACATAATGATGAAATATGTAAAAACTCAAGAGAACGGCCTGTTTGGGTGTTTGTTTTCCTAACCGGAAAGTCATAAGGATTGTGTTTTTTACACTAGAAGGATTGCTAGGATCGATTAGGACAGGACAGTCGCGTTCAGTCCTGAAGGGAACTGAGAGAAAGAGAGAGAAAGCCTGACTGTGAGCAGATGAGTAAAGGAGGTGAACACATGTTAGGAATCAACAGGAGGAGGTTCTCGTCCAGTATTCGTGCCATCACCACAGGTTGCAAAATAAACCCAAATTCCCAGCTAAGCGGCCTACTGCAGGAAAAGTAAACATGAAGCTACAGCGTAAGCTCTGATTTCACCTGATGTTTACAGGATGCAACTGTCTAACTGCGGGACATTTGAGAGTATCCACTCATTCATGTTGCGATTCTTTGGAAGACGGAAGTCCAGCTTTGGTTTTATGCTAAATAGATGCTTTTAAAAAAATCAAAATGCTTGCTTTCAAATCACCTGCAATTTTATCTGTGCATATAATTTAGTTTCCTGTGCATGTGGCAGGTATTTGGATACTAGAAAAGGAGCCACAGGGGATGAGGGATGAGAGGAATTTGTGCTTTATTGTCCAAACTTCTCTCTGGCTCGTGTCCTAGACGCTCTCAAACCAGACTGCCCCACCAATGTACTCTGACTTTTCCATGGCCTGCGTAAACAGAAGCATGGCAGCTCTGCCGGACCTACAGTGGCAGGATGCTGTTCCTCACGGTTTATTTCACTTTCTCAGACCCTGCTTGTTTTACAGGTGCCCGTGACCGCTGACACCTGGCCCTCTGCTAATAAAAGCTGCTCTATCCAGTCATTTATTTATGACAGACACTCCCCCCCCCCGAGCTTATTCTCTCTTTGGGAGAACACGCCACCTGAGCGCCTAATGATGTGGGTGACGTTCATGGAAAGGGTTGACAATGTGGCAGCAATATGTGAGACAGAGATTGGCGCTGTGACAGAGGAATGAGACAGCAATGTAGAATGAATGAGGATGAGAGGAACCGCCTTTAGGATGAGATTTACCTTTCTAGATGAGAGTGTGGATGGGCAGCAGTCTCCCCCGTCATACTGGCAGTACGCTCGGTTGTTAATGGTGTCGCACCAACCATCTCCTCCAAATGGCTACAGAATAAAGTTGAAAAACTCAATTAAAAGAAAAACAGAAGACATCTGGTTGAGTAACACAAAGAATAAAGTGTTTATAATGTATATTTACTGTACAAAGAACATTTTTGCTTGTACTATTAAAATTTTTTTCATGGTAATTCATTTAAAATTAGGAATGCACAATATATTGGTTTATTTTTATTTTTTGGTAACACTTTATAATAAGGTTTCATTTTTTTTACTATATTAGTTATGAAATAACAATAAAAAATACTTCAAAAGCTTTTATTATTCTTAGTTAATGTTATTTCCGACTTTCACTAATACAGAATTAAAATAAAAACTTGCATCTGTTGATATTATTTAATGGACCTCACCTCAGCTAACATGATTTAGCAATGATCAATTGTATTTTTATTTACTAACCTTAAAGATTTATAAACGCTGTAATAAATGTATTGTTCATTGTTAGTTAATATTAGTTAATGCATTAATGTTAGTTAATATTGAATGGGACCTTATTGTAAAAAAAAAAAGGGTTACCATAATTTAATTGATACTGTTCAAATTTAATCAAATGAATATACATTTTTCATTTTTCAATTCAATATACCTAAATTAACTTTTTTCTCTCTCTCAAAACAGACAAAATAGAATACAATTTTAATATCAGTCATTTTTAGTTGTCAGCCATAATGTTAAAATAAAACAATAATAATAATAATGTTAATAATAACAACAAATTCATTTTTTGTAATTTCTAATATAATAATCTAATTTCATACATTCATCTAAGAATGATTGATAGTTTTAAAAGAATTAATATTAAAACTATACCGGCAAATTATAGCTCTCCATATGCGGAAACAGTTTATTATATATCCAAACAATTTGAACTCACTAGAACTAGTAAGTCCTTTAAAGGTTCAAGCATGAGTTACTTAATTTTATTATATACAATTAACAGTTTTCTCTGAACATGAGGCCGATTCTGAGAGGAAAGAATCTCAGAGGAAAGAAATGCATGAATCATGCCAAAGGGATTTCTGTTATACCTTATGGTAGGTGGCATTCCTCATTTATTCCTTTCAAATAAAATAAAGCGGCATCTGTTATTCCTGACAAAACTTCCTAACTTTCTCATACTTCCTCCGATGCCATTACTTCATCTGTGTGAGAGCATGGCTACCTGTTTTGCAATGCCCAAGGGAGTGAAATCCAACCTTCTTGAGTGGACTACAATTATCAAATTGAATATGCATAAACACTTTAAATGTGTCATAATGCCTTCCTAAAGGATTTTACTTAACCTAAAGGATCTGATGCCAATAACAGGAAAACGAGAGCCGTCTGCCAAAGATACTTTTGGCTCTCTTGCGCATGTGGAGTCCTTTCAAAGAGTCCAGCTTCTACCTGATTCCACATCCCTGTGCAAGAGCAGCTGGCGAGGAGATCTCTGTAGAATGTATCCCTTCAAAACCTACACCCAATCCAAAATGTTTTTCCTGCCATGCTCGCATTCTCCAAGTCATAAGCAATATCATTTTTTATTCTTCAGTTTCTAGCTTGTGTATATATAGTTTATTTCTTTATTCTTGCTCTCCATCCGTTTTATCACCTTAAGCACATTGCGAATTTATTGGCAATAACAATTTTAAACCAATCTTACCACTTTGTGTTTAAATTAACGTGTTACATACTGCAAGTTAAATATCTGAATCTAAAACACGTGCATTATTAACGTTGTTTTAGAAAAGGCTGGAAAAAGAAAAATGACCTAATGCCTAAACTAAAGAGTCGTGTAACAGTAAATGGGAAGGATGTGTGGAATGCATCTGCTCCGGCCAGCAGAGGAAAACTGCCAGTGAATGTTAAACAACGCTGTAGTCAACCATCTGAAGCACTACTCAAAATCATCTGACCTGGACCTCACGTATATCTGGCTCAAGACAAATCGATAGTCAAGAAAAGTCCAAATCTGACCAAAACAATGGACAATACAACGTAAATCCAGTCTGCCAAAATATTTAAACATTTAAATCTCATGCTTATTTTCTTCACAATTAATCACGATAAATTAATACATTAAATTGACAGCCCAAAAACTTGCTAATTTTGTCTGTCTTGGCTCAATAGATTTATTCTAAGCATAAGGAGCTACAGTTAAATTTGCTAGGTGTTTTCCTCAATCTTTTGATTCAAAGACACCAGCATTTATGATTAAATTCAGTTTTGTTTTTTGTATTTATTTTTTATTTATTTAGACAAAATAATAATCAAATCAAATGAATCTATTGAATCATAGTTTCAATAGAATTAATACTATCAGTCAAACTATACCCTTTCATATGCAGAACCTTAATGTAACATGTAACCTGAACTGACAGAACTAGCAAAATAATAGATTTTGTTTCCCCCAGCTGCAGTGAAATTTGTTAGGTGTTTTCATCGATGTTGCGATTCAAAGACACCAGCATGATTAATTTCAGGTTTTTTTGCATTTATTTTCAATTTATTAAGACAATATATGATTTCAAGATCTACATTTTTTTAGTTGTCAGTAATAGAATGAATATATAAAATGTAAAATAATAAAATATAGAACAGATAAACAGAACTAATACTAACAGTCAAACTATAGCCTTCCATATGCAGAACTATATATATACACAGTCTATATATATATATATACTGTATATATATATATATGTATATATACACACACATTCATAATTAGCTGCAGTGCAATTCACTAGGTGTTTTCATCAGTTTCAACACCTAATAGGAAAGACACCATGACCTTACTGTATTCCGATGATAAATATAAATGCCTCTTCAGACTGCCTAATGCTCAGTGTCAGTTCAAGCTGTCCACTTTGAGGTATCCATTCTAAAATGCATTTTCCTGGCCTCCTCTCAAAGAGGGGTTTTAGTAGGCAACCCTGCTATGTTTTTGGGCAGTATCCAAAGTTTGATTTAGATTACATGAATTTATTGAAAACGAAACCCTCCATGAGTCACTTTAAAAAGATGTATTTTTTAAAAACACAATTAACCCCTAGCAACAGTTTCTGCAATGTGCGTTTGCAATCTGAGATACTGGAGAACAACAAACTGAAATCTTATCTGAAGCAAACAATGAAGGTATCTTTTACCTTATACAGTACATGATGTTGGGAGAAATGAAATCCCTAAACATGAAATCCCTAAACGCGAGGGAGGACACACTCCACAGGTTGCCTGACCGACCACATCTAATGCTAAGCGAAAGATAGAATAAACTTAACCTCCATGGCAACAACATGTTTTCACGGACAACATTGTTTTGAGGCCCCATGTTAGTGCTGGCATCTCACTTCACTAAAGTATGCGCTCCTTGATTGGCTCTCTCCAGAGTTCCCAAAAAACTACTAATTATGTTCCCCTCCATTTCATTTCTAATGTAAACTTCTCCTTTTTGTCTTTAAATGAAAGCTGAACATGCTGAAAAACAAATTTTAGGTAACACATCACAACAGTGAAAGGCCGAATGAAGTGTTTCCAGGTTTTTTTGTGTTTTTGTCTTGTCAACTCTTTCCATAATGTTAAGATGAAGAAACCCAGTGCATGCCCTGAGGGGAATCAGATGACCATTCTTCTAACCATATTTGCAGCAAGGAATGTGAATAGTGGTTCTTCATAAACCTGTGGCATCATCTGTATGGTTTTCTCAAATGGAGCCACACAAAAAGGGGAAAGAGTTGACTGAAAAACTGGTTCGAACCAGTCAAGTAAATTGTACTTGATAGTAGGCAAAGGGGAAAAAAACAAACACACAGCCCCAATAGTCCAAAGCTCAGAAGATCATAAGTTTCAACAGTCTGACCAATACATGGACAACTATAATACCTGAAGAAAGCTTCCATTAGCTTTCGTATTCATCTGAAGGAAAAAACCTCCAGAACCAAGGGTTGCAAAAGCAGACTTAAAGTCTACTTATGTTTGGCCTTGGTGGTTCGAAAATAAAATATTAATAATGACACATAAACTAAAGCATAATCTGAGCTGACCTCTTCACTTATCATCAGTCTGTAATGGGAAATACCTTCTGGATGTGCTGCAGAGCAACTGGAACATGTGCTGTGGAATAATTTATACTAAGTCTCCGATATAAAAGCAACTGTTTTGCTAGGTAACAAATGAGGGCAAGAGGAGATGAGAGGGTCTGGCAGATAAGGGGTATTTGAATATCATAAAACATCCCTCTAAAGGAATGGTGAGTTCCAAGGTAGAATGAATAGCTCATAAAACCTGTCTGCTTCACTCTGAAATTATATTAACAATGATCAAATCGGATAATTCCGGGGGGGGGGGGGACTTGGATTATGCAACTGGATGATAAACTAAATAATAGATCAAATGTATTAAATAAAAAAAATATATAGATATATATATATATATATATATATAGAATACTAAATAAAATATAAATTTTAATTTAGGGTTTAGCTTTATGACAAGGGGTTCGTTTTTTTTTAAGATTTTCTTTATAAGATATTATATAAAATTAAAACTAGTGTTGTCAAACGATTAATCGCATCCAAAAATAAAGTTTGTGTTTACATAATATATGTTTGTGTAATGTGCATATTTATTATGTATATATAAAAACAAACACGTGCATGGATATATTTACGAAAATATGTTATGGTTTATTTTTAAATCTATTTATATTATATAAAGTGTGAATACATGTAAATATTTTTGAATATATACTGTATATGTGTATTTATTATACATAATAATAACCAGTACCAACCAAAAAACATATTATTAACCAAAACTTATATTCTGGATGCGATTTATCGCATTTAATCGTTTGACAGCACTAAATAAAATTATTTTTGTACAAAAAAATGTATCAGAACATATAACCAGATTAGGAATATATATCTCATATGTTTGTTTACATTTCATATGATACTTTATTTATTTTTTTTATTTTTAAATCTTAACATTATTCAAGTCTCACACATTTGAACGGCACACCATACTAAACACTGCTCCACCCTTTCGTCTTCAAGATACGTCCCTTGACATCTCTGGCAGAGCTAAAATCCAGAGAGAATTACAATAAACAGTCATCCATTATTTTTCAAAAACACTCGACTGTTTATTTCAACACTCTTTTCGATTCCAGACTTCACACGACTCTGCCGCGTTACTTCTGTTGACTTTTAGTGAAGCCTGGTATGTTACTTTCGTCACATATCATTTGTGATTATTTTACAACTGGTTTAACGCATCCATCAGTTTCATAACATCCTTTAAATTCCCTCTGTCTAGCTGACCTGCGCACACACCGATAAGATCATTCATTTGCTTTGGCACCTCAGAACTACAATTGTCGACAAAGTCTGATGAGTTAGTGCGCAGGGTGAATTTAAACAGGATTCTGTGAATTGCGGGATGGACTCTAGAGGAACAGAAACCGGAATAATATGTTTTATGATCATGTATATACCACATTTTACTGTGGCAATGATATTTTCATTCGGTTTTATTTTTGCGATAAAAGGAGAACCGGTGAGAATCAATCTGTCAGCATGCTGTGGGAAGATGTGGCACGCAGTCCATCAACCATCGCGCTAAATGTTTCTCTTGGCCACGGGAGATGTTAAAGATGTCTCCATATGAGAGCGGATGGTGTCGGAAATCCCTGACAACAAAATGTCTCATTACTGACGTAAATGTAAACTTGGGAATGTCTAAACCATATACAGACAAAATAAAAATAGAAAACTGAAGGACTGTATTTCTTGACCCTTTGGACTGGGTTCATCCAGATTTGAATTCCTGCGGGCGCAAATGGCTTCAAAGTCAATCTTGAGACACATTATGTGCTACTAACCCGACCTATTATGATGTATTTATACATGCTTTTAAAAATGTTTTCAATGGATCACAGATTTGATTTGTGAGTTCCATTTTGGTAAAATGGCCCAGTTAATAGACGAACATGGAGTTCTGACTACAGAGATAATGAAGAGCAAAACAGGTTTCCCCATCTGTGCATGAAGCTCCATGACACAATAACTGGAACGTAAAACTAAAAAATCAACACCTTCATAATTTATCACTGATTATGGTGCTCCCTGATCCTCCTGGACCACCTCAATGCTCTGCTGGTGGTTATCTATCAAACTGCTCTTTTCTCTTTGAGATCTGACATGAGGCAGATGTGAATTCTTGCCGTTGGTTTTACTTCTAAAATACTGCTGGCGTACCTATCAGTATTATAAATACAATTCTTTCATCTTTTATGCACCCTGATATTCTTCCAAACCCATATGCTGTTGTTATTTTATTTTTTTATCAGTGGCACTCTAAAGTTATTTTCTTTAAAAAGATGTAGCATAGCTTTGTATGGGGAGTAGAACAAATCTAACTTGTTATTCACTAAAATGCTCAACTTTTTTCCTTTTTTTTTTACTGATCAATTTAATACATTCTTGAATGGGGAAAGGGACTTTGATATGATGCAGGGCAACAACTCCATAAATGCAGTTATGCCCTATAATTCAAGATATTGGGGAAAAAAATGCTCCTTTATGAGTTTTTGTCTCATATTTATATCATATGATAAACGATATCACACGAGCAGTGAGAGCAATCACACGAGTACTGTTTGTCCCAAATGTGATTTTACACAACAGTTCAGTAAATAATGTTGATATTGTGTTATATTTTAAACACAATACTGTCTGTTTTTACTCAGTTTTGCCAACAAAAATATTACCTATAAAGCCACAGCAGAACTGTTGTGTGTCTCCGAGTAACACAGCGGTATTTCTGAATGAATCCGCGTTTTGAACGAATCAGATGAACCAATGATTCAAAGGCCCATTCATAAAGTTTACCATTTACGGAATTCCATCTTAAACATGCCGTTTGAACGAATCGAATGAATGAATGACTCATAAAGAAATTTAACGCCACCTGCTGGCAGTTTTAGTTTCTTATTTAGAGTATTATTTCATTAAAAAAGGGGGTAAAACGCTTTAAAGGGACAGTTCACCCCCCCCCCAACTTAAATTATGTCATAATTTACTCGAACTTGAATAACTACTTTCTTTTGTGGAACATAAAAGAAGGTATTTGAAGACTGTTGGTACAAAGCTGTTTTGGTTACCAATGACTTCATTGCATGAACGAAAACTGAGATGTTTCTTAGATTATCTTCTTTTATGTTCCATAGTATATGTTAGTCCGTTGTAGCCTAAACGTGTAATAAATTTTATGTTGAATCAAAATATTTCTTTTTAAAGCTACTTTTTGTAATGTCTACTTGATACTTTCTCATTTAACACAAAAATAGCTTTAAATAATCTAAGGGGGTATTTTCACAGCCAATTTTTTTTCACACTGTTGTTTGCGAATAATTAGATAAATTAATCGACACATGTATTTAATTAGATAAAAATTGTAATCGACGCCAGCCCAATAATATATAATCTATATATATATATATAATATATAAAGTCCTGACCCCAAACTTTTGAAAAGTGTGTTTATAGGAAAAACTATTAAATATAAAAAATTTTTTTTTTTTTTTTTTAAATGTATCCAAGTCTACACTTCATTAATTTGAATGACATACTGTACTAAACACCTCTCCACCCTTTCACATTTTTAAGATATATCTATCTCCTGACATCACTGATGGAGCTAAAATCCAGACAGAAATACAATAAACACTCAACTGTTCATTTCAACACTATTTTCACTTCTATGCTTCAAATGTTTATCGAGTGACTTCAGAAACCTTGAAACACAGTGATCAAATCATTTGGACTACTTTTAGGGTGCTTGTATTGTGTGTCTGTTTTAATCTTTTTCGATGCTTTTGGTCAACATAAACCGCTGTGCTATGGAAAAAAGCTGCATGACCTGAAAGATACTGAGTAAATACAGAAAATCAGAAAAGCATATGGTTTTGTAGCGACATGAGGGTGACAGAATGAGTTAGAATTTGGAAAGAATCTAGAATAATTTCCATCTTGCATAAAATCACATTAGCTGTGAGGGACTCTTTTGACGCTTGTATGATGTACTTTATCTCTAATCAGAAAGAAATCACATCATATAATTAGCACTCACCTCACAGGACTGAATGCAGTGGACCTGTGCTGGATTCGGATGCCACTTCAACATGCCAGTACAGACAATACTCTTTCAAAAGAAGAGAAATAGAGGAACACAAGAGGGAAGGGGAAGGAGAAAGTCAATTACCGCATTGTAATGATGACATCATTAAACAAAAAATCTGACTTGTTATTATTGATTAAGTTCTTGTAACAAATCTTCTTGAGAGGAAATCTGAAAATGGGGTTTCTATTTATTCCTATTTTATTTAGACTTTTCCAGAAATCGAATAATATCGAACTTAATTTTAAAAGACAAAAAGGAGACATGGTGCCTAAAAATAATACTGCAAATTAATATCCAATAACTATGACATATAATAAGGGTTACTCTTTGCCTCCTGTCCTTTCAAATTGAACAAATATTTCACTGATTTGACATTTTCTCAGAATTGGAAAGCTGACCTGTTTCTAAAGCAGCATTTCTGGAAAGAAACTTGCTTATCTCTTATTCATCTACCTCCTACTGTGACCTTTCCTCCATCATTCTTACCCAATCTGCAATACTTTGGACAACATTCCTGGAAAGCAGGCTGTTCTTAGGGGTGCTGATGTATCATTATAAACAATGGGAGTCCGACACCTTCAGAGGCGTCATGCTTGACGTGTGGCATTTTAAGCGTCTCTTATAAAAACATCACACTGTAATCATTACTCTCACGAGCTGATATGACAATGACAGACAGAATCAACACTTTCGCAGAGAGGTGAGTTGAACTTGGTTTTGGAGCGAGAATCAAGGAAACCCAATCCAACTTATTACTCTGATGTGCCAACAATGCGATTCCAATTTTGCATCCAAAATATTCAGTCTGGAAGCTCCTCTGCCTGGAGCCAAATAAGGTCCCCCCAAACAAAGATCAGAAAAGTGAGCGCTTTTACATTTGACAGATGTCAAACACACCTCATGTCATGATGTCTGGAACAGGGAAAAAAGACATTTCATTTCGGTCTAAGAAAATCACTTCAAGGGGCATTTTTGAGGGTCAGTCTTGACTACATTTACAAGACAACTTGCAAAAACCTTTTGTGTGCGGGCTGAATTAAAGGACAAGGACAACCTGGTCCCTTAAAAAGACATTTATCTTTTATTGCCATATCAGCTCTTAGATCATCACAATAAAGACTAAGTAAGATCTTTATATAAGAACAATACAGTAACTACCGTATTGGCCCGAATATAAGACGACCCCCCCTTTTTCCAGATGTACCTTTTGGAAAAAGGCTTTTTAAAAACCAAATCTTGTTTTTTCTCAGTAAAACACATTTTGTCTTCAATTATTTTCATATTGCATATTTTTCCTATTTTAATTTTTGTTTTGAAAGTATGGTAAAAACTGGTAAACTGTACCAACAATCACACTTAAAAAATATACACTTTTTGATATACCATTTAAAAAAATCTGAATTAGGACATTTAGGCTATCCATCTAATAGTAGTCTACCAAAATCTTATTAACAGTAGAAGTTAAATCTTACTGTAGTCTTCAAATCTGGGTACTGTCTTACGTTTTATAATCACAAAGGGAGTTTGGTCCCATCAGGCTAACGTGACAGTCACGACTCATGCAGCTGTAAGGTTTTCTTTTTCTTTTGTTTTTACTCGCGATCTTTACAACACGCATTACATTACGTATTTCATGGCACACTCGTTTTATGCGTATTTCATGGCACACTCGTTTTATGCGTACATGTCAAAGTCTAGACCCTGAATATAAGACGACCGCGTTTTTTCAGATGTATTTCCAAGAAAAAAACATCGTCTTATATTCGGGTCAATACGGTAATATTGTATCATTCTAAATATTAGTGGTCACACTTATTGTTAGCCCAATTCTCGCTATTAACAAACCATTAGCTATGACTTTTGCCTCGATAAACTCCTATTTTTCTGCTTATTAATAGTTAGTAAGGTCATTGTTAAGTGTACTGTAGGTATTGGGCAGGATTAGGGCTTATAGAATATGTGTTTTATAAGTACTAATAAACATCCAATATGTTATTAATAGGCATGCTACTAAGCAACTAGTTATTAGTGAGAATTGCTCCCTATACTAAAGTGTTACCATATTGTATAATAATGCATATTATTATTTTAATGCATTATAAACTATCAAGGAACATTTTTACAGCATTTATTTATCTAGGTTAATGTTAATTTATAAATATACTATTGTTCATTGTTAATTTATGTTTGTTTATTGTTTCTAATGCATTTAATTTTATAATCCTTTATAAATATTGAATGTATAAATAATACTCCATGTTGGTAATTCACGTTCATTCCTGTTGAATACAACTTAAAATGATTTTTAAATGGATTAGTATGTACAAATCTACTCTCCCTCAGGCCATCCAAGACGTAGATGAGTTTTTTTTCTTCATAGGGTGAAACAAATTTAGCATTACATCACTTTGCTCACCAGTGGATCCTCAGCAGAAAATGAAGTAAATGAATACATTCTAATTAATAAATGCTGTAAAAAATCATGTTGTTTATTAATTAATGATATCCAATGCATTTCTAATAGTTTAATAGTAAATATTGAAAAAATGGAAAGTGCCTAAATTCTCAAACTTGAAGTTTGGTTAAAGCACTAGAACAGCCAATGATATCAAATAACAATTTGTGGCAAACTGGCTCCACCACCTCACCTGCACCTTGCTGGGAAGCATCCAGTGCTCTACTGTATCAGCGCTGGAGCCATTGGCTAACACCACAGGGTCACTCAAGGCCACAATGCATGTTGGGTAACAGACTGCACCTGCCATGACACAAAGCAAGCTTTGCTTTAACCATCATTTGCATCTGTTGAATTTATTCATGTGAGCACATGAATAGCCAAGCTCCGGACTAGTCATCCATAGTCGAACAGCTTGGCATGTTGGCACTCAAAAGTATCCTAGTGCATGCAACTGACTGTGGTCTTGTGGCCCAGGTACAGTACAGTATGTCTAGACCTCTTATTAGGAAGAATAAATGCAGTGGCATAAATATACAGCCAAATAAAACAATATAGTAAGATGCATATATGTTCAGACAATGATTGAGACAATAATCATTGCTTTGTTAGAAATTGACTGTCTAGTTATTTCCATATTTGAAACGGGCAACTTTTATCTCATAACCAGTAAATTGTCTTGTCAGTTTAAATCCTCACCCACGTCAAAGCCCTCCTCACAGCTGTATTCCACCAGGTTAAGGTCAAGAGGAGGCTGGCACGGTCCCTCTATCTTCTTACACATAGTAAAGTCCTCAGTCCATTTGCCATCTTTGGTGCATCGAATGCTTGACTGCAGGGACAAATGTAGATGAGTGTTTAATGACTGCAGAGTTTAGGAATACACAGATAGAGGTGGCCTACAAAGTGCTAAAATACCCTTTCTGTTGAATCGGGACACTGTAGGGTGCAGATACTATCGAAATCCAAATTGTTGGTGCAGGTGTACATGCCCTCAAACATCAGTGGGAGAGGAGGGCATGTGACAGGTGAACAGCTGCCCTCTTGCCACATCCCACCCTCCAAACACTCCAACCTCAGAAACTTCCTGAGAAAAACAAGTCATTAGCATGAAGAAGGGGTAAAACTGTTTTACGCACATACCTACAGTATAATACCTGTATAAAGTCATTACTTTGGCTGCGTTTCAAAATCTAGTAAGCTGACTCACTAAGCCCTACACTACTAGATTTCTCAATGTTGTCAAAACAGTAAAAACGAACTCTAACCTATCCCTAAGTATTACTGCAATTTAAATATATTTATGTCATGACAACTCTTGGAGGGATTGGCATGGTAATGTATATGAAAATGTTAATGTATTTGGTCTTGGCGGAATAGATCTGCTACGCTGCTGCTGCCAAGTACAGAGACTTGCTGCTGCCAATACATCCACAACATGCTGTGAACATGTAAGAAATATTGCTGCTGCAAATGTAACATACATGAAATAACCCCATATAACATACATGAATCACCTCGTAGCAGATCTATACAGGTGGAGCTGGGGAAGGTGGAGGGTTTCTGAAGCAAGCTGCAACTGCTACGGAAAGCACTAGTCATATATTTGAATGTGGCGATACAGGAGAGAACCAATCAGCTGTGCCATGTGATAATGTAGTCATTAGGTCAGATTGAATTAGACCTATTGGACTGTGCCATCTAGAGTTTTTTCATGCAGAACTCTGTATTATATATATATAATATATATATATATTATATAATATATAATATATTATATATATATACAGCGTGAAAAATAAGTATTGACACGTCACCATTTTTCTCAGTAAATATATTTCTAAATGTGCTGTTGACATGATTTTCACCAGATGTCGAAAACAATGCAAGTAATCCATACATACAAAGAAACAAAACAAATAAGTTCAGAAATTAAGTTGTGTAATAAAATGGAATGACCCAGGGAAAAGTATTGAACATGCTTACTGAAATGTATTTAATACTTCGTACAGAAGCCTTTGTTGTTAATGACAGCTTCAAGACACCTCCTGTATTGAGAAACTAGTCGCATGCATTGCTCATGTGTGATTTTGGCCCATTCTTCCACACTGTCTTTAAATCTTGAAGGTTCTGTGGGCCTCTAATATGAACTCTGATCTTTAGTTCTTATTTTCTATTGGATTCAAGTCATGTGATTGGCTGGTCATTCTAGCAGCTTTACTTTCTTTCTCTGAAACCAATTGAGTTTCCTTGGCTGTGTGTTTGGGATCATTGTCTTGCTGAAATCTCCACCTTTGGTTCATCTTCATCATCCTGGTAGGTGGCAGCAGATTTTTATCAAGAATGTGTCGGTACATTTTTCCATTCATCCTTCTTCAATTATATGAACTTTGCCAGTGCCACACCATGATGTTTTTGGGGTGATGTGCAGTGCCATTTGACCTCCAAACATGGTGTGTATTATGACATCCAAAGAGTACAATTTTTGTCTCATCTGACCAGACTATATTCACCAAGTATTTCACAGGCTTGTCTAAATGTTGTGCAGCAATTTTAAACGAGCTTCAACATGCTTTTTCTTCAGCAACGGAGTGTTGCATGGTGAGCGTGTAGGCCACGGCGGCATACTTTATGAGTAAGTGCATACTATGTACTTAGTGTTTTCTTTTGAAACAATTGGACCTGCTAATTCCAGATAGCAGGATAGAAATCCTTCTGTAACCAATGTCATCAGTATGTTTTGCAACAGTAAGGTTGTGAAGGTCTTGCGAGAGCTCTTTGCTTTTACCCATCATGAGGTGTTTCTTGTGTGACACGTTGGTAATGAGACACCTTTTTATAGGCCATCAGCTGAGACTGAACTAGCTAATATTAATTTCCACTGACTAGTGGCAGGATTGCTTTCTATTTACTGATAGATTTCAGCTGGTGTCTTGGCTTTCCATGCCCTTTTTGCACCTCCCTTTCTTCATGTGTTCAACGTTTCACGTTTTCCCTGTGTCATTCCACTTTATTACACAGAACTTAATTTCTGAACTTATTTGTTTTGTTTTCTTTGTATGTATGGATTACTTGGGTTGTTACCGACATCTGTTGAACATTTCATGTCAACAGCATCTTTAGAAATATATTTATTGAGAAAAATGGTGACGTGTTCAATACTTTTTTACCTGCGGTGTTATCTATATATTATATATATATATATATATGTTAGATATATATATATACAGAGTTCTTGCATGAAACTCTAGATGGTGCAGTCCAATAGTTAATTATATATAATCTAATAATGTTATATCTTAGGGCTGCCTCGACTAAAGATTTTTCTATCGACTAGTAGTCGTTCATTTTAAGCATTAGTTGACTAATCGCACATTTATTAATAAACAATTGAATTCATTATATTGAGCCTTTAATTGCCTACATAGCCTAATAAGCGCTCAAGTGCATGCATAAAGCTTGCCACAGCACACCAGCAAGTATGATTATGTATGTGTCAGGGAAAAACAGTAAGGAGCCTGCATTAACATTTCAATAATTAATTTATTTAACTAGTGCTTTCTTTGTTTTCGGTTTTAAGGGATGATGTTGGCGACACTGACTCGTCATCTCCGCAGTAGTGATGTGCCTTTATGCATGTTTCATACGGATTACATAATCTGAGAATATTGTTTTCCATTTGAATTGGTTCATTTGAAAGTAGACATTTCACTCTCTATAGATATGTTTTTCATGTCTGTAAGGCAAGTATACTCAGAGTTTTGCGCTCAAGTTCACAGTGGCTGAGATGGCAGAAAGCGCATCCTGTTTGCTTTGATTATTTTTCAAAAGCGCAATGTTTTGTTGTTATTATGAGTGCACACAAACAAATGTATAGTCCTTTACTATATTCAAATATTATTACCTTAATCTGGATGACCCAAAATGAGGAGAAGTTTTAAGACATTGACCCAACGGCGCCTCCATCTGTCTTGTGAGCGCGCTACTGTTTAGCTTCTACATTCCGCACAGACACTTCAATAGTGCACATTTCTCTAGGTTAACATTAGATTGAGCAGCCATGTAAAGTTGCTCTACTAAAATATTTCAGATGATAAGTCATATTTGAGGTTGATGAATGATAGTCGAGCGTTTGGATGTCCTGATCGATGTACTTCACGTACTGTATCACCACATAGGTCCACCGTTAACCGATCTATCCGTCACGATTGCTTGACTTCTCCAATGTGATTTTTTTTTCTGCAACTAACCTACTAATAAAGTTTTGGTCGCCAAGCCTCTTCTGGTCGACTTAACGATTAGTCCCTATTAGGGGTCAGCCTACAGATAGATAGATCGATTATATATAGATTAGATAGTATAGTAGATGCTAGATAGATAGATAGATAGATAGAAAGAAAAAATATAGAAAGCATTTAAATCAGTCAATGATTCTTTAAACAGAAAGTTCAAAAGAACTATGTAAACTTTTTATCTCCCATTTGACTTTTTTCCTCACAGTTGCGATTTATATTAATTGCGAGATATAAACTAAGAATTGCGAGAAAAAAATTAAGCCATGTGAGACAAAATATTCACAATTATCATTTTTGTTTTTTATTCTGTGGTGGAAACAAAACGAAAAATTAAGCATAAAATGCAAACTTAGAATTGCAATATGTAAACTCAGAATTGAGAGAGAAAAAAGGAATCTCACAATTAACTTTTAAGCTTCCAAAAAATGTATTTGTCTTTTTTTTATGTACTTATTGCATCCTTGCTAAATTAAAATATTAATAAAAAATCAATCAATTAAAAAAAAATCTTAGTAACTTGTACAGTGTGGCTGTCTGTCTCTATAAAGAGCATCCTATCCTAACTACTTGTGATGCTAGCATGTTGCTAAGCTAACAATGCCTTTTTTAATGAATTGAACTATGAAATTTTAATGCTTTTAATTATGGAATAAAAAACATAATTAAACAACAATGGCCTTAGAAGGATGTAATAAAAAACCATAATTAATCAACAATGGCCTTAGAAGGATGTAATAAAAACATAATTAAACAATAATGGCCTTATAAGGTATCATACTTTTGTTGTTTACAATTAGAGAAATGCATAAAAAGCTGTATCAATAGGTTGTTCACTAGATTTTTGAGACAGTTAATAGAATTGTTACATTAAACACATGCTGAAATGCAATTGTAGGTTCTCAATCTGCTTCTGGTCTGAATTTTTGCACAACATGAATGCAGCAATTACTATGTTTCTTGAATGATATTCTCCTCCAGCCACAGGGGATTTATTCACATCTAAGCCATGTGACAAACCATCTGGTATGACCAAATAGCCAATAAATCCTGAGGAAATAAATTGGGGTGTAGTGTTCATTGAGATAGATCATACGGAAGCACAGGCTAAAACTACCTTGATAATAGCATAACACCTCTCTTTAAACCGTCATAAACCATTTGCTGAACCTTCATAATGAAATGCCTTTTAGAACAAACATTCCAATGGTCTTAATAAACAGGATCATTTAAATGGCTTTATGAGACACGCTGGCTATCGCTTCTGGTATTAATGCCCAATTAAAAGCAGTTAAAAGACAATGAGGTATTTTACCAGCCATTTTAATAACTCATAAAGACGAGGCAGGTGCAAACGCTAGTCCCCTCAGATGTGCTAAATTATGCTATAGCTTGATTGGATGAAATACCAAAACAACACGCCATCAAACCATTCATCAAAGTACACTGTTGACTCCATTGCTGAAAGATATTTGGAAACACATGGAGTAAGATTTTGATCTTATTAGAACCATGTGAGCAACCTAGATGCTGGAAACATATATTTTACCCTCAAAATTTGTCAACAGGGTAACCTATGCCTAGAAATCAGTTCAAACCATACAGACTGCAACTCACTTTCTTGGCTTTTTGTTGAGTGTGCCAGTGACATAATATCCCGGGTTGCATTTGTAGCGGCACACAGTGCCCACGTCATGCCCGCCTCCATGACACTGAGGAACTAGCAGCGTGGCATTGGGTACAGAAGGTGGATCCGGACACTCAATCTTGCAGTAAGCCTCTGGATATGACCATAGTCCATCCTCAAGACAAACCAATGTGTCACTTTCACCTGAAAAACAGATCCTGATAAGAAACCCAATGGAACAAAAATGCTGTCAGTATAAGTAGTAAAGGGCTTTTCATAAGAAGGCAAGAGGGCAGTCAGTTCTACTATTTCTGAGTGTACTTAATCATTATTTCTGTTTTTTTTTTTTAGGAAAAAAGTATTTAATAATTGTTTCAAGGTAAGGAGTTTTTTTTTTTTTTACCAGCTACCATGTTGATTGAACCTATTACTTTTAGCATGAATTCAAACAATAAGCAGTAAAGTAGTTTTGTTAAAATATTTTAGACATAAAAAAGAAAAAAATATTTTCAATCATGCTTTTATTAAAGTTTTTATTTATCTTATTCAGTCATTCATCATTCTGTATTACATAAGGTGGTTGTTTTACCCTGATTATGTTTAATTAAATTAATTACATTACAATATTAAATTAATTACATTAAATTTCATTTTTAATATTAATTACAAATTAATTTCAATAGAGGTTAAAACATGTTCAAAGAAGAAGAGCTGTAGTCAAGTAATTTTGTGAATGAAAACGCATCATTAACTTATAATAAATTAATAAATATTACAAACAATGAGTGTCAATATCTACTTCCATTAAGTTTGGAAATAATACCTTTGCACAGGCATAAATGTTTTACAGTAATATGTAAAACATTAATTACGGTAATATAATATGTTTTAAAAGTCATATTTTTTTTCTGTTTCTATTAACTAATAAGAGAAGTATTACAGTGGTTTTCATAAAATCTCACTTTATAAAATAAAGCACATGGTGCAGTGGTGCCATGTGATATAGGACTCTCTCATTGTACTATTATAGCAACATATCTAATTAGATTTTGTTCAAGTTCTAAAGCAGTTTTATTGGTCAATAAAATATAATGATTCCTTTAAGCTTTAAGGTGTCTGCCTACTTTGTAGCTGTGCTTAAATTTAGCTATACCAAAAATGGCTGCAAACTGCATTTTTCCAACATGCATGAAGAGTTTCAGCTTGCGCCACTTCAAAAAAAAAAAAAGTCTTTCACTAAGTACATAAATCACTGTATTATTTTTGTGTGTTCCAATTAATGTCAAGTCATGAATAGATTTTAAAAACTCCCTAAGGAGCACTACAGCCCATCACTTTAAAGCACTACAGTACAAGAACCTTGCCATCAAGACCAATAAGCATAGCTACTCAGTGATGCAATGTCCTGGACCTTCCAGTGAAGCCACTGACCACAGACTGCACCGCTCCCTGCCAAAAGAAAAAAATGTGGACCGATCCATCAAAAGCCTGCATTTAAAACAAATAGTGAGAGTGTGAGGAGTGGTCCCTCGACCCCTGAGCCACCTTGCCATAGTTATCAAGAGGCAAGAGGGCTAAGTGCCAGCCTGCTCTATGCTGTCCTAAATGAGGGGCTCTCTGGGGGCTTCAGTAGTATGGGATGAAACCCACTCTTGTTTTTGCCTACTTGCTTGTTTCCTATCTCCACCTGTGTGCTGTTCTCCTGCAGCTAGGGTCTACTTTTCTATTTACACAGCCAGGAAAGAGGGCTGGGACCACAGCCAGACCGACACACAGTTCCTGAATGAGAGCAAGAACAACACTGACACACAAATGACTATATACTGTATGCAAGCACACATACATACAAAAATCCAAATATTAGCTTGCACTGTAAAAAAAAAAAAAAAAAACTACATGATTGATTGGCGTTCTCTAAACCACTGCACTTTGACTATCATTGTGGGTTCTCAGGATCTGTGTCATGTCCAGCTTTAAATCACCTATTTACCTAAAAAAGCCGAAAACCTCGCCACAAACAATAACAGCTTGGTTTGACCAGCACAACAAATCAATAAGTATGTTATGTTTTTGACTATAATATATTATGATTGATTGGCGTTCTCTAAACCACTGCACTTTGACTATCATTGTGGTTTCTCATTATCTGTGTCATGTCCAGCTTTAAATCACTATTTACCTCAAAAAGCAGAAAACCCTCTCCACAAACCATAACAGCGGTGACAGCAAACAAATCAATAAAGTATTTTATTTTTTTATAATATAATATATTATAAGATAATATAACATTAAATAAATAATAAATTATTAAATTGTATTTTGTTTCAAGTAACAAAATCGTTTTTATGGTTTTAGACTATCATTAAATAAAATTACACTACAATTATTCAATTATTTTATGATAATACATATTTGTTTGCAGTAATATTTATATGTTTACTAGTGCTGGCACAACTAGCAGTTCTGAGTCAAATGATTTGATTTTGATTGGATTTTTTCCAGTTTACATGGGCAAACACACAAGAAGGGTTCATATCACCCACAAATATACAGTTATTGACTTAAAGTCTTATTATTTTAGAAAGGAAGCCCAAAGTCTCACAGAAACAGACACATGCACTGAATGTAAGGAATCCAGAAACCCTCAGGTCTCACACTGTAGCCCAGTTCCCATCCTCACCTTGCAGGATCGCCGGGGCGTTACAGGAAAAGGTGCACTGCTTGCCGAATGTGGTGCCCCAGGGACACGAGAAGGAGGCAAAGTAGACGTGAGACTGAGGAGGTGGGCCGCAGTCCACTGGCTGACAGCTCACTACACGGTCCCACACTCCATGCACACAAATCAGCTCTGCTTCCGTCTGAGGAGAGGAGAGGACAAAACAAACAGAAAGACTGCCCCTTATAATGTCATAGTTTCATTAGGCTCATTAGACAACATGACAATTATTTAACTTGACACAAATAAGACGTTGTTTCATTGAGTTATAAAATCAGTGTGAATATCTTTTCTTAGATAACTTGATGATAAATGTTTGAATTTACAGACTTTTGTATTTTGGTAAATGTGAACACAATTTGAGACCTCGAACATGTGAACATGATTTTAAGCGTTTATGTTCTCTACAGTTACTGGAATATTCTGGTATTTTGCAAAATCTGAATAAACTAAGACATGTGGGTTCCTGCTCTTGTCTTCTAGAATTACTGTAGATGCTCTTGCCCTTACACTGCATTTTAGTAATTCTCCACAATAATTTAATCAACTCTTTCACAATAACAAACAGGAATGTGATGATTTGGAAAATGTACGTCACAAGACTTACAAAAGTAGACCTTTCTTTTTATGTTTACAAAATGCTTCTTGCTCCAAAACAGTTGTGAAAAAGTCAAACTACTGAATAAACACTGCGTATATCTAATATCACCCTAAATTATCTTTGTTTGGACATGCGCACATACTGTATAAATGGGCCTCCAGTTAAGAATAAGGTGTTTACATGACCCGATTAAGCCAATATTCCTAGAAATATGAATAAGATGGCTTGCTTATGGCTGTATTAATCAAAATTTTGGATCATGTAAACATGTTTACCTGAAGCACTAACTGGAAAATGACTAATTCAATTATTAACAGAAAATGAGCACAGTCATTGTTGAGATCTCTTCTCAGGAAAAAAAAATCTTCAGAAAAAGCAATATGTTCTCATTTAATCTCACTGCTGCTTAGCAGAAACTAGATATCAAGGAGATGTGATTTTTCTTTCTTAAAGGGGTTATTGCAGAGAGAAGAAACAGGATGTTAACAATACTTGTACGCACTTGATGAGAAGGAAGGCCCTGGCCATGGAGAACGGTGAGCGTATAGCCACGATGACAAGAAACAGAGCAGTGTTTGGAGTCTATGACTGGAGTACAGCGGACTGAAGCATGTTCGACGTTTAGAGGACTGCATGACTCAGTACTGCACAGCCTACGCACACATCTGAGTGAGAAAAACACATATTAATTTAATTATTATTTGTAGACATTGACAGACATCATATCCACCATCAAACACGATGGAATTGTTTGCATTTGTATCTGTGTCTCTGTGTAAGTGTATGATGTATTTGTCTTTTATATACTACCATTCAAAAGTTTGGGATATGTCATTTTGGGGTTTTTTTGGTTTTTTAAAGAAATAATATTTCTTTAAAAAAAATGTATTATCTAGATTATCTTTAAATAATCTATAACAGTTGAATTAAAAAAAGCTAGTAGAAGTTGATTAAAAGTGAGAGTAAAGACATTCAAAAGATTTATCTTTCAAGTAATTGCTGTTCTTTTGAACTTTCTATTCATAAAAGGTAAAGCAATATTTCGGCTGTCCGAGGGGAAACAAAAAAAATAAAAACCTAATGGTTTCCACAAAAATATTAAGCAGCACAAATGTTTTCAACACTGATAATAATCAGGGACGTTTTTTGGTATCCCAAAATCAGATAATATATTAGTGTTGATTTTCTCATCTTTAACACAGAAGCTATGACACTGAAGACTGGAGTAATGGCTGTTGAAAATTCACCATCACAGGAATACATTACATAAAAAATTATGATCATATTTAAAATAGTAGTGTTTTACTGTTATATTTGATCAAATACATGCAGCTTTGGTGAGCATAAGAGACTCCTTTCAAAAACGTTAAAAAATTGTACAGATCCCTAACTTGTAGTGTTTATATATACTGTACACTAGTGACTAGTCAACATTTGAAGTGGATCAAAACCTTTCATCAAAGTTGTCCTAAAACCTACAACCAAAATGCGTTCTTGTCTTAGGACAACTTTAATTAACTTTTTTGATCTACTTCAAATGTATGTATGTATGTATGTGTGTGGGTGTGTGTGTGTGTGTGTGTGCTTGTAAGTCGTGGGAGACCCCACCCTCAGCGCACCCGGTCAGGGCAAAGGCGCTGAAGTGACAAGATGTACGCAATGCAACTGCCAACACCGCCACTTGAGAGGAGGAGAAGTTAAGCTGCACTGCTGAAGTCTGGTAGAAGGGCACACTCAGGTTATGAGTCACATTCACCACTAGGGGGTTATACTGACATGACAGCTCGTACGAACCTGTGGACAGGCACACACAACAAAGTCACATAAAAATACAAAATTTACAATCTTTCACAATCAAATTAAAGATATTATGTGTTACCAAGATTGTGTTTTTTTCCGGTGGTGTCACACAGTTCAATGGTCACTGTTTTCCTGCAATTTTCGTCATGCCAACTACCATCATAGGCAAGGTAGATAATAACAGAGGCTGCTACACCCGGTCGCTCAAATCCTACCTGCAAAAACAAAGTATCAGTATTATTAGTAATTAATATATGGCTCCTTAGCTAACATCATTTATGAACTCTCTGAATGGCCATAGATGGCACATAGAAATATAAGTGCCATAAATACGGGGGAAAAAATCTGAATATACATACATATATATTGTTTAAAAATTTGGGAATGGTAAGATTTTTGGTAACACTTTATAGGTATAGGGAGCAATTCTCACTATTACTAGTTGCTTATTAGCATTAACATTTTGGCTGTTTATTAGTACTGATAAAGCACATATTCTGCATGAACATATTCTATATGCCTAATCCTACCCAATACCTAAACTCAACAACTACCTTACTAACTATTAATAAGCAGCAAATTGGGGGTTTATTAAGGCAAACGTTGTAGTTAATAGTTTGTTAATAGTGAGAATTGGGCCTTAAATAAAGTGGGAACAGATTTGTTTGGTTTTTATGTTTTTGAAAGAAGTCTCTTATGCTCATTGATTAAAAGTACTTGTGAAATATTACAATTTAAAATGTCATTTTTATTATCCTTCAGAAATCATACTAATATGCTGATTTGGTGCTCAAATCTTTTGGTGCTGATTTGGTGCTTTGGTGCATTGCTAATTTTGCTTGTTAGCAATGTTGAAAACAGTGGTGCTGCTTAATATTTAAGTGGAAACCATTTCTGTGGATTCCTTGATGAATAGAAAGTTCAAAAGAACAGCATTATTTGATATAGAAATCTTTAGTAACATTATAAAAAACCTTTACTGCCCCTTTTCATTCATTTAATGCATCCTTGTTTAATACAAGTATTAATTTCATAAATAAATAAATGAGCAAACTCTTACTGACCTCAAGCTTAAACAGTAGTGTACATAAAACTGCTTAAAATATTTCCCGTATTTTACAAAACATTTCAAATTTACTCAAGCATATTTGAAAAAAAACACACAAAATGTGCATTAATTATTGATAAGGCTGTCAGCAGAGGGGGAAGCTAATACTTACATCAAATGGCCCAATATAGATAGAATAATCTGTCAAATTCAAAGTCTTTACGCTCAGTGTTTGTTCACTGAGCAAGTGTGTGTGTACCTTTAGCCAGACAGGCTGATCCTGAGTATAGTAACCATTCAAATGGGCAGTACAGGGGCTCCAGGCGTCATGAGCCACTACTTCATTAATGTCAAAATACGACGACTTGCACATCTGATGAGGATATAAAAAGAAAAAGGATATCTAAAATGTAAAATTTAATTCAAAGCATAACAGATTTTTTTGATAATTTGAGTGGTTCATTTAAGACAATGTTCATTAGTGAGGCAGATAAACGGTTGATAATGGCTAATGATTTCTAAACAGTTTGTGTACCTGAGTGAGCACAGGCTCCCCGGTGACCTTTGAGGCAGGGCAGCTCTCGTCCTGATGCGAGCCCGAGGCGGTGGACGCCCACTGATCAGTGAACCCCTGGGGAGTGAAAAAGCCACAGTCCTGGATGCTGGAACGTCTTTCGAACTCCTCACACACTCCGTCCCCTTCAAAAACATAGCACAGGCTCGGCCGACCTGAGAGAGATGGAAAAAGCAAGAGAGAGTGAGCACAAACTCATCATAAGTAGCAAATAATGACCCCACTGCCAAGATCTAATTGTGTTTTCATAGCAAGTCAGTGAGACTCGGCTTCACTTATGTGTGAATTGAAAATAAAAAGGAACGTGATTCCACTGGGACGATTAAATAAATGATCATACAAATATGTGGATGATGTCATGGCGTATGAATGAGTTATGACAGAAGTGCACGTGGGGCTAAAAGGGGAATTAGCATGCCATTAAAGCAAATTCGTTAGAGAGCGACACGTGTGAATGACATCAGAGTCTTGCATGAGCTCTTGTCTGAGAATGCTGAAAGGTAAGAGGAAGATGACTCATCGGCGGGAACAGCTTATCAAAGGCGAGGGGCTCAAAAGGGTTCTAACAACAAATGAAAAACACAAGCATTTGATTGGCCATCTCTGCTGCAGAACAGCTGACCTAACCCACATGCCAATGCCAAGGGCTTTACTCCTAAGCTTTGTTGATCTTTGCTCCCCAAATACGCTCGTGGAGATAATACTGTATATGAGAGCTCCTAATGTGGCATTAGAGTAAATATCGCAAAAAAGCCATTCCCGAATGCTCTAAATCCACAAAAATGCGGTTACAGGCTACTATGAAAACATTGGGAAGTTTGAGGCATGTGAGTCAGTCGCTGCTTCGTCTATGGTTATGTTTGAATTAGAGGCTTCTCATGCTTCACGCTCACAGGAAATGTAGCGCTTTCAGTCACGAAAACAACATTGACTAAATTGAAGTATTTGCCTTTTTTTCTCCTAACATTTCCTGTGAGTCTTCCTGTACTGCATTTACTCTCACTCAGGTGCATTATGTAACAATGGTGTACAGTTAGAGCCATTGCAGCTTACGGAATACTGTATGTGCAACAGTTTGGACCATTTCCAATAGTGTGATGACATAAAACTTTGACACTATTAAATAAGATGATGTTGATTATATAATTATATGTTACAGTAAATGACCTAAAATCCACAGTTTGGACTGGATACTTTACAATCTGGATTGAATCTTTGAATGCATATGTATTGCGCAAATATTCAGACCGAATTGTCAGATATCACAGACTTTGCTGTCAAGGAAATTACTCATAATTCATAATGAGGATTTGTTTTTTTTTCTGGTCAGCCTAGAAATAAAAACAACAGTAAGATCTGGTGATCCAGAACTCAGCAACACAAGAGAACAATTATTTTGACTGTCAGTATACTGGACTTTTAGAGCAAGTAAAATTAGTTTTACTACATTATATACAGTATATTGTATTCCAGCAGAATTAGGACTAAAAAATAACAATGAGTAAGTTACTCCAGAAAAGAAGATCTACCACAATGAGATTCAAAAGTTTGTCTGTAAGATTTTAATGTTTTTGAAAGGGGTCTCTCATGCTCACCAAGGATCTATTTACAAAAATACAGTAAAAACAGTAATACTGTGAAATATTATTATAATTGAATAATATCTGTAATATATTAATGTAATAGAATGTAGTAATACATAATAATTCAATAACATTAATTTAATAGAAACCGTTTTCTATTTTAATATATTTTTAAATAGAAAAAAAACTATACAAATCCTGCATAATATTTAAAATTGCATCATCACAAAATATTTTTATTAGCAAAGTTTCAGACAATCGACCTTCCTCAGAGCATATATATACTTTTTCTAGTTTATATTGTAGTTTCATCCCACGCACCTACAAATGATTTCCTAACAAATATTAAAATGTAATTTATTCCTGTGAAGGCAAAGCTGAATTTTCAGCAGCCATTACTCCATTCTTCAGTGTCACATGATCCTTCTGAAATCATTCTAATATGCTGATTTGCGGCTCAGTAAACATTTCTTATTATTATCTATGTTGAAAACAGTTGTGCTGTTTAATATTTTTTGTGGAAACTATAAAAATACATTTGAATTATTTGATGCATGGAAATATAAAAAGAACTGCATTTAAATGTAAAACAGTATTTAGTGTAAAAGACGCAATAATGTAAAAACATGACTAATGATAGCAATGAACTTAATATTTTGCAAAATAATGAAAATAGACATTTTCTTATACATATATACACAATACAATGATTATTATATGACACCCCCTAACAACAACAACAAAAGTAATGTTTAAATTTATGTATATATTTTGCTACCTAACATGCAACAATTTAATTTTTCATGCAACCTTTTTTATTTGTACATTTTCCCATCTGCAGATTACAGAGGATGATTTAAACAATGTTAAATTTGAACTCCAGAGTAATGATTGTCTGTATCTGATGACAAATATCATCTAGTGTTATGACAATGGATTGAGGAAATTGTCACTGTCAGTTGCATTTTATTCATAATGCTGTGTTTTAGAAGGAATACTTCAGGCATAATTATTATTAGGGGCTTTGCCATTTTTGGATTTTTGAACATGACGACCTCCACATTTCCTTCAATTTCACTATGAGAGAAAAACAGTAGCAGAGGAATCCGAATCTACAGGAGACATAGCAATATTATATTGTTTTGGTTTGCTTTGTTTTGTTTTGAGAGCTGGTTATGATTATTACCCGGGTTTATTGTCCTGTGTGGAAGTTTTCTGGTGCTTCTGTTGTGGTGTTTACAGTCTGAGGGCCAGAGTTCTCAGTGAACAGTATTTGTTTTTTTTGAGTGTGACTCACCATGACACTTGAAACCTGGTTCAACTTGGCATTTTTTTGAGCAGCCGTCTCCATCTAAGAGATTCCCGTCATCACAATCCTCAGTCCTGTGGGGGAGAGAGAGCGATGCCAAGGGTTACAGTTATGAAATATGTGGAAGGTCTTTGGCTATGCTTCAAAACACAAAAGACTCAAACAAATACTCAAAAATATGAAACATTCTTTAAAAATGACTAAAGCACGTAACACGCAAAGCCTCTGACAGACCCTATAAGTTTATACTGACCCCTGTAGTGTGCCATCACCACAGAAATGTTCTCCATGAGTGTAAACCAGGCCTGGGGAAAGTTCACTGAACAAACCGTCTGATTCCACCTGGATGCTGTAGAGGTACTGAACGTCCCTCTGTACATCACTAAGCACACAAACACATTCAGAACAAAATCTACATAGTTAAGCAAAAAGCAAGCAGTGAGAGCATTAAGAATTTTAAATGAATGAATGAATGAATAAATGAATGAATGATTAGTGGTGGGAATTTTTGGAGACTCTTTCTGCAGGTTAGTAATCGAATCATTCATTCAACCATTTTGTTCAAACACAATGATTCATCCAGGAGTGAAATGTGACCGTCTTTATGGGTGAGTTACTGGATTATTCCTTAAACAATGTTAAAACACTGTTCAAAAACACTGAATCATTCAGCAACAAAACACCACTACTGTGTGTGACTCTGCATTGCAATGGTTCTGCTGTGGCTTTGTTTGAAACTATCTTTGTTGAAGCACTAAAAACCAAGTAACTTGAAATATTGCATCTAAAATATTTGTAATATTTAAAGTTACTCAACCCCAGGGCATCCAAGATGTAGGTGACTTTGTTTCTTCAGTAGAACACAAACAAAGATTTTTAAGTCCAAACCGTTGAAGTCTATCAGTCGTATAATGCATGGCAATGGTATCAAAATCTATGAGAGTAAAAAAAAACATGCACAGACAAATCCAAATTAAACCCTGCGGCTCGTGAAGACACATTGATGTCCTAAGACACGAAACGACCGGTTTGTACCAGAAAACGAACAGTATTTATATAATTTTTTACCTCTAATACAACACTATGTCCAACGGTCTTTGGGCGCTCACGGCATCCGGTGCATGAGGTGTGTACGGGTGGCTCTAGGTCTTATTAGGTTACGTTAATGGGTGTTGTGAATCCAGCCGAAGGGGAAGCCCCCATCAACCATAACTTTCAGGCGAGCCAGGACTCAGAAGTTGGAGCAATGAGTGAAGCAAAAGTTCAACACTGCACGCATGAGTTTTAGTTTTAAGTCGTTTGAAAAAATACCGGAATAAGCGCCCAAGTAAGTACATTTTGATTAGACCATTGCATCCTACAAACCCGATTCCAAAAAAGTTGGGACACTGTACAAATTGTGAATAAAAACAGAATGCAATGATGTGGAAGTTTCAAATTTCAATATTTTATTCAGAATACAACATACATGTAGATGACATATCAAATGTTTAAACTGAGAAAATGTATCATTTTAAGGGAAAAATAAGTTGATTTTAAAATTTCATGGGGGGGGGTTTTTTTTTTTTGGGGGACATGTCAACACATCTCAAAAAAAGTTTAGGACATAGGCCCAGCCTTTACCACTGTGTGGCCATCCCCTCCTTCTTTTGATAACAGTCTGCAAACGTCTGGGGACTGATGAGACAAGTTGCTCAAGTTTAGGAATGGGACAACATTCCTATTCCTAAACTTAATACAGGCTTCTAGTTGCTCAACTGTCTTAGGTCTTCTTTGTCGCATCTTCCTCTTTATGATGCGCCAAATGTTTTCTATGGGTGAAAGATCTGGACTGCAGGCTGGCCATTTCAGTACCCGGATCCTTCTTCTATGCAGCCATGGTGTTGTAATTGATGCAGTATGTGGTTTGGCATTGTCATGTTGGAAAATGAAAGGTCTTCCCTGAAAGAGACGACGTTTGGATGGAAGCATATGTTGTTCTAGAACTTGGATACACCTTTCAGAACTGATGGTGCCTTTCCAGATGTGTAAGCTTCCCATGCCATATGTACTCATGCAACCCCATACCATCAGAGATGCATGCTTCTGAACTGAGCGCTGATAACAACTTGGGTTGTCCTTGTCCTCTTTAGTCCGGATGACATGGCGTCCCAGTTTTCCAAAAAGAACTTCAAATTTTGATTCGTCTGACCACAGAACAGTTTTCCACTTTGCCACAGTCCGTTTTAAATGAGCCTTGGCCCAGAGAAAACGCCTGCGCCTCTGGATCATGTTTAGATATGGCTTCATTTTTGACCTATAGAGTTCTAGCCGGCAACGGCGAATGGCACGGTCGATTGTGTTCACCGACAATGTTTTCTAGAAATATTCCTGAGCCCATGTTGTGATTTACATTACAGTAGCATTCCTGTATGTGAAGCAGTGCCGTCTAAGGGCCCGAAGATCACGGGCATCCAGTATGGTTTTCCGGCCTTGACCCTTACGCACAGAGATTGTTCCAGATTCTCTGAATCTTTGGATGATATTATGCACTGTAGATGATGATAACTTCAAACTCTTTGCAATTTTTCTCAGAGAAACTCCTTTCTGATATTGCTCCAATATTTTTCACCGCAGCATTGGGGGAATTAGTGATCCTCTGCCCATCTTGACTTCTGAGAGACACTGCCAGTCTGAGAGGCTCTTTTTATACCCAATCATGTTGCCAATTGACCTAATAAGTTGCAAATTGGTCCTCCAGCTGTTCCTAATATGTACATTTAACTTTTCCGGCCTCTTATTGCTACCTGTCCCAACTTTTTTAGAATGTGTAGCTCTCATGAAATCCAAAATGAGCCAATATTTGGCATGACATTTCAAAATGTCTCACTTTCAACATTTGATATGTTATCTATATTCTATTGTGAATAAAATATAAGTTATGAGATTTGTAAATTATT
Source organism: Sinocyclocheilus anophthalmus (assembly GCA_018155175.1). Taxonomy (NCBI): domain Eukaryota; kingdom Metazoa; phylum Chordata; class Actinopteri; order Cypriniformes; family Cyprinidae; genus Sinocyclocheilus; species Sinocyclocheilus anophthalmus. The sequence goes on along the minus strand of JADLZN010009457.1, from coordinate 324,475 downwards.
CCATTACTTTTTTACTCACAATTTGTACAGTGACCCAACTTTTTTTGGAATCGGGTTTGTAAATGTTTGGCCGATTGATGATGCATTAAACCAATGAGATGACGTGTATACGCCGAGAGAGAATCACATCGGCGCTTGAGCCAAAACTACACCAGAGCGAGAACCTACCACTACCTCACGCACCGCATGCCGTGCGCGCCCAAAGAAGTGGACATTAGAGGTAAAAAAAATTATATAAATACTGTTCGGTTTCTGGCACAAACCGCTCGTTTCGTGTCTTAGGACATCAATGAGTCATCACGAGCCGCAGTGTTTAATTTGGATTTGTCTGTGCATGTATTTTTTTTTTTTACTCTCATAGATTTTGTTACTATAGCCATGCATTATACTGCCCAAACCGGTAGCGCATAGACTACACAGTTTGACTTAAAAATCTCAGTTTGTGTTCTACTCAAGAAACAAAGTCACCTACATCTGGGATGCCCTGGGGAGGGTAAGCAGATAAACATCAAATTTTCATTGTTGGTGTGAACTATCCCTTTAAAAACAATTTAAAACAATATAAATAAATACATAAATGAACAAAAATAAAGTGTAATAAATTTATACTATATTTAGTAATAAAGTTAAATTTTTCCAACTGTAATCATGCATACTACATTTGATTATATTGACTGTCAATATACACTAGTCAACATTTGAAGTGGATCAAAACTTTTAATAAAAGTTGTCCTAAAACTTAAAACCAAAATGCGTTCTTGTCTTAGGACAACTTTGATGAACTTTTTTGATCCACTTTAAATGTTGACTACTGTAGTTGAGAAAAAAAAATTTGGATAGAGGAATCAACAGTTTGAAGTTAAAAACGTCTTGATGGATTTTACAAACATGCACTTTTTCACTTCACAGGACTAGTTTAGAGTGGGTTATTTATAGATTATTGTGATGTTTTTATCAGCTGTTTGGACTCTCATTCTGATGGCACCCATTCACTGCAGTGCATCCATTGGTGAGCGAGTGATGTAATGCTAAATTTCTCCAAATCTGTTCCGATGAAGAAACAAACTCAACTACATCTTGGTATCTATCTGGATTTTTTTTTTTTTTTTGTCTGAGGCATGAGCCTACATTTTCAGGAAGTTTTAATTTGGGGGTGAACTATTCCTTTAAAAGTGATCATAAACCATATTGAAGAATCACAGACGTGCTGATATTCAGCACAACAGCTCAAATGCACAATATGAACCTGAAATATGCTGCAGAAATACTTGATCTAAGCTATATCTATTCTCAGGGTGTTCTCAGATCTAACCTTGTTAAAAATGGAAATGACCTTTTCATGTTGAGGGTATCACTGCATGTCGCGCTGTGATGTACCTCGGGGGTATCGATCTGATCTGATTGAATGACCCTATAAAAAGAGTCTAGCCATGATTGCCAAGGCTTGTTTGATTTCAGTCGTTTTCCGGCCGGGGTAAGAGGATGCCTAGCTAACTGAGCATCATATACTTTCTCCAGCGGGTCTTATTACTCAACAAATTGCCCTTATTAATTATGGATTACTTCCAGGGACAGGGAAGGGGAGAGAGACTACTTAAATCTATTGTTCTGAGGTCACAAAGGGAGATCCAATGAAGGATTCTGAGCAAGTGATAAGATAAAGTCATATTTCTTTCTTCGTAGCACAGCCAGTTATAGAGAAAGGCAGTGACCTACAGCACAAGACCTCCTCTGGTGAGGTATAACATATTTTATTTGGCAACTGTACATTAGAATAGCCATTAGACCCATGCAACCTTCATCTAGGTTACTAAGGAGAACATAACACACTTGAGCTTAAACGCATTAAATGTTTGTACACATTTGGGCTTGTGTAACATCAGAGGTTTTGACCTTCTAAACTGTGTCCAACTATTTAAAGCATTCAATGAAAAACCATCCAAAAAGGAACATTAAGACCATTTTTACAGCAGAACAAGTAAATAATTGAATCTAATAGGCCATTCTAATGTTCGGCAACAAAAGTACAAAAGTAAAACTAATATATGAGCAAAAAAAAATAAAAAGAGCAATATCACTCGAGTACGAAAGAGCGATACCGGCTTTATATCAGAATGGCTGTGATTAGGCCAGAGGCACGAGGCCAAGTACCAGAGGCAATCACAGCCACTGATATAGAGCCAGTATCGCTCGAGTACGAGAGTGATATTGCATTTATACAACAGTTCGACGGAACGTGTCCAATTAAACAAGAAACAACGGAGTGCCTAATAAAACCCTCTTTTGTGCGGAACTACTTCCTTCCGCCACGGATTCAAAGCTCAAGTTGACAGTTAAACATATCTTACTTTTAGAATTCGTATCAAGGGCATGTGCTGCTTCAGTTAGGTTATTAGTGAGAAATAATTAGGTTATAAGAGAGAAACAATGTGGCAAGACGTACATCCAAAAGAGAGAGAGAGAGAGACCGCGAAGCTAGACGTTTCTTCTTATATTAACTAACGTACTCTACGATTAGCTCATAGACCCGGCTAGAACAAGTGGAGTGATACAAAATTGTGAAAGGGCATTCCTGTAGCGATACCAGTACAATATCTCACGGTTCTCAACCAATCAGATTTGAGCCCAGATATTGAACCTCTTGGGCTTTTTGGTTTTAACCTCCCAGTTAGATAATTATATATATATATATTATGGATTATGGGATCTTATATACTCCCCTAAATGTTGGAGGAAAATCTGCAAACTCATATAAATGCAAAGAAAATATAAAACGCTCATATAATATTTATTTACATAATATATGAGTGTGCACTGTGTATATTTATTATGTATAATATACAAAATATGTTATGTTTATATAATAAATATATTTATATATAATATAAAATATAATAACATAAATATATAAATGCATATACATGTAAAAATGTTCAAAATATGTACTGTATGTGTGTGAATTTATATATACATAATAAATAAACACATTACACATAAATATATTATGTAAACAAAAACGTTTATTTTGGATGTAATTAATCACGATTAATCGATTTGACAGAACTAATATATATATATATATATATAAGATATATATATATATATATATATGATAGTACAATAGATATATATATATGCTATACAGGTGCATCTCAAAAAATTAGAATGTCATGGAAAAGTTCATTTTATTTCAGTAATTCATTAAATTGTGAAACTCGTGTATTAAATAAATTCACTGCACACAGACTGAAGTATAGTTTAAGTCTTTGATTCTTTAATTGTGATGATTTTGGCTCACATGTAACAAAAACCCACCAAATTCACTATCTCAACAAATTAGAAATACTTCATAAGACCAATAAAAATCATTTTTCTTGAATTGTGGCTTTCTGCCCAGAAAGTATGTTAATTTACGGTAAATGTAATCAATACTTGGTAGGGGCTTGTTGCTTTAATTACGCACTCAATTCGGCGTGGACATGGAGGTGACAGTTCTGTGGCACGACCCTGATCAGAGATGGATGGCTATGGAAGACCATGGTTTCTTTGACAGTGGCCTTCAGCTAATCTGCATATTTTGGTCTCTTGTTTCTCATTTTCCTCTTGACAAAAATTCAGGTCTGGTGAGTTTGCTGGCCAGTCAAGCATACCAACACCATGCTCATTTAACCAACATTTGGTGCTTTTGTCAGTGTGGGCAGGTGCCAAATCCTACTGAAAAATGAAATCAGCATCTCCATAAACCTTGACAGCAGAAGGAAGCATGAAGTGCTCAAAAATTTATTGGTAAACGGGTGCAGTGACGTTGGTTTTCAAAAAAAACAATGGACCAACACCAACAGATGACACTGAACCCCAAATCATCACAGACTGTGGAAAATAAACACTGGACTTCAAGCAACTTTGGTTATGAGCTTCTCCACCCTTCCTCCAGACGCTAGGACCTTGGTTTCCAAATTAAATAAAAAACTTGAATGGGGTTTGTTTGTGGGGGGGGGGATCTCATTTCTGAAAAGAGGACTTTGCGATCACGGAGCCAACAGTCCAGTTCTTCTTCTTCTTAGCCCAGGTAAGACGCCTCTGACTATTGTCTGTGGGTCAGAAGTGGCTTAACAAGAGGAATATGACAACTGTAGCTAAATTCCTTGATACGTCTGTGTGTGGTTGCTCTTGATGCATTGACCCCAGCCTCAGTCCATTCATTGTGAAGTTCACTCAAATTCTTGATTTGATTTTGCTTGACAATCCTCATAAGGATGCGGTTCTCTTGGTTGGTTGTGCATCTTTTTCTTACACACTTTTTCCTTCCACTCAACTTTCTGGTAACATGCTTGGATACAGCACTCTGTAAACAGCCAGCTTCTTTAGCAAATTAATGTTTGTGGCTTACCCTCCTTGTTAAGGGTGTCAATGATTTTGTCTCCCGGGACTAGACAACTGTCAGATCAGCAGTTTTCTCCATGATTGTGTAGCCTAGTGAATCAAACTGAGAGATCATTTTGAAGGCTCAGGAAACCTTTTTAGGTGTTTTGAGTTGATTAGCTGATGGACATGTCACCATATTCTAATTTGTTGAGATAGCAAATTGGTGGGTTTTTGTTAAATGTGAGCCAAAATATCACATTTAAAAGAACCAAAGACTTAAACTACTTTTCAGTCTGTGTGCATTGAATTTATTTTAATACACAAGTTTCACAATGTGAGTTGAATTACTGAAATAAATGACTTTTCCACGACATTCTAATTTATGAGATGCACCTGTTTTCTATCGATATAATTACATATATATTATATATATATATATATATATATATATTATGTCTGTGTGTTTGTGTGGTGTTGTGCGCGTGTGCTGGCTGTGTGTGTGTGTATGTAATGTATGGATTTTTTTATTTAATGTATTTATGTTGTCTTTTCAAAGTTTCTAATCATCAGAAATCAATTAAATACATTAAACTAAAACAGTTACTTTGAATTCAAATTTCAAATAATAATATTTCACTAAGATACTGTTTTTACTAATTTTGAATCAAATAAATGCAACTAGTGGCATAACAGACTTTTCAAAAAATCTGGACCACAAACTTTCGAAACAATAAAACAATATTTGATCTATTAATTTTATTATTAATAATAATTACTATAAAATTGTATTTTTGTTTTTTTTCTAGAATAAAACAAAATCAAATATCATACAAAATTGGGATTTAATATTACTGCCCGCTAAATGTTGGAAAAATCTGCAAACCTCATATAAAATGCAAAAAATAAATAAAACAGCTCATATAATATTTAGTTTGACCTCCTGAGTTTCACTATCAATATTTTCTGAAGGTTAAGCACCTCCTTTCACTGGCTGTTTCCTTACCCATTACATGGAAAGTGCTTTGTTTTTGCTGCAGACCTCACGGTGGCACTGTAGCCTACTTTCCCACAAAACCATCTTCATTCCCACTCCCTTTTTCCGATGTACTCGTTGTCACTCTTTTGTCTCCCTGCATGCCAAATGACAGGTCTCTCACTTACTGCACACTAACTACATCAAGCACACTACTTCCTTCAGCGAGAGATTGGAAACAATTTCAGAGCAGCTACAAACAGCCACGGGTGTTTACTGTTTCTACGGGTAAAGCGGTCACATTTGGTTTATATTCCAGGGTTTCATTGTACCTCTCTCTCTCTCTCTCTCTCTCTCTCTCTCTCTCTCTCTCTCTCTCTCTCTCTCGCAGATCCAATCTGTCTTTCTTTCCTTTCCCTATCCACATAGCTCTATTCCCAGTAGAGTTTCCTTCTTTCTGAGCTTACAGGACTTGTGGAAGGAACTTTTTTGGATATGTTACATTCTCTGATCCACACTATTAATCTCTGGACATTTTGACCTATTGCAAGTACTTGAACAACAACCCAGTGCCCGTTGATGAATTTGTACTGGAACAAGCAGAATAAAATGTGACAGGAACTGAACAAAAATTGGCTATGCGTTGATACTTGTAAAATTAATGGCTAATGAAATGACAATGTCAAATCCATGATATTGTTATTCTTCTTATTCTGTTGGCTGTGGAAACAATTTTTTCAGGCAAAAACCATTGCGCAATACTTAAATAGTGATACGCCGAAGATACAATTCGATGACAGTTTTAGAAAGACAACATGTTCAGCATTTATACTAAAGCCACACTTAATATAATACTCCCAGAAATGCTGTGAATCAACTAGAAACACAATAAAAAGATGACAGAGACATTATTATTTGAAAATGCTTGACAGTATTACTAATGACTCGCCAATTTCAAATAAATATTTAAAAATATAGTCTTTCAAAGTGTCTGCGTACAAAACGAAGTGCTATTGTGAATCTTACAAAGACGCATATTCTTACCTGTCAGTGTATGTGGGCTGTTTGACGATGACGGGACTCTGGTCCTCTCTGATTGGTGGTTCTCTAAGCACTCTGTAGAGAAGGGGGCGGCAGCCAGTGCGCTTAAGCGTGAGAGAGGATTTTGCGTCGGTGGAGATAGGGCCTCGCCTTGGAGTGAGTCAGCACACAGCACGATCGCCAGCTTCCCCTCCCGACACCAAAGGTGCAGATTTTAACGTCTTGACCGTCGTACTAGTAAGTAAATGGCGGGTCAATGGAATGCAAAGAAAGCTATGATGAATGAGACTGTGTGGAACATCTCGCCATTCTCAGTTATGAGCACAATATTAGCAATTGCCTTTTGATCTGTGGAAAAAAAAACAGAAGAATGAATTCATATAAAACATTTATACACTATTGTTCATAAGTTTGGGGTTGGTAAGATTTTTTAATGTGTTTGAAGTCTGTTATGTTCACTAAGGCTGCATTTATTTGATCAAAAATACAGAAAAAATGGTAATGTTGTGAACTATTATCACAATTAAATTATTTTAAATATATTTTAAAATCCTATTTATTCCTGTCATGGCCAAGCTGAATTGTCAGAAGCATTACTCCAGTTTTCAGTGTCACATGATACTTCGGAAATCATATTAATATGCTTATATGGTGGCTCAAGACAAATTCATTATATACCATAATAAATGATGAAAACAGTTGCGGTGCTTGATATTTTTGTAGAAACTGTGATTAGAAATTTCAAAAGAACAGCATTTACCGGAAACATTAATAACAATGTAAAAGTATTTCTTACTTTTGATCAATTTAATGTGCCCTTGCTTAATAAAAGTATTAATTTCTTTACAAAACTAAAAAAAGAACAATCTTACTGATCCTACACTTCTGAACAGTATAGTGTATATTCCCATAATGACAGGTGTTTGATATACACCTACTGATAGACAGTATACTCACTGGCTGAGGTGTAAGTGATCCATACGGTCAAACTGTCAGGGACAACCGGGTGAAGGAAGTGCAATTCCAACACACAGCCCTCGATCTGGGGGCATGGCGTAGTCATGTTGGGCTCATACAGGTTAACTTCAGGACTCCAGGCTTGCATGCTGGGCTCACATGGCTGGTACACATCAGGGGCCCCTGCAAAAACACACGTAAACCTCATCCAAAGCCAAAAAGAAAATACTGTCGATCAATTGTTTTTTTTTTTTACCATCAAAAGTTAACGAATCTTTTGGCAAATGCTGACATGGCAGATGGAAGAGATGAGATATGAGATAATTCATTGCAATAAAATTGGCATATAAGCCCTAAAACAGGCATTTCCATAGCAATGCATTAGAAAACTTGACAAAATAGTGGGCTGCTTTGTACACTGCACTTATAAGTGCACTTATTATCTCTGTGAGCTGCCTCATTGCTTACAAAGGCAGCTACATTTTTCTAAGGAAGCATTTTTTTTTTCTGTATGGATGTTAGCATGTTACTAAGCTAAAAATTAGGTAGACCAATAAGCATTAAAGGGGTCATATGATGCAATTCCCAGTTTTCCTTTCTCTTTGGAGTGTTAAAAACTGATTGTGCATAGATAAGATCCATGAAGTAGCAAAGACTAAAGTCTCAAAACCAAAAAAACAACTTTATCAAAGTTAAGACTCTGCCAAGCCCCTCCTAAAAACGCCTGGCTGGTGTTAAACAAGATCCGGCCACATGTCTACATCACTGAGTGGGAAGATTTGCATAACACCGCACAAATGTTTACGCAAAGAAAGAAGGTGTAACTTTTTTGATTTCTCGCTTTTTTTTTTTTTGTTTTTCCCTTATGTATGGATTTTGTGCTGTATCTAGTTGATGCACGCCAGTCGTGTGCCAAACGCCTGTGGTGCTGCGTTTGTGAAAGCCGAAGTACCTAATTTGTCCGTTTTTTCTCTGTTTTTTATTTTTGTATAGTGTTAGGTTAAAACCTTATACTATCCGCTTGGCATTCCAAAAGAGGACACAATTAGAAATCATTGGTTAAGTTGTATTTATAACACTGTTCAAGAACAGTTCAAACCAAATATTCAGATGTGTGCAACGCATTTAATGGAGGACTGTCTGCTGCCCTAAACCGGAGCCCAGAGTAGCCTACAATGCCATCTGTTCTGACTCACAGCCTGTAAGTATGTTTTCATATTTAAAGAATTTGCCACTGACAATTCAAACGTGAGTTTTGAGCAGTGTAGAGTAGCGCTTGTTGTTTGTCATTTCTCCAATCACAAATACAGTATAAGTCATTATAATCAGTAATTATGTCCCCACTGGATGCAACAAATGCCTCGTTTGTAATGGGGGTTTTATTGTTCTTGTCTCCTCGCGCCGGGACACAGCATCACAGTACGGTAAAGGGTGTAACATTTCAGTCACACGCTTGAGGAATTCAGCCAAATCACAACGCACTGGATAGCTGGCCAATCAGCGTACACCTCGCTTTTCAGAACGATGAGCTTTGTAAAAATAGATGCGTTTCAGAAAGGCGGGGCATAGAGGAGCAACAATAATGTACAGTATGTGGAAAATAATGTGTTTTTTCACCTTAAACCGCATAAACACATTGCGTTACACCAAATACACAAAATAATGTTATTTTTAACAACATCATATGACCCCTTTAACAAAGATCGAATACATTAAAAAGTCAGTTAAGAAATTAGAAGCTTAAGAAAAATCAAAGGGTGTGAATTCAATGTAATTAAATGTATGCATGTAGGATGCATGCAATTCTTTCAAATTAGAATTAAAATAAAAGCAGCTTAATTAATTTGCAAACCTTTTTATAACAGCATTTGCGTTGGGAGCGCACTTTAAAATGCTGCCTCTGCAGACTGCTCACTTGGGAACTGAGCAATTCTGTGTGTTTATTATAAACAACCATTTAATCTCTTGAATCTTCAATCTTGTTATGACAATTTTCGAAAAAAGACAGGATGGGAGGCAAAGAGGGAGAAACCGAGTGAAAGGGAAAACAGAAAGAGAGAGTGTCTGGGAAAAACCACATGTCTTGGCAATGGATGTGAAGCACATCTCCCCAGACCTCAATCGACCATAAGACCCAGGTGCAACTTGGCAAAGGAGACAGATTGGCGCCTTAATTGGGACAGACAGGGCTCACAAAATAATTTATTAAACTAAGAGTTAACGTGTACAGGTGGCCTGAAGAACAGGAGCGAGACAGGGAAAGGTAATCCCAGGAGAGCCCTGGGGCGGCACTCTCGTGATAGCAACATTTAATTGCACACACGATCAACGCCTGTGTTGTTTATATTTCAGTGTTAAGATGCAGCAGACTACTACTGTCACGCCCATGGACTGTCTGTGTGTGTTTTTCTCCCCACGTGCTCCCCGTGACCCAGTTTCTCCCTTGTGTGATTGTATTATTTGGTTCAGGTGTGTCTCGTTTATTACCCCTCGTTAAGTCCTGTATTTAAAGTGTTGTCTGCCCTATGTTCCCTTGTCCGGTGTCATACGTCTACCTTGATGTGCTACGTGTGTCTCCTGCCTGCTTTGTATTACCCCTTTCCTTGGATATTAAAGACTGTGCTTCGCATTTTCCTCATCTCTCCACGTTCCTTGTGTCTCTGTAGAAATCGTGTATCAACTACAATATGGCCACTCACTTGTGATAGGAGCGCTGCTTCACAGTCTTGCCCCGTCCACCACTGCGATCCTACAGTTGAAAAGTTGGGAGTTGATAATGGTGCATTTATTTAAGCAATAATACAATTTTAAAGAACAACTGTAAAATTGTGATATATTATTACAATATTTAATAATCACTAGTTTACATGTGTTGTTTTATTTTAGTATATTTAAAAATAATTGCGAATTCTGTAATAGGCCAAAGCTGGAAACAGTAGCGTTTTTTGCTTAATATTTTTGTGAAAACTGTAATATTGTTTTTTTGTCAGGATTCCTTTAATGAAAAGAACAGAATTTATTTGACATACAATTATTTTGCAATATTATAGATGTATTTACTGTCACTTTTGATCAATTTAATGCACCCTTGATACTAAAACGCTAGGGATCAGTCCTTTTTTAAACAAAAATCAACTAGATCCCAAACTTTTAAACAGTGGTGTAAATCAGCTCTTTATAAATAAACACATTTATATATAAAGGTAAATAAAAGTTAGACATTATGAACAATGAAAAATGTAGTAAAATGGTCAGTATATATAATATTTAGATATAAAAGGATATAAACCTGCCAGGACATAAGCTTATTAATACTGATTTGCTTGTTTATACTGGATGTATGTAGCAAAGAAATCTCAGCCTGCTTTTCTGCAGCCAAAAGCAGTGTGTTGTTAATTACTCCAGGGGAAAATGTACTGTTTTCCCTTAATAAACCTGTAATTATAAATTATCTATAATAATTATCATTTAAATAGAAAGGAAATTAATACAGCCTAGTTAAACTGAACTAAAGGGGGTTCATTTGTAAATCAAACAGTTTTATGGCAAAATAATGCATGCTAAAGTGACACTACTGTTTAGTGAACTCATCCTATTGTGCATTAATGTAAAGAGCACAAGTCTTAATATCAGGCCATGTGAACTCTCTGCCCCAAATATTTTACAATGACGAATTAAACTGTACTCCAGGTTGAAAGAGACAGATAGACAGACAGCAGCCTTGAGTCACAGAGCGCTCCTTTGCACCCAGCGTGGCCTCACATGTGTGGATGTGTACAGGGTAAACAGCAGCAGGCCAAGGCAAGCCATAAAACTCAATTGGTCAGATAAACAGAGCGAGGGCCTCCACACAGGGTAGAATTAATGACTGTATCAGATGTGGTGTAATGTTCCCGCCGGGAGAAGCAATGCGGCAAGATCTGTGAGCGTGTCATACTTCCTACTTTCAGCAACCTTAACCAGGTCTCTGCTCGCCCTGGCTCGACCCTTATTTCTCGAAAAGCTGCCTTATAGCACATACCGAGGCTACGGTACAGGTAAGCAGGGGCGAGCGCTACAAGATGTGAAATTTGAGATATGATTTGATAACGAATTGGCCTGCGTTAATAGAGTTATCAAATGATTCACCGTGGTATTACCGTGAGCATTATTTCATACTGCACAAACAGTGTTGTCATATTGCTCCTAAAGTCTTTCTGACATGATTAACTGACCGACAAAATAATTCACATTAGGTAGTCATCATGCACTTTATCATGTTTTTAAAAATAAACCAAAAACAATAGGTTACTGTAATTTATTACAGACCTGAACCGATGGTATTAAATCTCATTCATCATTAATATTGCAAAGATATTGTTTTCTTAGCGATATATATATTTATTTTCAAATTTAAGACTTCATTTCTCATCAATCTGTTTCTCAAAACAGGACTCCGGGCCAAAAATCACTCTCCACTACCACCTAGCTGGATGATTTTATGTTTAACCTCTCTCATGATACTGTGCTTTATGAAAACGACTGCATACCAGGGGAGGATTTCCACATTTTGGGTGGACTTTTCAAAGCACAGTCTTATCCGTGACACGTCAGTGAGTGGGCAGACCAGATGCTAAGAGATTTCTGATTAGAGTAATCAGCAACATCTGTTACGTGAGGTATAAAGTTGAAAAGCTGCACAGGATAAACATCGCTTTTTATGATGGGCTGCTTCTGGACGCAACCCAATATTACCAAAACTTGAAGCTTTGCCAAGGGCCTTTTTTATTCATTGATGGCAAAAAGAGTGTTCTTTATCCAAGCAATTATGATTTAATGATTTATTCCTTAAATTTTTCCAGACTTGCACGCACCTGGCCCGCATGAGACTGAACGATCCACCTGAATGTGAATGCACAAGTTCGGAGAAAGAAGCCAGGGCTAAATTCTCTCTATCCTCATTAATCAAAGAGCAGGTATTGTTTTTTACTTTGACGATCATTCGTGACATTTTCAGTGGTGTGTTGAGGATCAAGCACACGTCCAACAACATTTATGTCAGAGACGGCATTCAGTCATGCGCTCACCATCTTACAATTCATGACATATGCGTGTGGAAGAGCTTTGTTAGATCATGATACAAAAACTATAATAGAGCAGTTAGTCCTGGTCCTCTAATTTGATTGACCGAATAGGATTTCAACAGTGCCCAACAATACAGCCCAACAGCAATGAGACTTTTTATGGTTTGTGTCATTCCACCTGCACAAGTATGAAGTAAAGTTGTGTGACTAATGTTATAATAAAGATTTACTGAGTACTAACCCACTGCTTCCTCTGGTGTCCAGTATCCAGTGGAATCACAGGCGTGAGGAGAAGTGGCCTCATGGGCATACTGATGGAGCGCTCCATTCTCATCACAGAGATGACAGCTCATGTCACCTTCCCTACAAAACCACAGAAAAAAAACATTTTAACATGTGCACAAAAAGAGTGATATACTGTGTCAAAAAGTGGAGGGCTCAAAATACATCATTTCATTTGCTTTTACTGAGTGTGAGTTTTTGATTTGAATAGCAATGGACATGGTCAGTGTTAGACCTGTTTATTTGTGTTCACATGTAATCGAATGAAATAACTTAATTTAAATACCCTGCTGTGGTATTTAAGAACATTTAACACCCGGTTAATCTGCATTGCGGTTGGTTGGTTAGTGAATAAAATGCAGTTTTTTTTGTAACATAACTAGGACATCAACATACTTTAGTTAGCATAGTCATGAAAATGAGATCTAGTATTCACATGGCATGGTTAATATCTGTTTTACAAAAATAAATTTGTGTGGCCAAGTATAAATGGATTTTGTAAACCAAATTGGATAAAAATCAGTTGTAAAATAAGCCCAAAAAATTTTTATCACGCGACTTTACAAAAAAAGAAGCCCAAAGTCACGTATAATACAGCATAGTGAAGCCTCTCCTCCATTGACATCCATTAAAAAAAATGGCCTCTGGTCTCCTTTCCATTAGCATCAGCCGTTACGCTTTTTTGGCTAATGATTGCAGGCTTGCCTTCTATTGGCTTTGATAAAGTTTCTCCTTCACCAGAGTTACAAGTTCCGAATAACTATTACGCGACTTACGTTGGGCTTCTTTTTTTGGAAAGTGCTGATACAAATCCCGGGTAGCGGGTTGCGGTTTTTTGGGCTTATTTTAAAAAACATGTGGGGTGTTAGGGAAATCTCGCGAGAGTTGGCAATTGGCCTTCACTCGTTCCGCTCTGCTGTCCATGAGTGTTGGGCTTATACACCCATCTTTTATACTTTTTAAAAAAATATAACAGTGTATTTTAGAATTTTATATTTTCACACAGTCAATAGCCGTTTCTCAATATGCGTTCTTGTCTGTTCTTGTGGACTTGTGAAACGTCATTGCCCAAAAACCCGCGTAATTTTCAAAATATTACTATTACTGTGTCATGAAATGTAGTTTTAAGAGTATTTCAGGCGAGAATGTAGTTATTTAAAACTCAAATCTGCGGTTTATTTATAAAGACAACGCCTATTTGAAAATGTGCGATGGATTTCGGGAGCTCCAGGTGATTACCCGGCGTCAGTGTATGTATCCACCTAGACCATGGAGAGGGATCAAAGGTGTTCGGTCCGAACGTAACGTATGTACTGTAGATCCGTGACGGCTCGGTGGAAACAAGCCAATGTATGCTCCTTACTTTACCTGTGGGCAAGTGGCCCACTGATTGGGTTCAGCACATGAATGGTGAGGGAAATCTGCATCTGGGGACCAATCAACACTGGTGCCAAGCAGGCACTCGGTTGGGCTTTCTGCCAGGGACCAGGTTTTGTAGACCAAACTCAATTATTAGCAGTGCATACGAGCGACTTGATTGGGTGTAATGGGTTGTCCAGTATCATCTGTAATAAAAAGGTACTCCATTAAAGAAAGAAAAACCATGGTCACTGAAATAACATGAAACCGACAATAGAGATAATAAATACAAATTTACTGAAAATTTACTAATGAAAATCAGACACTGCTTTTGAATTGTGGTTCAACAGAAGCATTTAAAAAAACAAACTATTGAAACTGGAAAAGCCCTAGAAAACCTAGAAACAAAAGATTAAAAATAATTTGACCATAGGGATATGTTAAACTAATTTGTTAAATTAAAGTGTGTCGTGTAATTAGCATCACAGGTGTTTTCACACTTGTAATCAGGCAGTCTACTTATTCAGTATATGGCCTATATATTAATCACTGACTTTTTTTCTATTAAAGAAAATGGCACTTTTATTCCGCAAAAATGCGTTAAACTGATCAAAAATGACAGTAAATAAAGGTAAAGAGATTTCTGTTTTAAATAAATGCTGTTATCTGGGAATATACTGTTACTTCCTTACAGGAATAAATTGCATTATAACCATATTCAAATCGAGAACTTTTTTTTTTTTTTACAATGTCACATTGTCTTTTTGATCAAAAATGCAGCCTTGGTGAACACAAGAATTCTTTCAAAAACATAAAAAACAATCATACTGATTTCACTACAAGATTTAGGTATAAACCTAACATAAGTGGAAATACATCAGTTTCTAAAGTAAAACTGGTTGTATTTGGTGAGCAAACAGAAGCAGTAAACTAATCATGGACTACTGTGAAACTAGTAGTGGTTGTGGGGTGTTTTTGTATTGGGTAAGGCCACACGTGTCATTGACTGGATCAGGTTCATGACAAACTTTAGACTTTGGTGTTGGTGCTGTATCAGCACACAGATCTCCCGTCTCCATTGATGCGGTGGTCTCTTGACAGGGGTCATCACATGACTCGCGTTCACTCACACCCTTAAACACATGGTACAGTCCCAAAATATGACCCATCTCATGGATCATGGTGTTGTTGTGTCCTTTGGTGCCAAAGTAGGAGGGGTTAAGAATCATTCCGCCTGAAAAATAACACAAAGAGACATTTCTGCAGTTGATGCAACAATACAAACTTTAACCTGACAGAACACTGAGGTGTAAATGTTCAAGTTAACTTTAATCTCAACGCCAGAAGTCTGAGTATATGAAACTGATTTATTCTGAAATATTGCCACATAAAACAGTGTGATCTATCCTGTAAAACGGGACCACCGCAGCTAGGATTACGAAAAAGAACAGTATGTCTGGTTATAAGTGTTGTCAAATGTTCTACCCACATTTAGAACATTAAAATGTATTTAAGATCCCACACCTGCTGAAAATTGGCATGTGGTTTTATATCCAAATAATGTAATAAAAAGCTAAAAAAATTTGACATTTATAACAGTTTAAAATCCATGCAGATGTTGTTTAAGAACAAATATGAAATGACATTGTGAGACTAGTTTGCATAATTTTGGTTATATTGAACTTGTAGTTTATATAAGCTATTAGGTTTTAAAGCAAAAACGGAATTTGCTTACTTATTAAAAACAGAAGTTGGTTTATGTGGGCATCTGCGAAAATCTTTCACTTCTGGAGATTTGTGCTCCACCCCAGACAGGCCATTTACAGCGGATATACAAGATTTGAGCAAACAACCTTTTTATTTAGGAAATATCCATGTTTTATGGGAGTTCAGCCAAAGGGACAGAGCTTGGCTAGACACATCTGACAGACACAGATCGTTTACAGTTATACCACAAGATCAGCAGTCCACGCTATGGTCTGATTTCACTTAAAGCATTCAGAGCAGTAGTTTGACCTTGTTCCTCAGTATAAGACATCAAGGTACTCTCGCAAATAAGCTCGTGATTTATATGAAATTAAACCATAAACCATACCAAGTCTCCTAATTTATGAGAAACTAATCTTGCTTTTTAACCTCCATGCAGGTCCAGCGAAACATTTGTGGACAAAAATCGTCTTGCACCAAAGACTGTTATGACATGACGGTAAATCAAAAGCAGAGGTGGATTATGGGCATAATAAGAATGGAGCCATATCTCTGTGAAAATAAGAAAGGGGCCATATCTCTGTGTGATTCAAAGCAGCACGGTAAGTCATTCATGAATTTCACGTTACCTTTCATGTCTCTGACCACCTCTCCGCTCAGATCATTTACAGGACAATTGAGAGCAAAATTAAACATAGAAGGGTCATCAGGATATTATTTTGTGATAATAGCTATGTTTCCATCCAAAGATTCAAATTTAACTTATGTGCAAAATTGGAATATCGCATAAAACATTTGCAAATAAAGCACTGTTTAGTGCTTTAGACAGTGTCTCCAACGAGTCAAAGAGAACGAAATCGTCACGTCCTGATAAACTGGCACTAAATGTCATTAAGAAAAGTAGGAGAAGTATATATATAATGATAGAGTAAGAATATAAGAATATAATAATTTTAATATATGATTTCAGAACGACCAAATCAACATTCCAGATGCTGTGCAACGAGATCGGTCTGCTGGTTAGTCAAGTTATCCCGTCCCATTGTGCAAAGTCACATGACTTTTTTGATGCGCATGGTGGAATTTATTCGGTAAATATGATTCCATCGTAGTTTATGCACATTTTTTATTTAGGTTTATTTTCATTTATATGCATACTAATGCATTTTTACCATTTACAAGTTGTATAAATAAATCGGATTAAAACATAAACTAACAATAAACAATAGTGTATTTATAAATTAACATTAGCCTAGATTAATAAATGCTGTAAAATAGTTTGTACCTAATAAATGCACTAAATGTTAACAAATTAAACATGAATGCAAAGTGTTACCATGTACACATTAGAAACAGACTGTATGTTAATTCATGAAAACTCATGAGCAAATTTAAGCTCACAAAAGCAAGTTGGTGCTAATTACTCATGCTAATATCGGTTTAAAAGTTCACGTTCTATGCACAAGCCAAAATGATCTCATTAACAAAAGCTATAACCCAAAAAGCCAAGACCACAATGTCTGATCATGCATCCTGAACCAATGGGAGGGGAACTTACATAAGAAACCTTCCTGCTTGAGAGAAATCTCCTTTTTAAAGGAGCTGGATTTAACTGAGACCGCTTTAATGAGCTCTAAAGCACAGCAACGACGAGTACTATAAAATCAGCTGGCAGTTGGATGGAGATGGCAACAGCGTAATACCCTTCTTTTGTTTTTGTTTTTGTTGTCGAGTTCCTTTTCTTCTCTCCTGGTGGACGACCTTAATGATTAAGGGTCAATCTACAGGGAAATCTATGCGTGCTGCAAGTGTTTTCTTTTATGCTTGAGATTACAGCCCATTAATCTTGTAAAGGCAAAGTACACACAACAAGGAGGAAGAGACAAGAATGTGTTTCTTTAAAGAAAAGATATAAGGCGATCGGTCATGAACAAGAAGATGTATGGCATTAGGTACAAAAAAACACATGTGCTGTGGGGAATGTAGTGACAGGAAACAACTGAGTTCTTAACTTGACATTGTCCATGGTAGAATGAACCCAGTTGGGTTTAGAGGCCAAGAGGCAGATCTAGAGTCCGGGCCTAGAACGGTTTTGTGTTAAAGTCCCCGGTCTTTTATTTTGAAATATTATGTTGTCTTTTGTTTTAAAGTTCTGTGCTCATTTTATCTTGCCTGTTTTTTATCCCTTCCAAAACTGCACACAGCCCCAACCCGTTCACTATTAACAATACTGAGCTGTGACGTCAAATGTCGTGGAAAACATAAATCCATTTCATGCTTTTAAGAGCATTTTTTTTAAAAAAGCAATAAAACATCTGCTTTAAGGTGATGAAATATTTCAGATTTATGTTACCTGAAAAAAGTTTTCCTGTCTTTTGAAAGGCCATCAATGGACAAAAGATGCTTTTCAAAACCAGATGTGTAGTTACAGCATCTACCAGCAGGGGCTAACTGAGCCATGCTAACCAGCCAAACTGTATTAATTGTGTAGTCAAATCATGCATAAGCATCATTGTTAAAAACAACGTTTCAAATTCACTTCATTGTTTGGCTTGTTTTTCCCTTCACTTTCACATAACCTCACTTCTAATAAAACTGGACTTGGGTTGTTCACTTCATCATGTTCATGAGCTCTTGAGATCCATCTTACCTTGATGAGTAAGAGCTTCTTTTGCCCATGGCCAGGTGGCAACCCCAGCAAGCTCCTCGCGTGCCGAATTATTAGCGAAGAACACGTTGAGAGTGTCTGAACTGCTCAGATGGAGCAGTTCCTTCAGTTCCTTCACGCTCAGATAAGCCCTGCATCAGAGATATTGACACACAGTCAAGAAACTTTGCATAGAAAACAAGTTATTATTAAGGGAACTGCCATAAACATCAATGAACAACATGCAGGTTATTACATTTTTCCTTGATGGATTTAGTTTATTCAAGATTTAGAAGGGAATTACAATTTCAAATTTTACTGAATTACCAGTTTAAAACAACAAGGGTTTAAATAGTTTAGTTCACGCCATAAGAAGTAAGCAAATGGAATTTGTAAGAGAAATAACATAAAAATTACTCTATGATATTACATGATTACATACATTATTACAAAAAAAATTTTTTTTTTATTCGCATCTTGAATTTTATTAGCAGTTTTAATAACAACAGTCATAAAAAATCACTTTATGTCATGATGATTAGGGATTATAATTGTTTGAACTGCTTATGGTGCATGAAACGACTACCCGCTTTTTTATTCTACTCCCAGCTGTGATAAATCGCCATAGAGGCGCTTTGATGTGTGATGTTAACTTATTTTTACTTTGGAATATGTCACATGACATTTTTCTCTTTTGCTTTCATAGCTGCTTAAGCCTTTGCACTATGGCAAGCTGTTTTAACATTTAATCTATAAACCGCACTAGTATCTAATTTAATGTTACTAGTACTTATTTTTTAGATACTAGTATATTTTCCATTAAGTACTAGTACTTATTTTTTAGATACTAGTGCTTATTATTTAGGCACTAGTGCTTATTCTTTAGTTACTAGTACTTATTCATTAGATACTAGTACTTATTATTAGATACTAGTACTTATTTATTAGATACTAGTACTTATTCATTAGATAATAGTACTTATTTCAATAGTGACTAGTAATTATTATATTGATACTAGTAACAAATTTAAAAAAAATTCCAATTTATTGCATTTTAAATATACTTTATTCTTATAAAAATACCCAAGATGGCTTGAAGAACAAAGATAAAATCATATAATGTCGCAATCCTTATTTATTTTCTTAATGCTTTATCAGTAAAATGCCCTATCTGCATGTTATTCAGCTATTAGGCTACATCTACAGCTAACGCTGAATGTCTTTGTCCCTATAAGGGATTTCCCGGAATGTCATCAGTGAGCCTCACTTGTGGAGTTTCTGCACAAGGGCGCCCTCTGGCGACAAGTATGAATGAAAAAGAAATTACAACTGAGTACTCATTATTGCTTACAAAACCCTAATTTGGGTAAAAATAGCAAAAATAATTAAGAACTTTGAGGTAAACTTTTGCAAATCCTTATGTTTTTCTCCAGTGTAGAAAAATGATTTTTCTTGCAGCAATATTTATTATTATATTTATTATTAAATACACAGTTTTGTATATTATAGTGAAATAGTGTTATTACAAAAGTAATATTCCTTATTTTGTTTAAAGTTTTATTTAGAAATAATAACCATAATCATTATTAGTTATATTGGTAAAAACAACATTTTTTGGCCAAATTGTGCAGCCTTACAAGTACAGCAAACCATTGTTTCTTTGTTTTTATTATTAATCATTTTTGGCCTTTTTTTTTCAAATAAATGTTTGTCTGAAAACCATAAGGTTTAGATTTTGTGTGCCCTGTACAGAACATTAATGTAAAAACATTCTGTCTGTAGCACCAGTACTATGCAAAAAAAAAAATTACGTACAGCCCTGATATGATATTTATTGTTTCTACTGGAGGAAAAAGAGGAAAACAATATATATAAAAATTTGTGTCTTATCTCCATCCTGCCACCAGAGGTCACTCAACCAACAAACACATTAGGCTACTATGCTTACGAAATTACAGTGTTTACAAAACTGACAAAAATATGTTTTCTATGTGCTTGTGTACAAATAATTGTCTTTCTTTTCTATGTGGTTTCCTCAAAAAAAAAATACATCCATCTCCTTGTTTCTGTTTCCCGTCTAATCTCTCTCCTATATGTTGCTGGCTCATTAATATTCAACATACGATTACCATAACAGGCAGAAATGCTAATTTAAAAAATACTAGTTTCTATTAAGTTCAGGATATCTTTGGTCTAAAAGGTTACTAGTAACCAAAAAATAAGTACTAGTTCTATTTTTTCTTATCAAGAAGAGTATAATTAAATGCTAGTCACTATTGGAATAAGTACTAGTATCTAATAAATAAGAACTATTATCAAATTAATAAGTACTAGTAACTTTACAAAAGGCACTAGTACTTAAAGAATAAACACTAGTAGCTACTGAATAAGTACTACACTGTTAAAAATGACTGTGATGTGAATTTAATGGTAAAAGACTGTAAAAATGCTACAGTAAAAACCTGTTAAATGGTTAACGGTAATTTCCTCTACTATATACGGTGAAAAAACTGTATGGAACATTATATGTATTGGACATTAATTTTACGGTAGTATACCGTTTTTTTTTTCTGTGCTATGGAAGTCACTGGGGACCAGTTACCAAAATTCTTTAAAATATCTTCTTTTATGTTCAACAGAAGAAATTCATACAGGTTTAGAAAAACCTGGGGATGAGTAAATGATGATAGAATTCATTCATTTTTGAAAGGTATTCGTTCATTTTTGGGTGAACTGGTTTACTGGTTTAAACATTACCAAAAATGTTAAATCAAGTTAATGCAACTAGGTTACAAACTTTTGTACTTTTAAGCAACAAATCGCATTTTACAAAGTAAGAGACCAAAACAATTAACATTTCTAGTGGCTTCAGTGTACAGTATACAACACAAAAATAAATACTCTCTCCAAGCCCAACTATAATAATTGTCGCAGAGAGTGCAGACAGTATTTACCAGTCCAATCTTTGAATATGTTTGAGGAAGAACATATTTTTATACATACAGATTAATCAAATAAATTATGAAAAAAAAACAATAATAGTAATAATAATAGGCTAATAAATATGCAAAAATAAAAATTACATGTTGTCCATTGTTTTCCGAAGCTACCAACAAGGAAATCGAATACTAACCACAAACCAACTGATGCCACAAAAATGCTTATTCAGGGAACAAATACAACATGACAAAACAAGAGCAAATTAAAATGTTCAACTGTCAGCACAGTCCTCTAATCAGAGCAATCACGGAAACTCGGGTTGGTTGGCACCAGGGATTGACTGGCACATGGTTAAATCCTGAGACGGAAGTGGGTTCTGCCACAAAAATGTAACATCTGAATATTTGCCCTCTTGACTTGCACTCATTGATTCCAGACATTACAAGGTCACAACGTTGTCAAAAAGATTTGTCAAAAAATATCATCATCAACAAACAATAGATAGATAGATAGATAGATAGATAGATAGATAGATAGATAGATAGATAGATAGATAGATTCCATCTTCCATTATTTAGACAAAAATGTTTTACAAGCACATTCAAGCATACAAGCACTGGACCACAAAACCAGTCATAAGGGTCAATTTTTTGAAATTGAGATTTATACATCATCTGAAAGCTGAATAAATACAATTTCCATAGGACAATATTTGGCCGAGATACAACTATTTGAATATCTGGAATCTGAGGGTGAAAAAAAAATCTAAATATTGAGAAAATTGCCTTTAAAGCTGTCCAAATGAAGTTCTTAGCAATGCATATTACTAATCAAAAATTAAGTTTTTAATTTATGGTAGGGAATTTACAAAATATCTTCATGGAACATGATCTTTACTTAATATCCTAATGATTTTTGGCATAAAAGACAAATCGAAAATTTTGACGCATACAATGTATTGTTGGCTATTGCTACAAATATACCCGTGCTACTTAAGACTGGTTTTGAGGTCCAGGGTCAAATTTTTTGGTTATTCATACTTCCATGAAGTCATCCAATAAATGGTTTTACCTGTGCATTAACCTAAGTATTTTTGGAAAAAAAAAAAACGACACACTTCACCTTTCAGGTGGACACAATCCTTTTGAATAACACACAAAAAAGAAAACTATTTATTAAAACAGTCATATTCAAAACCACTGATCCACTATCTTGCAGCGAAATGAATAAATAAATAAATACATCATAAATCACTGAAATTGCTAAGCATCTATCAAAGTTAATTACTAAAGAGAAGAGTTATCAGGTAGTTCAGTTCTATTGGCTTAAATGTCTGGACTAAAATGTCTTTGCTTTCATCTCTCCATTTCTGGAGCTTGCCAAAAAGCACCTGGTGGTTCCCTTGTGCTGTTTCTCTCTACATCAACAACAAATTTGCGTAGTGACAGCCATTGGCAAGTACTCGAGCTTCTCTGCCCAGCAGCAGATACCTGGGCTATAGCTCACAGAGCAAAACATTAAAATCCCAGACCTCCACATAAAAGGGCACGCTATACAATTGCCATCAAAATGTCATCCCTGCATTAATTCTCTGCAAACTCTGGACCTCAGCCTTAGTGATACACTCTTCCAGCATGGTAAGGAAAGACCTCTCTAAGGGCTTAGTCTATGAGCCCAAGGTTAGTCTGGTCCCGTTGGCTATTAGCATTTATACTTATTGACACATCATATTTAAAGGAAAACAAGTCCAGTAAATGAACCTTTGGGTTATTCAATACCTTTGGATTGTTTTTTGAGTATAGCATGCCAAGGACAGTATGCTACTCCAGGTCACCACTACTACAAACTGTTGGCCTTAGTAGAAATAAGGAGGTCTGAAATTCCCTGAAGGCTATATCTTTTAGTATTCCCATTCATCTCAAAGGCAGTTGCTCGGCTGGCACAGGAACGCAGGAAACTTACATCATGCTAAAGCTGATTGGAACAAGCCCCAAGCTCTTTAGTGACTATCCTGATCTTTGAAAATGAGAATTGTCCATTTCACACTTATAAGAGCCTTTCAAACAAAGAAATGCTGATGATATATACTGCAGCTCAAAAGTTTGGGGTTGGTATGATTTTAATGCTTTTGAGACAAATCTCATTCACCAAGACTGCATTTATCTGATCAACAATACAGTAAAAATTGTAATATTGTGAATAAATATTACAATTTTAAAGAACTGTTTTATATTTTAATGAATTTTCTAATGTAATTTATTGTAAATTAAGGCAAATGATCTGCAGAGTGTGTAATTACGACATCTTCCACCAGGGGCGACAGGGCCATGCTAATCAGTCAAACCTTAACCCCTTGGTGCAAACAGCATTGAGATGGCGCGCAACTGATTTATTATCCACCAGCCATGGACAGAAAGAAATATTCTGCCTGTGGATTTTGGCTATGAACTTACTGTTGTCCTCTTAAAAAGGGTCTCAGTGCAAAACAACCAAAAGAGTGTTTCTTAGACCACCATCCAATGGTATCATTGGGGCCCTATTAATCTCTATAGGAGCCCTTCAGGAACAGATAGGCGGTTCTTGAAGAAAGCTTGTTTTCAAGCAACCATAAAATGTCAACAGCTGGTGGCTGAGACACAAGGTCTCGTTGCACACTGAGCCTGGAACAACACTTCCTAGACTGTATCTGGAAATTTGACATACAGCAAATTAATCCTGTTGATACAAATATTTGGTGTAATCACATTTTCAGGATTTTACGGTTTTGTGAACATCTACTTACGTAGCATACATAGCAGCATAAAAAAATAAAAGACACTGCGGTAAGCCATCAAACAATTTGTACGGGAGTAAAACTGTCCTGCCTTTCACAATGAATAGTGCCGAGACCTCTGGTTTTGTTGTTTAGCCACATTAAGTGTATACTTTGGCTCAGTTCTGCATCCAAGTTTTGCATGCTTTTGTAAAGTTATTCCAGAAGGCCGATTTGTATGCTTTGCATGTTGAGTAATACAGAATGCTCTGATAATCTTGAAAATAAAAATGAAAAAAGTGAACACTATTTCACAATAAGACACTTTGGTTTCCTTTTTCTTGATGCTGCTGTGAGAAAATTTAACAAGCACATAACTTTTGTCAATTTCTTGAACTCAAAAACCAGTTCACAGTGATCTTAAGCGAGGGATAGGGAATGCTTTCAATCATTTTGTCGGCCTAGCGCTTTAATGCAAGCAGTTTTTGTAGGAACACATCTGCCAAGGACATAAATGTACATAGTTGATGTAATGACATGGTATCTAACTATGGTACCTGCATCAATTTCTATAGAAGCAAGCAGGAGGTCAGATATCATCCTGAGGGTTTTTTTGCTAGAAAGATTTTGTAATTCTTGAATTAAGACCAAAACATGAACCCTCTTGCACATCCCACTAAAATTATGCCTGGGTTCAAGTTAGTTGCCAAAGTGGAACCATATTGAAGCACAAGCTCACCTCTGAGAAGACTCTGGATCAAAGCAGGTCTTTGCGACATCTGTGACCTCGGGGTCACAGCAATCACCATCATCATAATCATAGTGAATGCTGTTGCACTCGGGGTTGCAGACTCCATCCCTCCGCTTCCAGTTGTAGCAGGGCCCCATGCGCAAGCAGTCGCCCCCATCGTGGCCCGTAAGAGGATGGTCGCATTCGGGATCGCAGTGGCGGTTCCCCACCTTGGCAATGTGGCAGTTGCTGAGGATGAAGCGCCGTTGGAGGGAAGAGTTGTAGATGGTGTGAATGCTGAGCTCAATGGTGATGTTGTAAGGACGGAAGGCATCTTCCAAGGCCTGGTGTTGGAGCTGGATCTGCTGGAGAGAGACCGTAGGGTCACTGCCGTCATCCTTACAGATGTTCACGATGCGGTAGTGTAAGCGCTTCTCGGCTCGCAGTTGCCAGTGCTGGTTGTAACTGAGGGCGAAGTCGGCATTGTCACACACGGTCACCCCACATGGAGGCGGAAGAAATGGAGAAACAAGTTGCCGCTCGGGGACAGGAAGAGCCACAATGACTGGGTTGTGACGGTCTTTGTAGGGCGCCCACTGATTCTCAACCTTGGAGAAATCTGCCCACTGGGACAATAGCAGAGTTTGTTTTTCTGCATGGGATTGGTGACCTTTAAGAAGTTCTTCGTGAGTACGCACATAACCCCATAGCGCAACACCTCCCAAATGTCCGCGGAAACTGTGTTCGTGATCTGACTGGTCCCCGCCAAGCAAAAACAGGCGACAGGCCTTGATATAGGGACTGTATAAGTCGCCCGACTGTTCTCTGCTCTCGCCAACCTTGGAGTTGTCTACGTACAGCGCCATCTTGTGGCCGTCATAACTGGCCACCACATGAGTCCAGCTGTTGGGCTGGTAGCGCTTGGGCGCGATGATAGTGGTGGATTTGAGCGCCCGATCCGTGCGAAGTGAGAAGAAAAACCTGCCATCTTTTCTTCCTGTAGGGTCTGCTGCTCGAATCCCAACAGACCAACCTTTTTCGCTCAAGGGATACGAGCAGTTGTCAAACACGCCTAGAAAAAAAACACAAACGAAGGAGTCAATGAGCTTCATCAAGCACAGAGTAATTGGTGTTTAATTATCTGAAGAGTTTAAGAGTTTAAGTCATTTCCATTCAACAAATCCACTGATATTCCCAGCCGCCTTTCTTAGGAGCAGTCACATCTGGCAGCCAGATGTTACCGTCGAAGGACAGAGAGAGGTCAGGGAACCCCTTCACCCTCCCAACAACACACGCACACGCGAGCACATACACACTCGGGTGCATTATTCCCTGCAAACAGGAGAACGAGAGATGGGCAGCTTTAAACAAAATATCCTGAGGGACGTGGACCACACTGAAATTTCATTCATTGGAAAAGCCTGCCGATGTGTGTGCAGAGCTCCAGCGTGTGACAACATCTGCAAATTTCTGCTTGTATCAGCCCTGCAGTCATGAATTTGAAGATAAACCATTCCAGAGTACTATCCACTTGGATGCTACTACATTTTCAAAGCCTGAGTTCTTATCTTACTGTTTTTATAGTGTCTGTCTCCCACTGAATAAAGACTCATAATAGTAGTACCTCAGACTGGCCTGGAGTGCTGAGTTTGGCTGGAGACAAAGTGTGCTAAATACATACTTTCTTTGTAACCTTGTATAACTGATGGCTTCGATATGATAAGTGTTTATGAGAGACAGAGAAAAAGTGAGTGTTTTCGAACATCACTTAATAGTTAGCGCTGAAAAGACCACTTCCAGTAAAGCCTTTGAACGCTCATTTGGCAGCGTGAGGAATTTTTTTTAAACTGGCTTTATAACAATAGATTCGTCCACTGATTGATAAAAGAAATCCATTGACCTCAGAAAGAGCTGGAGTGAATGTTCACATGATTTTAGTGATGATGACGAATATGTCAAAGGGAAATAATACAATCTTAACAATAGCAAGATGGTAGAAACCCTCATTTATTTAAGATGTTTGTGAGATTTGACGTCATTGGGGAATACTGATTTTCTCCAAGTGGTGGATAATTTTAAAATGGAATATCTAATGCTCTCTTTGAGGTCTGATAGATGACTCATCAGTGTTAGAAACAGATGAATAATATTTGCACCCCCTTTCGTCTAAAAGCATGTATTTTGGCATCCATGGTAGAGGAAAAGCCTCACGCAGGTTACAACCAGAGAACTCTGGGCTTTGTTCTCCTTACTGGGAACTAGTCTCAGAAGCACTTCCAAATATAATCATTTCCACATTGACCCTCCTCAGCAGCCATACAAAAATGCACATTTACCTGATTATGAAAGCTCCCTTGGGGGATCTGGCACCTTCTGTGATGTTCCACAGCTTATTTTGTTTGTTTTTGTAATTATAATGTGTGCTTCGAAAAAGTCAACTCAGATGCCTGTCAAAACCATACAACAAGATAACTCTAACTAATATGCTGGAGGAAAAATAAGCTCCTATACAACACAACACACAACAGTATAGATATTATATATATATATAAATATATATATCTACTACACACACACAAAACAATTGTAAAGCATTAACAGACAACCTTTCAAGACACATCAGCTTTGCATGTGAAAAACCACCTAGTTTCTGCTTTGAAAATCTTTTAAATATATCAAACAATTGTGCTGGATGGCAGCTAGCTGTCAGTGTGAGTACGGTGTCCAGAACATGCAGCTTATGAATCAAACCTTGGAAACGCAAAGTGCCATATGCACTAAACAAGTGATTAAATAAAGCAGACAGGATACATTGAGCAGGTGGTGGCCACTTGTTCCTCTAACACTCCTCCTTTAGCACTACTCATTGTTTGCACCTCGTAAGCAGCTGATTTCCCCATTCTCCTTTCACCTGCTTGTCAGCTGAAATCCTCAAACAAAGGCCTCTTAAATAAAACAACAACGTGTCAAAGCCATGACACAACACAGAGTCCGCCACACACCATTTGATGCACTTGATGAACTGAGGCTAGTTCGAGGAATGAATCTGACTTTCTATAATCATTTTGGTCTGTATGGCTGTATGCCTTTCAGCACTATTTATTCTGATTAGACAGTTGCTAATTGTAAATTATGTATCCTTCAAGTTATAACTGCTGCTTTAAGTAATAGCCAATGACAATTCCAATTCCTAGAAAACCAGTTTTAAGAACCTAAGAAAAAGCTGCATCCCTGCTTCCAACACGGAAAACATGATTTTGGACAATGAGAATGATGTATGAATGCACAGTCACCCACCTGCAATGATGGCAGGATTATTCTGGCCACCCTCCGGCTTGACCCACAGCTCTAAAGTGAACCTGGAGCGGGGCAGGTCTATGCCAAAGGCAGGGTTCACCTTTAGTTGCTCCGCCTGGCCGCCAAAATACATGGCTGTCATCCACTTTGCGGGCACATTGCGTACATCTTCCCTCCACAGCTCCCCAGCAGTGCTCTGCAGTCCCTCTTGCTCCCCGGAATACTCTTCATTTTCTGTAGAGAAGTCAGTGTGGTGTGTATCGTTTGGGACTTCTTCTTTGTTGAACTCCAGAAGCCTCCTTGCAACCCTTCTTAGCGAGGACAAGCTGTCTGTCAATTCACCTCCCCGTTCTGTCTGTAAAGGGTGTCCTTTTGATATGGACTTTCTAGAGCCAGAATCAGTGGCCCTCTGTAACTGTTTGCCTTCTTTCTTCCATATGAAAGTCTCTTCTTGGGGTTCATCAAATATCTCCCTCTCATTAATATCCCAGTTAGTTAACTCAACCGCATCTATGCCACTAGAGCCGCACTCACCTGAACACGACCTCACCGTTTTACTTTTCCTTAAGTGCAAGTCTATCAAGCGAGTGTACCGCCCAGCGACGCCCGCTAGAGGGTACTGCTGCGCCGCGGAGCGCGGCGGCCGCTTGCCGCTGATTGAGCCGCACTGTTCTCCAGCAAGCGCTCGATCCGCTCTCTGTGCCAGTGTCCGCTTATACTTCTGGATATGATCTGGCTGAGCCCTGTTTAGCGGCCATGTGTGAAATACTGCAAGAATAATAGCCAATAGTCTAAAAAACATCATTTTATTGAGGTGAAGCTGTCTTTCAACGCGTGGACATCTGTTTGTTTGTTTGTTTTGTTTTGAATTGCACTTGGGAAGGGAGCTAATAGTTCATTTGTTTAAATTTATTTGGGTGCCTTTTCTTCATTAATGATAGCATAAATTGTGTTTAATTTACAATAGGTTAATGAGTTAATGTTAATGAGTTTCTATTTTACTTAATTGTCTTTTAAAAATTAAAATGTAATGACAAGGGAAGTCGAAATTGTCAGTGCATTAAGGTGGAGAGTCTGTTTTTCACTTAATTTACCATTTATGTAACTGGATGTCGGAATTAATGAGTGAATGACAGCAAACTTTCTACTTTAAATCGTTCCTCGTTGCTTTCTGGGTGTTCAGGTTCGAAGAGAACAGCTCGTGTCTCAGGGATCTCCTCAAAGCTGCCTCTTTAGCGCGCAATGACTGCGTAAAAGTCTAATTGTCATTCACTTGTAGTTCATTTACGCGCGCAATAATGTATCCTCATTGTGGTCGAATGAAAGCGATAATGCCGCGTTTGGTTGCAGACTTACATAGCTTGCTGTCTGTACAGTGTAAGGTTGTTTGGAGAGATGTAACGCTGGATAAAGGTTATTTGAGATTGCCACCTTTCACCGGCGCGCAATGGGTCGCGTCCAAATGCTCGCGGTCACGCTTCGTTCTGCGAATAAACCACCAAAACGGTCAAATAAAAAATCTGTCGAGATTTATTCTAACAGTGGAGTGTTCAAGATATCAGGGAGCTGTGAAAGTCCGCTTAAAAGAGTTTATTTTCTCAAAATATGGATCAATATCCAAAAATGTGGAGGCACTGAAAGGAGATTTGTCTTTTCGGCATGCTGGTCCAAGTGAAAACGGCTCTTTGGATCACCTTGAGATGGTGCGGAGAGTCCTCTTGCGCTCCGTGTGTGTCTATATTCCCAGGCTCAGTCCCGCTGCACGCGCTCTCCACATCAGATCAAACTAACGCGCTAAACGTTTTATCTGTTTCCTCCAGCCTGACATCACAAACCCAGCCCCTTACCCAACCATTAGAAAAGAAAACTTCACCCAGGTCCAACCCAGCCCTTGCATGCATGCATCTACTCTCACTTTCTCCCCCAGTGCCATTGACATCTAGCTGCTACACCTACTTCTGTACTGTAATGCAAGAGACAGCACATCTGCCTGACATGTGAAGCAGGGCTGAAACACTGCACATGTAGGAAAAGACAAGTGAGAGATATGTAAACACTGAAAAAAACATGGATTGACCAATGAGCAATTTCAGAACACTCTCTTAATGAGAACTTAACAGAAATGACAAAAAGAAGCTGAGGGAATGAAAAGCACATAGTCAGGTGGATCTGATTTTCACCAACTGAACAATTATTGAAGTAAAACTGTTTTATTTTAAAATAAATTAATATTATTGCTGATCATGTTTCAACCTGTATGTTGCAAATGTTGAATTACACAGTGACACCCTTAACATATATACAATTTTATGCATGTACAATGGATTTAAAATACTAAATAAAATAATGATAATAAAAAAATATTAAAAGGCCAAATGTTGGGAACTTGTGTGTGTGTTTGTGTGTGTATATAAAAAAAAAAAATAATAATCATAATAATATATTATATTATATATATATATCTATATATTTAAACACCTATAGATTATTTAACAAACTCTAATGTGGAATATAATATATATTAGAGATATATATATATATATATATATCTTAAAAAAAAGTTAATAAAAATAATAAATATATATTTATATATATACAAACAAAGCTCTATTAATTCATTCTCATACATAATAAAACCATGTGTTCCTTTTTGTCAAACTTTTTTGAAAACTTTCAATTTGTCAAATAAATAAAGGGTATTGATTGACAGAAAGGTCCTGCTTTCAACTTATTTGGCATTAATAGCAGTAAACTCTCCTTTCATGTTCCGCTAGTAAACGAGCACATCTTGTTCTATAAGAAATGAATGTTTGGAGACTTCTCAATGGGAGTATAGTTCATGTCTGTCTCTTCAGGTTTTCCATTCTACGAAAGTCCCGCGAACACATTAGCTCTAGCCTCAGACTGCTCTGTAAAATGTATCAGTAGTTAGTCAGTAGGCTGTAATGTATTTGTTTTATTTTAAAAAAACTTAGACAGTCTGTTCCTATGAACACTGAAACTAATACACAGAAGTTCCTTCCATGGTGTTAGGAGTGTGAAAAATGTCTGAGGGAGCCAACTGCTTAATCTAAATAAACTCTATTTCGCTTGTTAATGCATGAATAATGAATGAATGAATGCTGCATTTCTATAGCACTTTATTGTGTAATGTTGTACACCCAAAGCGCTTTACAAACATGTGGGGGGGTCTCTCCTCAACCACCACCAAGTGTGCCGCATCCACCTGGATTATATATATATTATATTATAGATATATTATATATATATATATATATTATATATATATATATCAAATTTTGAAATTATACAATCTAATATATTTACATTATATTCTGTGCTGTGCCTCAATTTTCCCTGTGTGGAAGTTTGCACCTTTCTGGAGCTTTTTCCTTGAGAGTTCACATACTAATAAAATCTAAGAGAGTCATTTGTTCTTGTCGCTCTTTCTTAGTCTGAGTTTTAATTAATTCATATGCTGCAAGTCCACTTAAATTACTAATGTTATTTATTTAATTTTATTTTTTTAATATGAATTGTGTAGTTACTGTACTTCAGTCACTGGGCTATGCTCCAGTCATATGAAAACATGCAGTTAGGGAAAGTCGTAGTGGTTCCCATTATCATTATAAAGACCAAAGACAACTTTAAGTAAAAACTTCCATTTCGCTCCCTCGGGGCTTTGTTTTGCCATTCTTCAGAACCAGAAATGATTAATGAATTAATATTAGTCATGTTTCTGATTATGTTTGTGAATAAACTGCATATTACATTTTAATGTGCCAATTCTCTTAAACACTACTATGTCCTGTTCCTTCTCATGTAAATGATCTAAACTGATAGAGAATGACTTATATAGTCATCTCGTTCTATTCAGAATCATGAAGTGCCATTGGACACACACTTTTATTTACTTATGTTCCAAAAAATATATACATGAATTCCCACTTTCTGCTGAGAGTTCAAACACATCAATGAAGAACATATCAGAGCTCGCCTGCCACATTTTTATATATCAGAGTATCTTTACTGTTTTGTACAGTGAATAATAGCCCTGAATGGCTTTCAGCACTGCAGGCGCATATAGAGTAATGTGACTTGCAAATGAGTAGATTTGTGACCACAAAACAACTCAGCAACCACACACAACACCTCACACCACAGTGGTCAAAAAGTTAGACATGCCGCTGTTTAATTTCCTAAACGTACTAGTTTTCGCCTCACCGTTTTTGTCAGGCTCAATTTGCAAACAGCCCCGACTTGGGGTAACTGGAAGTTATGGCAGGGGCCCCTTCGGGGTTAAAAAGGGCCCTAACAGTGGGAGGTAAGAATTCTGCACCCAGCCCAAGGATCTGCCTGCAAAACATTCAGCTTTTTTGTATCAAAGTGCTTTGAGATACAGCTGCAACTGTGTAAAAAAAAAAAAGTGAATGGTCGCTCCCGGGCCTCACCCCCCACTGCAAAGGACCTCTAAGAGATTATCCTTCATTTGAGGCTGCCCTACCCCAACCCAATTCTAAATGACCAGAAACACAATGGGAAAATCCAACCTGATGTGCTGGACAAAAAATAAGGAAGTCCAAAGGCAACCCTTCCTCCCTTATCAGCAGAGGTAGAAAATCAAAAATAGACACTATAAATCCATTGCAGATACTTACCACATTTTCAACCAGTGACAAAACCAGTTGTATCATTTGGGAGACACAACTAACTTCCACGACAGAGCAAATAATTCCACAGAATAGATATTTGAAAAGATACAGTGAGGGAAACAGGTGTGCACTGTGTGAACTATAACGTCATTTCCTAGTTAGTCATGGCTGGCTTGGCTTTAAGACTGGATTATTCGGAGTGAGCATCTGACGGCATTTTTTTTCTGTATTTCCCCTCCTTATGTTCTAGATATACCTCAAAAACACATCTCAGTGGATTTTCAGTGCAGAGGGAGTTGATACAGTTCATCTTCAACAAGCCAGGACTATAGGGTCTTCTAACCACTTTTCTTGAAAATCTGAATAAATAAATAGACAAATAAATAAATCCTCAAAAATAAAAAATAAATAACCACTTCACATTTCAATAATGTTTGCATTTTAAAATGAGGTACATTTATAAAGTGGCTCCTTTAATAATGTCTCAACCATTTAATGCACTGTAATGGCTAAATATTTGTAAGTGCATCATATATCTGTTGTGTATGCTTGTATCCGTATGACAGTGTGTGTGCATATGTGTGTGTTGGCGGGCAGGAAGTGGACAGCTGGGATTTGTTACTCATTTTCCTGCGCTGCCCATTAATATCAAAGACAGACATCTGATCTAATTAAAGTGCCTAATGTTTTAAAAGATTTAATTTTGTTAGTTTTTTGGACCATTGGATCCTTAGTCCAAGCGAACGATTGGTGTCTCAACAATTAAATGATATGTTTTTAACTACAGTAAGAAAGACAATCACATAACAAACCCGTAAAATAAATCAAGGCTATCCTTTTAGCCAGAGATTAACAATAGAATTAATAATTATTTTGTTTTATAAGAACAGAGACATGAATTCAGCATGATAATAGTAAAATAATGGTGTTTTTTTTTGTAGTGGTGTAATTTACCACTTTCCTTCCAAAAGACACACTGTACTCAACAATGGCAAATCAGTCTAGCCTCTTTAATATATTTGAAGTATATTATCAGTTAAAAGGGGTTTATTTCTCCCTTTAGGGCCATAACAGAAGCACTAGAGATATATAAATGTTTAAAATGGCAACCACAGTTAGCCCATTTGTAACTGAGACACAGTGCTGGCCAATGTGAGCAGTCGCAACTCATTCAGACATTTTGCCCGATTCCCTCCCATGAGGGCTTATCCATTTGGAATTTAAGTTGGCTTTAAATGCTTTTGTTAACTGCATTAACAACGCTAGTGATTAGAGCTTAATTTCCAATGAGATACCAGTAAAGAACACCTGAATCAACAAAAGTAAGTGTTGGAGGGCTTTGAAGTGTGGTCCATTACGGAGGTCAGGCAAGGAGAGCAGTGCTGTAATTAACTTATTGCAAGTGAAGAAAAGGATTTTTCCCACCAAAAGAATATATAATAGTGGAGTACAATGAGAATATTATCAGCAATTCTCATCTTTGATATGGTTCCCTGCCATATATGAAGATTATTTCTACACATGTCCTTCAGTCAAATTAATGTGTTCTGCAAGCTATCCAGTAAATCTGCAAGCCAGAAATTACCATTTTTCCAGCTTATGCAAGCTGAATAAGACACGGAGAGTGAAAATCCCTTTTACAATGTATGAATAACACTTTTAATCAATAATCAAAAAAAATGTTCAAATAAATGTAAATAAAGTCAGTTGCTAGAAATAAAATTTTGATATAATTTTTAATATACTGAAACCAGAATACACCCATACCCAGAATTGTAAAAGTGTTAACATTTCAGTTCAGTTATGTGGTAAATGTCTCTTTAATTGATTTTAATTTATTGTATAATTGAGCATTTTAAAATAATGTTTGACTGTCTTATAGATGTATAGTGATACCTGAGTCATCGTTTGAATCTCTGGCTGTAGTGTTTCTAAAGATACAGTACTAACTCCCCCTGCTGTGTAAAATGGAAACTTCAGCCATGAGTGTCCATAGGAATTATTACAGACAAGCAAGTAAAGCTGATTAATTATAGCTCATACACTGCCATCCAATCTCTATGCAATCTTAATGCAAACTGTATACAAATACAGAACATGTAGGCTGACAATCTCACTAATGGCCTCAAGCTCTTCAGTGAATGCCTGGTTAACATCACTTTGAGAAAAAAAATAGTCTCTTAATGTAATTATCTGAACAAATAAATAAATAAACAAATACTGTAATTTCCAGACAGCTTAGGTTAAAGAATATGTAATAGCTGCCAGGTTTAAAATTATGCATCTTTTAAAAACAAAACTCACATTATTTTGACGGTTATTCCGTAATAATTTTTATATATCTTGTGCACTTTATTCCAAATCTTCATACGACATACAACAGAATTTATTTTAAGAAATCGTGTAACATTAAATGTCTTTACAATAACTTCTGGTCAATTTAATGTCTCCTTGATAAATAACTAAATAAATAAAAACCCTACTTTTTTATTCTTCAGTCTTAACTTTTTCTCTTTTTTTCCTTTTTTTGATGTGCCTTTAGACTATTCTATGCCTTCAGAAGACTTGAAAAACAGAGTACAATTTATATGGGCTACTTTCATGATACTTTTATAGTGATTTATATTGTTTTTTGGATGAAAGTTTTTTATATGAAATTTCATTTATGAAGTCTGACGGGACACATCCTCTGGTCAACGATGTACCGATGACAGAGAGAAGGTATGGTACAAGATCAGAGAAGATATTTTGGATCGTGAGGGCAGGTGGTCACATGGTGGGTGGTGGAAAGCTGGAGCAGCTTCTTCTCTGGCATGGTCTCAAAAAAAGTCTGGATCAGAGTGGGTTGTGTAGAACTGTGGGCTACTGATGTTGACCACTTTGTTTTTGAAGTAGATGGAGAATGGGGAAAAGGTTGGGGGGGGGGGGGGGGGTTCTATTTTCCTAAAGCCACAGCTTAAGGCAGAGAAACATACTGACTACACTCCTCAGAATGGATATGAAGACAGTTTGGGGAAAAATCAAAGTAAAGAGCGTTACTAAAAAAAAGAGGTTAAAAAAGAGGAATGCAACAGGATTTGTTCAGCTGAAGCCTCCACTGCCCTGCTTACACAGACTACTGAACAGAACAGACCAACATTGCCATGTTGGTTCATTATTTATTAGAAGTGTAATAGTATATTGTGTTACAGTATATCACAATACAAAAATTCAACAACATGTATTGTGGACAGTGACTGTGACAACGTCTATTGTGTATAGTTCAGCCAAAATGAAAGTAAATATAGCATCAGACATGGTAATACAGCATCAAATATGGTAAACTCTGAAGGTCATACTTTTTTCATGTGCAATTAATACACTAAAGATAAAATAAATTATTTAATAAAATACATTATTTAAAACTTTTTAAATGTATATAGTCAGGGAAGTAATAATTGTGTTAAAAGTAATAATAAAAAACAGTATTTTATATATACACAATATTATCGGAACATTATCGAAATCGGACGATAATGACTTAAATTGGTCATATGTTGCTAAAAAGAACATTATGCTGTGTATTTGGTGTAATGCAATGTGTTTATGCGGTTTAAGGTTTAAAAAACACATTATTTTCCGAATAATGTACATTATTGTTGCTCCTCTATGTCCCGCCTTTCTAAAACGCGTCGATTTTTACAAAGCTCATTGGTTTGAAAAGCGAGGTGTGCTCTGATTGGCACTATCCAGTGGCGGTGGGATTTGGTGAATACTTAACAGTGTTACTGGGAAAAATGTTACGCCCCTTACCATACTGTGATGCCGTGTCCCGGCCGGAGCGACGAGACATTAAAACCCATTATAAATGAGGCTTTTTGTTGCATCCCGTGGGGACATAATTACTGATTATAATATTTATAATCAGTATAAAGATTATAAAGATATATACGCGCCACGTAAACATAAAACCATGTCTGCATTTGTGATCGGAGAAACGACAAACAACAAGCACCACTCTACACTGCTCAAAACTCACGTTTGAATCTTAAGTGGCAAATCCTTTAAATATGAAAAAAAAACGTACTTACAGTCTGTGAGTCCGAACATTGTAGACTTTCCTTGCCAAAGGTTGGAAACGGATCATTATATAGAAAACAAGCCTTTGGCACAGACGCGTTGTAGGCTCCTCTGCAGGATCAGGAAACAGTCCTCAATAAAATGCGCTGCACACATCTGAATAATTTGGGTTGAACTGTTCTGGAACAGTGCTGTAAAAAACAACTTAACCACTGATTTCTAGTTGTGTCCTCTTTTGAAAGGCCAAACAAAGTAGTTTCGCTTTCAAAACAAAACACACAGCGTCACACACGGTGGCTTGAGAACAGCGTGGCCGGATGGATCTACGAAGGAGCGGCGGGCGCTTGTGGCAACATGACCCAGGGCTGGACTTGCTTCAGCAACGGGAGAGCCGACGGAGAGCTCCACAGCGTGAAGTGATGTATTTCCTCAGCGACCCGCCGGATCAGCTAGGAATGATGAAGATGCGGATATCGTTCCTGCTGGTGAGAAGGCGCACAAAATGTAGTTTCACTTCACAACGAAAACACAAGGGCTCCAATGCCATGGCGCGGCAGCAGGGGGCAACAACATTATTACAGCGAGAATAAAAGTTACGCTTTTTTTTTTTGCGTGAACATTTGGGCGGCGTTAATCAAATCTTCCCACACAGTGACGTAGACATGTGGGGTGTGTTAGAACGAGCCATTTTAGAGGGGCGTGACAGAGTCTTAACTGTTACAAAGAATATCTCTTTGGGTTTGAGATAGGGCTGTGCAAAAAATCGAATTCTCCTGTGATTAGAAGTAAATCTCCTGCACGTGCTTTCAGATGGAGCGCATTTACTACACAGAGCTGTAGTTCACTGACAAGCTACGCAAAATCACGTTCAAAATCGTAGGAGATTCATTGCCGATTATGAACGCGATTTTGTGTAGCTTGTCAGTGAACTACGGCTCTGTGTAGTAAATGCCGCTCCATCTGAAAGCAGGTGATGGAGATTTACTACTAATCACCAGAAGCGGCTTTACTGAAGAGATGCGCATGAAAAAGCTTTGCAACTTTAGGGATCTTATCTATGCAATAGCTTGTAACACTCCAAAGAGAAAGGAAAATTAGAAATTGCATCATATGACCCCATTAAAATGCAAATATCGGCATCGGCCCGATATGACAAATTATGCCTTGCCAATAAGACAAGTAACTCACATGTGCTCATGCTGAGATAGTGATAAGATCACTTCAGCAGTGTGGTCATTCTTGAAGCAAACTTTTTACTGAACGATGATTAGATTCACTGTTTTGGATCACCACATTTAATCTGAGAATGCACATACAGAATGAGTCGGTGTGCGATAGAGGCAACAGTTAACGCATGCAGCAATAGCAGCAACAGCAGCTTCCCCGGGTCCTAACGCCCATCCGGTATGATGTTTTATTTAACTGGGGGCGTTGTTGGCCTACTTGTAATAAAATGAATGTGAAATACACAAATAACTTTAAGATTGTGTTTATGATTAAATAAAGCAGTAATTGATGTCATAAAATCACCAGTATGGTTTGATTTAAAGGTCAGAAGGTATAGCATACATGAATAAAAATCACAAACAAGACACTTGTAAATTAAATAATTGATATATATATACAGATTTATTCATTATGTGTAATATGTTTTTTTTTTCAAATGGATTATGAAAATGTAAATACAATGGGCTCTAAAAGATTTTCAGAATTTGTACATCTCTGTTGATTTAGACCAGTGTTTCTCAACCCTGGTCCAGGGCGCCCCCCAGCACTGCACATTTTGTGTGTCTCCCTAATCAAACACGCCTGATAACTTCATTACTTGATTCTCAAAGATAAGCTTTTGTTAACTAAAATGAAAAATTATTTGTTTATAATCTCAGTACAGAAGAGACTTGGTGTTGTTTCCAAACAAAATGAAATATATCGGTATTGGCAATCGGCCAAAATGAATTGAAAAATATCGGCATATCTGATCGGCAAAAATCCAATATCGTGCATCCATAATTGATGTAGATGCTGTATAAGAACACCAATATTATATTGTGCATATTGTTTAGAAATTTGTGACAACAAGCATGTGTTTGGCAACTGTATTTATGGTGTGTCTTTGTTAAGATTTCAGTTTTGCTTTAATAATAATTTATAAAAAATAGTTAATAATAAAAAAAAATTTCTGTTAATTTTAACTGTGCTGTTGATGTTGAAATTATGTTTGCTTAAATTAAAAAATGCACATCCACAATGTGAAAGGCGTATGCTCACACACACACACACCCCACAAGATTCTTCAGTATAAAAAAAATGCCAAACTTTGACAAAGAGTAATTGTCTATTGTTAAACTAATGATTTTTTTTTTAAATGTCTAAACAATCTAAAAAAAAAAACTTATGAAAATGTGTATACCTATGCGGGAAATGAGTTATTGAGTGAACCAGCCATCTTGTGGCCATAGTTTAAATTTCATATTATTTTTAATTTTAAGTGTTTTTTCCCCTATTTTTTTCTGAAGATGGCACCAAACTTCCACTAACTATGTAACGTTTTTCATGTTATCACCATGAATGAAACTGAAAAATTTAGATCTTCTTTAAAGTGAATTTTACTTAAAATGTTGCTATTTTAAATAAATGTATATATTTAAATTATTACAAGTTGAGGCATTTAAAAAAAATTTATATAATTAATCCCCGAAAACTGTTCAAAGCGAACGTAAATAATAAATAAATAAATAAGGAGTGATACTAAGTTTGTTAAAAAAATCATTATGTTACAAAATGTTACTGTCTGTGGTCTAGGGAGGCCCCAAGGATTGTAAATGTACTCCTAAAACAAACAATGCATAATGGTTAAGGAGAAACCACAAAACAAGTGTAAAAAAAGTTAATATGTATTAAAATTTGTAAAATAGCCTACTGTTTGTATACATAAGCTGTTTAGCTAATAGTAGGGAAAATTGCAAGAGCAATTTTTAGACAATATAATTTTCTAATTAAAATTAGGCCAATGGTCAACATTAGCCTACATATAGACTACGTTTTGCTATACAAAATAGAAATGCAGTCATACCTAACATAGAAGCGGTGGTGTTTTAAGAGAAGGGGGGAAATTTTTTTTTAGGTTTTTTTTTTTTTTAAAAAATGAGTAAGGACGGGGGTGACGGTACTTGGATGTTCCTGGAGGATTTAAAGGGGTCATATGATGCGATTTCAATTTGTCCTTTCTCTTTGAAGTGTTACAAGCTCTTGGTGCATAAAGAAGATCTGTAAAGTTGCAAAGACTAAAGTCTCAAATCCAAAGAGATATTCTTTATAAAAGTTAAAGGGGTCATATGATGCTGCTAAAAAGAACTTATTTTGGTATTTGGTGTAATGAAATGTTGTTTATGCGGTTTTAAGGTTAAAAAAACACATTATTTAAAACGGACTGTACATTATTGTTTCTCCTCTATGCCCCGCCTCTGAAACGCGTCGATTTTTACAAAGAAGGTCTGAAAAGCGAGGTGTGCTGTGAATGGCCAGCTATCCAGTGCATTGTGATAGGCAGAATACCTCAAGCGCGTGACGGAAATGTTACACCCCTTACCATACTGTGATGCCCTGTACGGCCGGAGCGACGAGACAAAAACATGAAAACCCAATATAAACGAGGCATTCATTGCATCCATTGGGGACATAATTATGGATTATAATGAAACATATCTTTTTACGCGTTGGGTTGCATCGTGTCGCGTAAACATAAAACCATGTCTACACTTGTGATCGGAGAAATGACAAACAACAACAAGCCCTACTCTACACTGCCAAAAAACGCGCTTTAAATACAATCAAATATAAAAAAACTTATTCAGTTTGAGTCAGAACAGCGGCAGTAGTCTCTCTCCCAGGATCAGGGAGACGGTACTTCCATAAAAGTAACTGCACACATCTTGAATTTGGGTGAAAGTGTTCTGGAAACGAGTGTTGTAAATACAATTAAACCAACTGATTTCAAGTCGTAGTCCATTTTGAAGGCCAAACAACAGTAGTTTCGCTTTCACAACGCGGGGGGGGCCTTAAGAGTAGCAAGAAGCCGTAGGGATAAAGTAAGGAACGGCCGAGGGCTAGATGGCAGA
Organism: Sinocyclocheilus anophthalmus; assembly: GCA_018155175.1. NCBI lineage: Eukaryota > Metazoa > Chordata > Actinopteri > Cypriniformes > Cyprinidae > Sinocyclocheilus > Sinocyclocheilus anophthalmus. The sequence goes on along the minus strand of JADLZN010009457.1, from coordinate 283,533 downwards.
TGCGGCGGATATTTGACGAAAGGACCGCGTCGGAGGGCTTCGGCAAAAAGTGATGACCCCAGGCGGAATCCGCTTAATCCACGGGTTGAAAGCGATCCGGCGATCCACGTGCAAAGTTGTTAGTATTTCCTCAGCAACCAGAACGATCGCTACAAGCATGGACGAAGCAGATATGTCCTCTTTTTGGAAGGCAAAACAAAGTAGTTTCGCTTTAACAACAAAACACACAGCGCCTTCACGAAATGGCAGCGGCAACAACAATACTACAACAAGAATAAAAGTTACACCTTCTTTCTCTGCGTGAACATTTGGGCGGCGTTATGCAAAATCTTCCCACATAGTGATGTAGACAAGTGGGGGCGTGTTAGAACGAGACGTTTTAGGTAGGCGTGGTTGACCTTTAACTTTTATAAAGAATATCTCCTTGGATTTGAGACTAGTCTTTGCAACTTCAGAGATCTTAACTATTCACAAACAGCTTGTAACACTCCAAAGAGAAAGGAAAATTGAAATTGCATCATATGACCCCTTTAAGAGTCAACCACGCCTACCTAAAAGGCTCGTTCTAACACGCCCCCACATAACTACATCACTATGTGGGAAGATTTGCATAAAGACGGCCCAAATGTTCACGCAAAGATAGAAGGCGTAACTTTTTTTATTCTCGCTGTAGTATTGTTGTGCTGCCGCATTGTGAGCGGCTGTGTTCGTTGTGAAAGCGATACTACTTTGTTTGGCCTTCCAAAAGAGGACGATATCTGCTTCGTCGTGCCTAGAGCTGATTCGTGCTGTTCGCTGAGGAAATACATCAACTTCGCTTTGTGGATCGCCGGATCGGCTTTCATCTTGGAGGAAGCGGAGTCCAGCCCGGGGTCGTCACATATGGTGCCGCAAGCCCGCCGGCCGCTCCTTCATCGAATCCACCGGCCGTGCTGTTCTCAAGCCCGTCGTGTGTGACGCTGCTCACTCTAGGCCGCCGGCCGCTGCTCACTCAAGCCCGCCATGTGTGACACTGTGTGTTTCATTGTGAAAGCGAAACTACTTTGTTTGGCCTTCCAAAAGAGGACACAACTAGAAATCAGTGGTTAAGTTGTATTTACAACACTGTTCCAGAACAGTTCAACCCAATATTCAGTGGGTTGCAGCACATTTTTTATGGAGGGACGTTCGTGATGCTGGAAGAGTAGACTACAGGCGGCTGTTCGACTAACAGACTGTAAGTACGTTTTTTATATTAAAGAATTTACCACTGAAGATTCAAACGTGAGTTTTGAGCAGTGTAGAGTAGCGCTTGTTTTTTGATAATTTCTCCGATCACAAATGCAGACATGGTTTAATGTTTACGCGGCACGATGCAACGCGAAAAAAAGACAGTACAGGGTGTTCACACCGAACGCAAATTTAATTATTTGCGCGAGTAGATTACATGCAAAGTCAATGCAAAGACGCGAATAGAGGCGAATTTGCGCCAGACGACGCGAATGACGCGAAATGCGTGACGCGTTTGCCACGAAAGCGAGATATTCGCCTCAATCGCGTCTTTTGCACAAGTTAAAAAATTTCAACTTGAGCGGAAAATTCGCCTGACGAGTTCTTGCGCAAGCCAGTCAGTGAAGAGTTTATTGGCACGTCTGGTTGAATCAGAAAATGGAGGAGCGCATTATTGTATCTGTTTGCGGGCACCCCGAAATATATGATACAACTTCATGTTCTTATATGGCTGTCATCCAGGCGCAGTTCCTGGAGAAGATGGTGAAATTCACTGAGTTGTGTGCGCCTCTGTATGGTGCTGTGAACCCAGACATGTCTGCCTTTGGCTTTCAGGCGTTTTTGGAACTTCCACAACAGGTACAAAGCAGCGATCGTATTTATCCTCACCATGGTTGGTTACTCGCGGGATGTTTTTCACCTCACTCGCGCGAATAAAAACATGGCGCGAAAAACATCCGCGAGTAATATAGAGCGAGTGACGCGATGCGGATATTCGCTTTGCGTCTGGTGTGAACATACCATAAGTCATTATAATCCGTAATTATGTCCCCACTGGATGGAACAAATGCGATTGGTTATAATATAATGTTCTTTTTATAATGTTAATACTATGTCTTTTTAGCCAAATAATATGATCCCTTTAAAGGGGTCATATAATGCTGCTAAAAAGAACATTATTTGGTGTATTTGGTGTAATGAAATGTGTTTATGCAGTTTAAGGTTAAAAAAACACATTATTTTCCACATACTGTACATTATTGTTTCTCCTCTATGCCCCGCCTTTCTGAAACGCAAAGCTCATCGGTCGAAAAAGCAAGGTGTGCTCTGATTGGCCAGCTATCCAGTGCGTTGTGATTGGCCGAATACCTCAATGGTGTGACGGAAATGTTACGCCCCTACAATATTGTGATGCCCTGGGGCAACCGCATGTGACGACCTCGGGCTGGACTCCGCTTCGTCCACGGTGAAAGCCGATTCAGCGATCCACAGCGTGAAGTTGATGTATTTCCTCAGCGACCAGCACGGATCAGCTCCAGGCATGACGAAGCGATATTATCCTCTTTTGGAAGACCAAACAAAATAGTTTCACTTTCACAACGAAACACACAGCGCCTTCATGACATGGCGGCGGCGGCAGCAACAATACTACAGCGAGAATAAAAGTTACACCTTCTTTCTTTGCGTGAACATTTGGGCGACGTTAAGCAAATCTTCCCACATAGTGACATAGATATGTGGAGGCGTGTTAGAACGAGCCATTTTAGGGGGGCGTGGCTGAGTCTTAACTTTTATAAAGAATATCTCTTTTGATTTGAGACTTTAGTCTTTGCAACTTTACAGATCTTCTTTGTGCAGATCTTGAGCGTAACACTCCAAAGAGAAAGGAAAAATTGAAATCGCATCATATGACCCCTTTAATCTACAACGGTTAGTTGGAAAATTTGTTTTGATTGACACCTGCAGTTTTCCTCCAAACCAAAAGATGCCGTTGCCGAGTCACGTCACGTGAACGTTTGATTTGGGGAAGTTCTCGCGTGAACATCCTGCAGAGTGTGGATTGAAATTTCTAAAGCGCTCAGAGTTGTCAACAAATCTCTGCTGAGCTGCATATCCACATTAGCATCGAGCAGACCCAATGTGAACCTCTTGCATGCAGAAGAACCGCTTCAGCTGTGCTCAAATAAGCGCCTTTCATTGCTAGCAGTGCGCTTGGTGGAAGTTTCTGCCTCTTCTCTCATCTGTGTCGCCTTAGCTAACGTTAGTTAGCGTATCTCCCACAGCCGCCCGGATGCGGTGAAGCCCCGCAGTTGTCCCTTCAGCTCTGGCCTTCCGACGTGCGCGAACGGCTTCAATCATGTCAAGCACTCGGCAGCAGCAGCCGTCCGGCGGTGCAGCGGGGTCCGTCCCCGGGACGAGCTCTGGGAGTATGAGTAGCAGTAGCGGCGGCGCCGGTGGAGCAAACGGCGGAGGCAGCGGCGCTCAGAACGGGAACAGCTCGGCTAACGGGGTGTCCTCGCGGACTCTGGGCTCGGTAGCCGAGGGACAGAGCGCTAGACTAGGCTCGTCGAGCAGGAAAAGACCCTTGTACAACGGTCTTATCAATCCCTATGAGGACAAGAGTAACGATTTTGTATGGTAAGTAGATTCACCTTCCCTCACTAGGCTGCAGAGAGCTAAAGCACTGGTTAGTGGAGTTTGAGTGTGCTTGTTTTTAACAATTTCCCACATGCGGTCTTAATTGCAGGGTTATCTTGCAAATCCTGTGATTTTCTCCGCACTTAAGCCTGTAATTCCTAGGATAAAGCTAATTGATTATTGTCAACAAGGTGTTAAATGTGTAGTTCTCCTGTAAAGGAAAGCTCCGTCATCGTTTACTTTTGTTGTTTCAAACTTATATGAACTTTTTTTCCCTGTGGACCATAAAAGGAGATATTGGACATAATGTTAGAGACTGACATTTTATCCACGGAAGTAAGAAAATAATACAAGTTGAAATTGTATATCTGACACTTGACACTTGTATATCTGACACACTTGTGAAGTTAAGTCAGCTTGAGTGATTCTGCCATTAAAGTTTAATTTTTAATTAATGTTTAATTTTTTAAATTTTCACTCACATTATGATATTTATATATATATTATATATATATATATATATGTATATATATTGTATATGTATATATATACATAATGTATGTATGTATGTATGATATATACTATAGTATGGTTTATCTATACATAGATGTATGTATGTGTATTATATCATGTATGTAGTATGTGTATTATAATCATGTTTGTTTAGGGCTGGACAATAATTCAATATCAATATGTATCGCGGTATAATTCTTTTCAATAATGTTGATATGATTTTTAAACACATTTCCGTTATTTCGATATACATTACCAGTTGTATCACTCTAAAAGCACCTCCTGCTGACAGAGAATGAATTTGCATTTAATAAGCCCCGTAATGGCGCATCGTGCACTGTGAGGTTCTCTGACGTAAGACCGCAAAGCGTTAAAACCAGAGTTCTGCCGTGCTGTTAGCTAACCTGCTCCACAGAGCTACAACACAGAACCCACGACCCGTTTATCCTACAGCCAGCCAGCACCAGTTTAATTCTGTACCCGACCCGTTTGACATCAAGACAGCGACCTGAACCGCACCTGCATTAAAAAGGCTACTGCATCAGTAAGGCAAAATATTCATTTTCTCATGTGACGCAAGCAATCAAACCAAAATAGGCATTTTAAGTTGGTGCTCTGAAGAGAAATAGACAAGCAGCGCAACAGAAGAATGCGCATCCTTCCTGTATACAATACAAATTTTGCCTACATCTTGTGAACAATCTGACAGGCTGTTTTGAACAAATGTGCATAAACTACATGCTTAAATCCTCATAAATGAAAAGAACATATTTAGATATAACTTTACTGTTAAGTGCCATTGTTTCCCTTAAACTCTGCAGTGTATAGGCTATGCGCCCGTTTGTCCTTTACAGAAGCATTAAAAATAAATATTAAAAATAAAATGATATAGTCTACAGAAAGCGAGCAACGAGAGCTCCCAAGCTGTCATTCATTTCAGCTGCAGAGCGAATGGCTAGAATGTGTAACGCTGCAAATCCAATGTTGAGGCTCTGCTATTATTATTGAATTTCATTAGTCACACTTATTTATGCACGTTTGTTCGCGGGAAAGTGAGCAAGACACGACAGTGATTATAGTTAAATAAGATGAAAGACATAGTCTATAATATAAAGAAATTAGCTACATTTATTTTCTAATTAAATATCACAACACACATTTATCATTTAAGGGGCAAAGCAGTCTAGTGCGTTTTACCATTATGTAGCGCAACTTATGTAGATTTTAAAAAGGCATGACTGTTAGTTTGGTCACTATGATTTCGAATATACAACAAACTTCCTACCATCCATCAATCTCAACATGTTTAATTTGGTGTCCCTATACGTTTGCATCACTAGGTTTTTTGTTTTTTTGTAAAACAAATTTTTAGCCTAAGTCCTTTCTTGGCCTCGCTCTGGAAGTGACTGTTACTCTACTTCAACTTTATTACTAAAACTAAACTATATAAAACTAAATTAAATGTGTTTCACAAAAAAACTACTAAAACTACAAAATTATTAATAAACCTAATAAAACGAAACTAAATTTTATTGCAATTTGCAAACCCTATTAAAATAAAACGAATTTAAAAATGTTAAACTATAATAACCTTGGTCTCCAGCAACATTTCCAGTTTTTGTTGTTGTTTATATATATTTTTTTAAGAATTCTCTTCTGCTCAAGGCTGCATTTATTTGATCCAATGTACAGCAAAAACAGTAAAATGTTGAAATATTTTTATTATTTAAAATTGCTTTATATTTTAATAGATTTTAAAATGTAATTTATTCCTGTGATCATACATGGGTAAATTTTCAGCATCATTACTCCAGTCTTCAGTGTCACATGATCCTTCAGAAATCATTTTAATATGCTGATTTGCTGATTATTTAAAACCGTTGAGTAATTTTTTTTTTCAGTATTCTTTGATGAATAGAAAGACCTAAAGATCCGCATTTATCTGAAATAAAAAGTGTTTTTGTAACATTATACACTATTCCATTCAGTATCATTTTTAATTTTTTGGGAAAGAAATTAATACTTTAATTTAGCAAGGATGCATTAAATGTCAAAGGATGATAAAGGCATTTATAATGTTACAAAAGATTTCGAATTCAGATAAATAGTGTTCATATCGATATCGGAATTATATCGTATCGACCGAAATGAAGAAATATATCGTGATATCAATTTTGGCCATATCGTCCAGCCCTAATATGTATGTATGTGTATATATATACATATATGTATGTATGTATATATATATACACACACATATATATATATATATACATATATGTATGTATGTATATATATATCTTATACATGTAGATGTATGGATGTATATACTATATATACATATAGAGATGTATGTCTGTGTATCTAGCTAATACAATATATATGTATGTATTGGTTTCTATATACTATATATAACCCTATAACTTGTATGTGTATACTATATACATGTAGTAGTATGTATATTATATAATATACATATCTGTATTATGTGTTATAATATATCTTTACAATATATTTATTTGATTTTATATATATATATATATATCTATATATCTATATATATCTATCTATATCCTATCAATATAACAATCTGTATGTATGGGTCTAAGACTATATACATGTATGTATGTCTTTATATATCTATATATCCATCATATGATGTATGTGTATATAGCGACTATACATATATGTATGTATGTGTGTATATAGATATATATACCTATCTATATAGTATGTGTAGATATCTATATATATACATATATATATGTATGATATCAGTGTATCTATTCTCTAACTATAATCTGTACGGTCTGTGTATCTATTTATTATCTTCTATATAATCCTCAATATAGTTATTAATAGATGTATGTCTGTGTTATATATACTATCTATATTACTACATATATATATCTGTATGTATGTCAGGGTATTAATATATATATACATATATTTATGTATGTGTAATATATATCTAGATATACATATCTGTTCATGTCTTGTATATTATATCTATATTACAGTATGTAGGTATGTGTTAATATATATCTACAAATATTATGTCTTATGTGATATCTATCGTATATATCTCTATGTAGGTCACTGTGTCTATATGCTAGATACTCAGCTATATCTGTCTGTCTGTGTCCTAGCCTATATATCCTAATACCATATATGTATGTATGTTACTACTATTCTATATCCCTCTAGTCTTGTCATGTGTTAATATATATATATCATACATATATGTCTTCTGATGTATATCTCTATATTGTATGTCTCTGTCTCATATCTCTATATATTCTAAATATACTATAATATGTATGTATCGTTATATCTCTAATATCTACATATATGTATGTCTGTGTCTATATATATTATATCTATACATTCTGTCGGTCTTTGTCTCTATACTATCTATCCTAATGTATGTAATTGTGTGCTATATATCTTATCCCTTCTCTATAGTATTTCTGTGTATACCTCTACCATCTCTCTCCTGTCTTTCGGTTCCTCTCTATCATATATATCTATACTATCTCTCTCTCTATTTCTATTATCGAATCATCTCTATATGCTGTTCCTGTGTAGATATATGTGTGTCGTGTGTGTGTGTTGTGTGTCTGTGTTCGTATTTGTCTGTCGGTGCTGTTTTCTGTATATCTCCCTCTCTGTATTAGTATGTATTATTCTACCTCTATTCTGATCCTATCTCCTATATGTTGTATATATTACCATATATGTTGTATATTATTACATATATGTAACTGTATATATCATATATGTATGTACTACAACATCCTCATGTCATGTATGTTGTATATCTGATTGGTATAATATATACATTAGGTATATATTTATTATATCGATACATATAGTAGATATAGTATGTAATATATACAGATCATGTCTGTATGTAATATCTATATATATACGAGGGATGTATGTTATGTATCTCTATCTACCATGTATGCTATTATGTATATTATCATATATACCTGTATGTATTGTATCGTATATCACATGTATATTATTTATGTATACTACATGTATAGTGTCTGTATGTATGGTATATATATACCAGGTATGTATGTATATTAATATACAATGTATTATGTATATCTTATATACCCAAGGTCATGTATGTATAGGCTATATATATATCCATGATGTAGTATATATATATACATGTATGTATTATCTATCTCATGTATGTTGTATATATATACATGTATTGTATGTATAATTAATATATTACATGTTGTATGTTATATATATATATACATGTAATGCTTTTATATCATATATAACATGTATGTATGTACTATCTATATATACCTTAGGTTGTATATATATATATATATACTTTGATTTATATAGATATTCATTATGTATGTTATACTATAATTATAAACAATGTATTTGAAGTCTAAATATATATTACCATGTGTATGTGTCTCTCTATATCACAGTGTCTGTATGTTATATCGATCTATCTACATGTTCGGTATGGTCATTTAACCCTATATATATCATGTATGGTATGTGTATCGATCTCTCACACCCATGTATAGTAGTTATGTCTATCATCTATCCCATTTTCATTTATGTATGTATATATATATACATATAAGTTTAAGCGATTTCGCTATCATACTACTTATCCCCTCAGTTTCTTTCACAGTACTCGCTTCTATTGGATTCGGTATGTATGTATAGATATACCTGTATTATGTGTATACATATAACATATATGGTGTGTGTATAGATAGACCATATATGTATTGTCTATATTCTACTACATGTATGAATAATATATATATATATTAACATATATGTATGTGTATTTATATATATATACATCTATGTATGTGATATCGTTACTATTATAATTATACATAATATGTATGCTTAATAGATATTAACATATATTTATGTGTATATATATATGATCGTCGTATATTATGATACTATACATATACTGTATTTATGTGTATATATCTCATCTACATATTGTATGTATGTACTACTATATATATTACATAATATGTAGGCTTAGAACTATCTATACATAGTATGTATGTATGTATATATATATAAAAATTACTATATCTCATGCTTATGTTACTTTATATAGCTACACATATATGGTACTGTATGTATATATGTAAATCATCACATATATTTATGTATGTATATATTATATACACATAAATGTAATGTATGCTATACTACTATATAGCCACTACTATTGTATGTAGGTATATACTAATCATATACGCATGGTGATCGTGAATATATATATAATTACATATGTTATGTACGTTATATAGATAGATACATATATGGATGTATGGATATATTAGATATTATCATACTATGTATAGTATGTATATATAATTTGATCGATTATGTAACCTGATTCCACTGTTATTATACGTACTTTATCCCAGAACTATATCATGTACGTATGATATATATCTATATACTATATCGTTATCTATGTCTATAGATATATACATCTATGTCTGTTTGTATATATACTATATACTATATGTTTGTATGGTTATAATTTTTCTCATATATACATATAGCTTATGTGATTTGTCATATATAGACATAATTACAAAGCCACTTTATACAGTACGCCTTAGATATATAGAAATTATATACGACCCTATACCTTTCTGCTTGTATACTTTATAATAGATATATAGATATATATATGATCAGATATATACGAGATATATATACCACATATAGCTGCGGATATATTATATATATATCTATCATATATATATATATAATATCTATATATACACAATTGTGTGTATATATTAATTAACCTGAGAGATAGTATTAATTCTCTCCATACAACCACATAGATTTAGCTATATATCATATAAATAGTTACCTTGTTACGATCTACTGTATCCTATTATAATATATATAGTGCCCTTATCAATACATACATCTACTGTACTACATCTGTACTGTGTACGATGATACGCGTGTACTATATATGTGTCGTATATATGTTACTATATTATATTATAGACATATATATGGTTGATTCTATAGTGTCGTATTCCATATCTCTTTGGTATATATTCCTGTGTACTCCATAGGGATGTGATATTATATGGTAGCTAACATACTGTTATGTGTATATATTGGTGTATTATAAAGGCCTAGTGTATATATATGTTGTATATATATTATCTGATCATATACTGTATCAATACTTCATGTGGGTGCAAAAAATTCTTTAGTCTTCACTCACAATTGTTTTTGGGCAACGTTTTCTCCCCTTAAAAAAGATTCTATCGGCCTGGTAATTTTCTCATAGGTAGACCTCACCTCTCGCAGAGCACAAAATGACGAAAATCACTATCAGAAAATCCATTGTACTTATGATTCTAAGATTTATTGGTAAATTCCTCGGTAAAATAATTATTTGGTCACCTACAAACAAGCAAGAATTCTGGCTCTCACAGACCTGTAACTTACTTCTTTAAGAGGCTCCTCTGTCCTACACTCGTTACCTGTATTAATGGCATCCGGTTGAATTCGTTATCAGATAAAAGACCCTGTCCACACAACCTCAACAGTTCCCACTCCAACCTCCACATGCCGACCAAAGAGCTGTTCAAAGGACCCCAGAAATCAAATTGTGACCTGCCCAGGCCGGAAGACTGAATCTGCATTGGAAGCGCCTTGTGTGGAATAATCCCTGCTGGTAGATTATTAGAAAATTGAAGACATCCACGACCTCTGATAATCTCCTCTCTGGGCCTCCACCAAGATCTCCAACCCCGTGGTGGGCAAATGATCACAGGACCTGTGTGCTAACAGCACAACCAGAACCACACGGGGGGACCTATTGAATGACCTGCAGAGAGCTGGGACCAAAGTTACAAAGGCTACCATCAGTAACACACTGAGCCGCCAGGGACTCAAATCCTGCAGTGCCAAGACGTGTCCCCTGCTTAAGGCCAGTACATGTCCAGGCCCGCTGAGTTTGCTAGAGAGAGCATGGGGATGATCCAGAAGAGGATTGGGAGAATGCTCATAATTGTCATGATGACACAATAAACTTTTTGGGTAAAAACTCAACTTGTCGTGTTTGTTGGAGGAAGAATGCTGAGTTGCATCCAAATAACACCATACCTATTGTGAAGCATGGGGGTGGAAACATCATTCTTTGGGGCTGTTTTTCTGCAAAGGGCCAGGACGACTGATCCGTGTAAACGAAGGAATGAATGGGGCCATGTATCGTGAGGTTTTGAGTGAATACCTCCTTCCATCAGCAAGGGCATTGTAGATGAAACGTGGCTGGGTCTTTCAGTATGACAATGATCCCAAACACACCTCCCGGGCAACGAAGGAGTGGCTTCGTTAAGAAGCATTTCAAGGTCCTGGAGTGTCCTAGCCAGTCTCCAGATCTCAACCCATAGAAAATCTTTGGAGGGAGTTGAAAATCCTTGTTGCCCAGTGACAGCCCCAAAACATTATTGCTCTAGAGGAGATCTGCATGGAGGTATGGGCCAAAATACCAGCAACAGTGTTTGAAAACCTTGTGAAGACTTACAGAATACGTTTGACCTCTGTCATTGCCAACACAGGGTATATAACAAAGTATTGAGATGAAAATTTGTTATTGACCAAATACTTATTTTCCCACCATAATTTGCAAATAAATTCTTTATAAATCCTACAATGTGATTCTGGCTTTTTTTTTCTCATTTTGTCTCTCATAGTTGGGGTATACCTATGATGAAAATTACAGGACTATCTCATCTTTTTAAGTGGGAGAACTTGCACATTTGGTGTCTGACTAAATACTTTTTTGCCCCACTACATATATTTATATATACATATATTACTAACTATTTTTTTTCCTCTTACAAAAAAAAAACTAATTTTTATGTGGTGGTCTCAGACTTTGAAACCCCCTGGGACTAATTCAAACACATAAAGTTTCACAGCTATTGTTGATTTATTGGAAAAGGAATCAAGCTTTGCCTCAGGGATGCAGCGATATGAAAATTTGGGCCGTACCGTAACGTATTCTTTATTCTTTGAAACCGATAACCCTAATGTTGGCCGATCAAATCTATATCCCAATTGTTATATTATTGTTTGAGAGCCTGATTAAAAAGGTCTCATCATTAAATTCCATACTAAAATAAGAATAAACAATTTATTCCCAAACACTTCAACATACGCAGCCTAGTTTGAACGGTGTACGTTATAAAAATATTTTTACTCTCCCATTACAAAATTTAGTCATAAAAAAGTCTTACAAAAAAATAAAATAATGCATAAATAATGCAAAAAAGTCACTGGACATCATTACACGTGTAAAAAATCAAAATGAATGCGCCACAGATCAACAAAACAGAATAGCCTCTGCACGGACAAATAAATGATTTTAATTACTAAACCATACTGCTGATGAAAATAATAGAAAAATACAAGTGGTTGTCATTATTAATAATGTATCAATGATTTTGAAAAAAAAACAAATTAATACCACTGTTTTAATCGCCACCGTGATTCTGGCGGCGTGCTGAGCTGAAGTGTCCTGCTGTAAACTGAAGCGTGGTTTGCTGGCTGGCACTTATTACTCAAACATGCATCCTGAGATTAATCTAAACAACATACCATAATATACAACGTATATATGTACAAATGTTCAGTTATAGCTGCTATATTCAGAATGTGTGACATCCTGTTTGTGGATGGCGCTCTCCCATATCACTCTCTGAACACCGCACCTAACCCACATAATGCACACGTTTTACTTATAATAATGTTCTCATTAGAATGTTATATACACGACATTCCCAATCATTGTTATTAATGTTGTGCACTGCTGTTTTGAGCTGCGTGTGCTGAGCTAAAGATGATCACCGGTAATCTGAAGCGCTCTTTTAACTTAACCAAGTTCTATATGAGATAAATCAGATATACATTAAATAAACACAATATTACAACGTACAGTTGCACAAAAGGCTGCAAACAAACAGCGCGCATCTGAAGTGTCTCTGAAGGAAATAATGCATTATTTATCGGCTTTAAGATATCGGCCAAATTTTCTTATCAGGCCTATACCGATAACAGAAAAAATGAGCATTTATCGGCCGATACCGATATGGTGGCCGATATATCGTGCATCCGACTTGGCATGCAGTTATTTGCTTCTTTTTCTTCACACCATATTGTTCTTGAGAATGTAGAGGGGCTCTAAAACACATGACAAAGTGTGCCACGTTCGGTGAGAAGACTGTTCTTAACCGAGGTTCTTCTTGCTTTTCATGTTGCATTTTCCAACCCATTTGCAGACTCAAACAATCTTGTCTTAATTTCTCTCTAGTTATAATGTATACGACAGAGTTTGGAGGACAGCAACAGATGTCCAAAATGTAATTATATCATTGATAATGTGGATCAACTTTACCCCAACTTCTTAGGTATGTGTATGCTAATAATATTCTAATAATGTGTTCATTACTTTTCAAATTTGACAGCATCAAACTTTTATTGTTACCACCCACAATATGTGTTTCTATATCAGACATGTGGTTGATTTTTTATTTTTATAGTTTGCTTAGCTGATTTTCTTATGATTTTTACAGTGAATGAACTGATCCTAAAACAAAAACAAAGATCTGAAGAGAAGCGTCTGAAACGGGATCACCCTGTGAGTGCATCTGGCTCTTCGTTTGTATAACCAGTGGAAACTATTTAAACAAATTTTATAAACTTTTTACTGATAGTTTGTACCACATTAAATGATGTCTTACTGTTCATGTTTCATATGCTGTTTATAGAATGGAACCAAATGGCAGGTTTTCCAAAACGTCCTTGGTGCAGATCAAGAGAATATGGATTTAGCCAATGTCAACTACATATTAGAGTACCTGTTGCAAAAAAAGAAACAACTGGAGGCGGTTGGTACACAACCTCAAATAACATTACTGTTGCCTGTCCCAACACTTCCAGGTTCTTCAGGCACCCTGAGAACAGCTGCTTTATATTAGTATTTCATTCACATTGTGACACTTAAGGTGTTGAAACACCAGAGATTGGTAGAGATTGGGATTTTGTAGATGTCTGTTATTTTCTGTGGATTAAAATTAACCAAATTTGACAAATTATGATCACACAAACCCTAAACTTGCGACTGGTTTTGAATTCCAAATAATTTTTTGTGTGTTTGACCAAAAATAAGGCCAAATAAACCATAACCAACGATTTTACCACATTTGCATGGCACGTGACTTGTAAAAGAATATACAAGTCACATAAATGTCAATCAAAACCAGTAATTGGTCAAATTTGTACAGTGTCTAATATTGTTATGTTGTGGAATTGAAAATGTAAACAGCAAATACACACTGCATTTCTGCTATGTAGTTTTACATTTAAAGGCCACATTTTTCTGACTTGATTATACTTTTTAATTATACGTGACCGATATTTTGTCTGATTTGTAAAAAAAAAAAAAAAGTTTTCACTATAAATCATAGGTGTCGATTTATAGTAACTTTCATTAACATTAACAAGCATAAAAGTTTATATAATGCTTAAAAGATCATTAGATTCAAAGCTCTGTTAAAGAGCCTGGAAGCGTGGTTGATTGTTGATGTCACAATAAATTTTTTTTTTCTTATAAAGGTGTACAAAACCTCCGCTGTGACTCATAAAGACCAATTGCCTCTCTTTTGCTGATCCATCAATGATCTCTTTCTACAGGAATCACAAGCTGCTCAGCGCCAGATCTTAATGGAGTTCTTGAAAGAAGCCAGAAGAAATAAAAGAGAGGTTGAGCCTCCACATCTATTTTTAAAATGTTGACAGCAATGAGGTCTTTAACTCAAAGTTTCCCTGTCTGTACTTCAACAGCAACTGGAGCAGTTACAAAAAGAACTGAACTTTTTGGAGGAGGATATCAAACGAGTTGAGGTCAGTTTAATATTGTGGCAATATTTGTTTATTTATTTATTGTTTGTTTGTGGTCTAACATAGAATTATTATGCACTTGTAATATGTTTTTATATATACAGTTTTATATTACCGTTCAAAAGTTTGGGATCGGAAGATTTTTTAAATGATTTTGAAAGATGTCTCATGCTCATGCTAGAGCAAAAACAGGAATATTATGAAATCTAATTACAGTTTAAAATAACTTTTTTTTTCTATTTGAATACATTTTAAAATATAATTCATTCCTGTGATCCAAAGCTGAATATTCAGCATCATTACGCCAGTCTTCAGTGTCACATGATCCTTCAAAAATCATTCTATGTTGATGTTGTGCTCAAGAAACATTTATTATCCGTGTTGTATCAATAGTTGTGGTGCCACTTATTATTTATAGATTTTTTTTAAATTTCAGGTGATAGAAGTCAAAGAACAGCTTTTTATAACATGTTATAATGTTTTATAACATTTGTATAACATTATAAGTGTCTTTACTGTCACTTTCAATCAATTTAATGTCTGCTGAATAAAAGTGTTACTGACCCCAAAATTTTGTAGTGTACATCTGATGGATATGATTATTTTATTTTAGGAAATGAGTGGTATGTACACAGTGAGTGAAATGGACCCCAATTTAGACAGTACTGTACCCCAGTTTGAAGCTCCCTCTCCTGCACCCAGGTAAAACCAACTATGCAGGTGTAGGCAATATTTCACATAAATACATTAATAGCATTTCAACAAAAAAAAGGTATAAAATCATGTACATAAGGTGACAATCTATTAACAATTATGCAATATTTTCCATTTAATAAATATTTTGTTTCTGTCTCCAGCAGTAGCATAATAGACCCCACAGAATACATGCAGCACCCTTTTGGTGGAAGCTCACAGGTAATAATTTTTTCCTCTTCTTCATGAATTGTTCTAATTTGCTGTTATGGTTGGTTTATATCCCTTTGAGTAATGCTGATATTCACCATTTATTGTTTTTACTTTTAGGGTAAAAGACAAACTTGGTACAACAGCACTCTGGCGTCACGGCGTAAGAGACTGACAGCACACTTTGAGGATCTAGAGCAGTGTTATTTCTCCAGTAGGATGTCTCGAATAACGGGTTGGTTGATTCAGAGCAATATATACTGTGTATCTGTTCATAAAAACTTTAATATTTTGATATATTCAACACAGTCACTTTTCTCGTTAATAGATGACAGCAGGACTGTTAACCAACTGGATGATTTCATGGAGTGTCTATCAAAGTTTACCCGTTACAACTCTGTGAGGCCTCTGGCCACCCTATCGTACGCTAGTGACCTCTATAATGGCTCCAGTATTGTGTCCAGGTAAGGTTGCAAAAATCTTATTTGAAGTTCAGACCACATCTTGTTCCGTTTCATTCTTGAAGAAACCAGCAGAGGGTAGTATTGTATTACTGAATAACATCACAGATATTGACTGAATTTTGAGTACCATCTATTTTACAAAAGCTGAAATTGTGGCCGGCTTGTACATAAAATATATTATTGCTCTTGATTCTCATCTCTGTTCCATAAATTATCATCAGCTACAACAACATGCCCAAATGTGTATCTCGTTAATAAGTCAGCAATTACACAGATTTCATTCTTATAAAACTTGAGTAAAGCATAACAGATTAACATTATTGGTTTATTTAGAGTTGAAAGTAATGGCTTGTGATTTAATGGTAAAGCAGATGTTAATTAAACTTCTCTGATTGGATGAGTGAGCCAGTTTACTGATTTTTTCAGGCTTTCTTGTAAGTTGCTTTCACCAATTCATTAAACAGCTGTAAAAAAAAAAAGTAATGTAAAAAAAATTAACTACAGGTCTTGCTGTATGCTTGTTGCAAGGTTTGAGGACAAGATGTTCTATCTATTTAGGCCCTTTTTTCCATTGCACTAGTGTTCAAATGTTTGGGGTCTGTAAGATATTGATTTATTGACTGATTTTTGTTGAAAGAAATTAATACTTTATATAGCAAGGCTGCAGGCCATTCAGAAATGACAGTTACATAGATGCAAACTCCTGACCTTTCAGTGACAACTCACTTTTTTGAGATCAAAATAGGTCGCCTATGAGATTTGCTTCGATCCAATGAGAAAGTTGCTTACAAGGGGGCTTACAAGGGTAAATAAAGTTTTGTATAGTATTTTCTTTTCAAAAACTATTTCTCAAAATTCAATATGTATGTATTTTGAGGTCTGAGATGTGGAACAGTGAAGAAAGCAAGAGAGGGCAAACTCTTGCATTTTAGGTCATCATTGCCGTCTATCCAATATTGTCCTTAGATAGCCTCATAGCCCTATCCTCTTTTATAACATGGGATTTTGACCAAATTAATTCTTGTATATCTTGATTTTTATAAAATGTTGCAACAAGAAGTTTTTTTTATTTTTTTTGTGTGTGAAAAATTACAGTTTTAAACATATAAGGTAATAATAAATATTTAGTAAATACCTTAAAGTCACTACCGACAAATGACATGTCAAGCAATAGGCTATCTTTAAAATAAATCCGTGTGGAGCGTTCCCCGATCACTAATGTTCTCACCTTTTCCCCCTTACCTTTTTGCATTCGCAAGTTAAGACAGGTATAGAGTTAAAATATTTTACATTTTTTTCTTACTTAAGCAGCCCTGATTTTCAACATTGATAATAAGAACTAGTTTTGGTGAGCAACAAATCAGTATAATAAAATGATTTCTGAAGGATCGTGTGATGCTGAAGACTGGAGTAATGACTGCTGAAATTTCATTACTGGAATAAATAAATTTTTTACATATATTTAAGCAAAAAATATATATTTTACATTGTAATATTTCACAGTACTAGAGCTGCCCGAACGACTATTTTATTTTCGATTAATCTAGTCGCCTAAATTATTGATTACTCTAAAACGATTAAATCCCACCCAAAAAAAATCTCCCATTTACATTGAGAATAATGTAATTAAAACCAATGAAATCCAAACAAAAAGGTACATACAGTGCAAGAAGCAATGTCCATCTCATAGCCCAAATCATTGAAATCAAAGTCAGTATTATAGTGGTAAGAATTGACAAACAGTCCACATGTCTAGCCTACAAAAAACAAAAACACTTTTTGAAGGAGTATTTACCAGAAATATTTTTTTACCAGAATTTATTTAGGAGAAAAATTTTAATGTGCAGTATTTCTGAAAAAAAAAGAGTTAAAAAAATTTATTGGAGTTGCTTTTGATTATTAAAATTTAATGGAGCCATTAATATGGAATCCAGAAAATAATGGAAAACAGAATTTGGTAAAGATAAAACTGTAAAAATTAATTAGGCTTTTTGATTAATACAATTTAATTTAACCATTAAAACAGAGTATAGAAAAATGAAAATGGAAAAAACTGAATTTGGAAATAAAACGTATTTCACAGTGCCCTATAATTATAATTATTTTTTTATGGTAATAAAAATAGATGTAAGGGAACAATAGCCTTTAATTTACTTAAAATACATATATAATAGCAGTGAGGCAATAATAATTAGTTCAAATACAGTATCAAAAGCAAGAAATCATGGTTTTATTAAACAAAACTGTTAAAATACATAATGTACTATAAATAATAGAGCTAATGTACATTACGGAGCCGCTGTTTGACGCATGTACTTAACCTACCCGCATGTAACTAATTAAAGCACATATACTGTATTAGAACTGCATCGCATATAATTATTTAATTAAATCGTAGCATTTGTGAATTGACAATTATGCTTAATTATGATTTTTGAATGGAAAACAGACTAATAATGTGTTTTATACATTCTCGTCTGTGAAATGCGCCACTTCCGGTATTTTGCCGGTTAGGCGACACGAGCAAAATGAAGTTGAAAAATCAAATAGTCACTATAAAGCGACGAATTGCGACAGCCCTACACAGTACTACGTTTTTAATACTGTATTTTTGAATCAATAAATGTCCTTCTTTTAAAAACATTAAAAAATATCTTACCAACCCCAAAATGTTGAACAGTAGTGTATATTTCACGGCATGCCAAGTCTTATTTTATCTCTTTATGTTCAGACTGTAAGCTTTCAACTAAACTATTTTCTTTTATAGATTCAACGGTACAGGAAACATGTTTTAGAATGGTGTTTCTTCTACATCAGTGAAAGATGGCACACAGTTTGGAACTGTTAACAGATCCAAGTGTCATGAAAATCATTTGGTTCAGTTCTCCATTCCCAAGCCTAGTATTGGGTTTACAAAAAAAAATCATTGGCTCAAATCAACTGTTATTTCAATGTTTTATGTAGGGGTGAAATAATTATAATGCTGAAGGAGAGGTACAGTTATACTCTTATACTTTATAAAGAGCTATTTCAAAACGCTCTGTGAGACAATTTCTCAAACAGCGCGGTGAAATGAACGCCTCCAGCTCTCTACCTCTTCCCTCTCTCAAAATGCGCAATTGCGTTAATCAATCGCCATCTGCACTATAAGCGAGCTGCACAGTTAACACAGTAATTTTCACTTGCACAATCGAGACAGTGTCGCGTCGTCACTAAAGTTTATAAATTGCATTTCTTTTTAATTCCGCCACGTTTAAACCATTCAGCGCTCGCGTGCCCGCAGCGCACACACATGATGCCAGGTTCACATTACTCAGTTTGCAGTGCGTATGTGGTTCGTATTTTTTTCTGCGCTCATGTTAACGGATTAAAGCGTTCACACCGCACACGACAGTGTGTTCCAGTAGCGGTGTGTCTGCAGCGGTGTGGAGATCGTTTCCGCACCCAGTCTATTGCTGCGCTGCAATCGAAGAATTAAAGTAACAGCGCATTGTTTGCGGTAAATATGAACATGGATTGACACAAAAAATGTAGTAACTACACCATAAATGCATATTATTAAAGCCTACTGTGTTTCACAGTCAACACATATGGCTTGGCTAGGTTTAAAGGGAAAAAAAAAAAAAAGAGCACTTTAGATAAAACATGCACCGAATAATGCCTCATGGAGGTAGGAAAACAAAGTTTTTTATGAACCGCATGATTGCTTGTAATAAATATTTAAATGCAAAAGAAAAGGCAGTAGAGCTGACTGTTTCTGTCAATGGTAAGTTTTAATTTAGAATGTTTGTGATAAATGTAAGAAAAGTAGTTTAAATGTTTTGCCACTTGCTTGAGCAACTTAATGTATCAATCTAGAAGTAAATGCAAAAGTAAAAAGCATTGTGTTGCAACATGTGTTGCTTATATTACTCTGCTTTAATAAACAACACGTCTATTAAAGATTGTATTGCTGTACTGTGATAAAAGAGAATCACAATGTTGAAAAAGCATTTTCAGTGACAATGTTTTGGATTTTAAATCAAAATAATGGATAAATATTGTGTTTTTAGTAGGGATGTTCATTTTAACCTGTTAACCGTTAACCGACCATAAGAATTTTTGCCCAATTAATACAATCAGTTAAATGGTTTAAAAAGTAATTTACTTTTTTTTTTTCAGTAATTTGTCAAAATATTTAAAAAGGTTTGCTGCAATGTTTAAAATACGCTACGCATATAAAAAAAAAATTTTTTTAGGGGGAAAAAACATAAGTCGCATTTTATTATTTCATTCAGAAAAGGCCTAATGGCGACGCGAAATGTTTACAAACATTATAATAAACACTGTAACCATAGCTAGGCTATTTTAGTTCCCCTCACTCCACAAAAAAATCCTTTCAATTAACAGTATTTTGAAAAGAACAAGAATTAAAAATATAAGAAGCTATAGCTATATAAACGACAAGCTAAAAAGAAACTGAAACCAACGTCGGGTCTCTCATTCGACACAAAATCAAATGTTTCCGTATTTGCGATGTATTTGAATGCCAAAATATTATTTATTATGTAGCCTACTTCACTGGCGTTACAATATCCACGTAAAACAAAATGGTTTGCATAACATCACGACGGTACTGTTATAACACTTAACGGCACAGATTTTACAACATATTTAAACTGAGCAGTGTGTTTTTCATTCTCCATATGTTTGACTGACTGCATTTTATTATGATAATGAACAGGCTGCATTGTCAAGGTAGCAAAACGTAACTGTGTGTGCGCTTGCGGCGCAGGCACAATCACTTGATTTTTTTTCCTTCTAACAGTTATTTATATACATATAGCCTAGCTTTATTATGTTTTTCTCCGCTCGCAGAAGTGCTGCAGGTGCCTGATGTGATATGACCATGTGAATCCTCATGTTCTGTTGTTTGCTGCTTTTTGCGCATGTAAATTAATCCCCGGAAAACAAATGTTAGTATTTTTAACAGGTCCTAGACACTTATCCTTTCTAATTTAATTCAATTCTAATTTAAAATAATCTTGTCGGTTAACGGTTAATAATCGGTTAACGAGTGTCGGTTGTTGGTTAGGAAAAATAACCGAAATGAACATCCCTAGTTTGTAGTAAACAGCCATGGATCAGAGTAGTGGACTCCTGCATGAAAGCACAGTCCGTGCTGCTTCTGCACCGCTTGCATACCACACATGGACTGCATGCGCACTGCAAACAGAGTATGTGTGAACCTGTTTTAAAAGGCCGCCTCAAATACAGCTCACAAAATCAGGCTTGTGCTGTGTATAAACTATTGTGCAACAATTGCACGATTGTAAAAACAAAAATACAGTGCATGATCAAACATTTAGGTGAGATACATATATATATTTTTTTATGTCTAAAAAATGCCCCCCTCCACCCCACAAACTAAAAAATCCACTCACAAGAGTCACCTAAGAGGGGAATTCATTTTCAAAAATGAAATTCAGGCCCTGAATAAATGTATACAATTTCTGATTGTAGTCTTACTATAAATAATTCTACATGATAAAAATAAGGCTTTAAAAAAATCGGTATCGGTGATCGTATCGGCAGATCCTGCTTTCTGTGATCGGCGATCGGCCTCAGAAATCCTGATCGGAGCACCCCTAGTTTTATGTAATGTTCAGATGTATTACCCCTATCCTCAACCAGCCAAAGAACCTCGCTCGGGTAAAAAGTACTTATTTCATCATACCAACATTTTTCAGACATGCTTATATTTGATCACCTAAGCGTCTGAGAGGCTGTTTGGATGCAGTACAACTTTTTTCGCTTTCAGTGTTCGTGTTTGAGTGGAAGTAGAGTAGATAATGAGCATGCACAGTCAGGAGAACTTGCTGTGCTAACACTTGTTCTGTCTCCTCTCTTTCCCCTCTTTTGCAGCATTGAGTTTGACCGCGACTGTGATTACTTTGCCATTGCCGGTGTCACTAAGAAAATTAAAGTGTTTGAGTACGGCACTGTGATCCAGGATGCTGTGGACATTCATTATCCTGTCAACGAGATGACATGTAACTCTAAAATTAGGTATAAAGAGTGTCTGAAATCAGGGGTTGGCCTGAATGTTCTTGGTGGATTATGCAGTAGCACTACAGAATGTCACATTTTCTTCTGTCTTGTCTCTTTCCAGCTGTATCAGCTGGAGTAGCTACCACAAAAATCTGTTAGCGAGCAGCGACTATGAGGGGACTGTCATTCTTTGGGATGGGTTCACGGGGCAGAGGTCAAAGGTCTACCAGGTACCCTTATGTGTCAGGCGGCGCCAGATGACATTCATTACTCTTATACCCCTTTCTGTAGGAGAGCAATTTTTACAAATTTCCTTCTTAACTCACAGACTACTAGAGATGCACTTGTCATCTTTTGTTATAATACATAAAATAGAAATCCTTAGTAACATTATAAATGTCTTAACTTTCACTTTTAATCAATTGCATCATTGCTCGATAAAAGTATTAATTTATTTGAAGATTTTTTTACTGACCTGAAACGTTTAATCTACAACGATGTTTGTTTTGATGATTGATTCATTTGTTGATTATTTCTGCAATTAATGGGATAAAAAGCCTTTTTGTACAGTGGTGTGAAAGTGTTGGCCCCCTTCCTGATTTTTATTTATTTTTTGCATGTTTGTCACACTTTAATGTTTCAGATCATCAAACAAATTTAAATATTAGTAAAAGATAACACAAGTAAACACAACATGCAGTTTTTAAATGAAGGTTTTTATTATTAAGGGAAAACAAAATCCAAAACTACATGGCCCTGTGTGAAAAAGTGTTTTCCCCCTAAACCTAATAACTGGTTGAGTATGGGGGTAGAATTGTTGCTTTATTCCAAATAAATAGATTATGATCCACAAATAAATGTAAAGAGATTAACAAAAATTAAACATAGACGAATAAATAGAATGAGATCCACAAGTAAATCTTAGCGTTTCACAAACATGAATTAAATTCACGAATAAATAAAATGAGATTTGCAAATAAGAAAACATATTCACAAATATCTTTTTAAGTCACAAACACAACTTTGCCTGGCATTCATTTGAGAATCACTCGCTGTGCATTTGTGGATTTTGAAAAATTTCTAACATCGAGAGACACACCAATCCACAAATATGTGGACTCCACCCACCGTCTACTCAAGCCAATCAGATAACAGCCACTCTTCGCTGACCAATCGTAGCACGTTCTCGCTATAGCCAATCACGATTTGCTTTA
The DNA here is from genome assembly GCA_018155175.1 of Sinocyclocheilus anophthalmus. Lineage (NCBI taxonomy): Eukaryota > Metazoa > Chordata > Actinopteri > Cypriniformes > Cyprinidae > Sinocyclocheilus > Sinocyclocheilus anophthalmus. The sequence continues at coordinate 259,817 of JADLZN010009457.1, read as the reverse complement.
CAATCAGGGCAGGAGCAGATTGATTTTGCACCCCAATAAGGAGCTGCATTCTATGGACACTTTGTTCAAATTGAACTGAAGTGCTGTTTGTATGGTTAAAATAGTTGTGGTTAAAAAACCCGTTTCCAAAAGATTGTTGGAGTGTAAGGCTTCTTTTCCTTCAGGATAAGTGAATGAGGATAAACTCAGGATTATACACAACTTGATCATTCACAGACCCCGAGCATGATCGCAATGCGTCCAACGCAAATAAAAATCATCATAATCAGTCTACACTGGACGAGGTGACATGGGACTTTTAAAGCACAATTGCGGTGACAAATATATGGCATAATAAAACATATAATATCAAATAGCCTCAGCATCATTGCACTGTGTACTGGGGATTTGGTCGTGGACATGCTAAATACAAACTGTGCATTTTACTTTGATGGCTGTTAACCTATTACACAAATAAATGTTTATTATGAGGTTGAGTTCAGTTATTTAATAGTCAGTTACTTATTGACGCCTTTCTTTCCATCTTGAATAACATGACGCTTCCATAACGCGTTTGTATCCAGCATTGTTCCCATAGCCGTGATTTAAAGCGCTGTTTCTCTGGCATTTTCAAAGGCACGTAACAATACTGTGGCTTGGCATGATACACAGTCTAATGGTCTAACAAAATCCAGTTTTAAACACCTTTTACTATACAAATTTTTATGGCGCTTATATTTCTTATTTGAGCCAAAGGAGATGAATGAAGTTATTTCAGGACGAGACCGCCCTGATTGTAAAGCAAAACGTGATTGGCTATAGCGAGATCGTGCTACGATTGGTCAGCGAAATATGGCTGTTATCTGATTGGCTTGAGTAGACGGTGGGGAGTCCACGTATTTGTGGATTGTCAACACGTCTTGATGCTAGAAATGTTTCAAAATCCACAAATGCACAGGACGTGATTCACAATGGTGCCGCGATCTACAAATGCACATGACCTATTCCACAATTAAATGCCAGGCAAAGTTGTTTTGTGACTAAAAGATATTTGTGAACATGTTTGTTATTTGCAAATCTCATTTTATTTATTTGTGGATCTAATTCTATTTATTCGTCAATATGTTTAATTTTTGTTAATCTCTTTACATTTATTCGTGGATCATAATCTATTTATTTAGAATAAAGCAACAATTCTACCCCATATCGGGCCACCCTTAGCAGCAACATCTGCAATCAAGCGTTTGCGATAACTTCAATGAGTCTGTTACAGCGCTGTGGAGGAATTTTGGTCCACTCATCTATGCAGAATGGTTGTAATTCAGCCACATTGGAGGGTTTTCGAGCATGAACCGCCTTTTTAAGGTCATGCCACAGCATCTCAATAGGATTCAGGTCAGCACTTTGACTAGGCCACTCCAAAGTCTTCATTTTGTTTTTCTTTAGCCATTCAGAGGTGGACTTGCTGGTTTTTTTTGGATCATTGTCCTGCTGCAGAATCCAAGTTCGCTTCAGCTTGAGGTCACTAACAGATGGCCAGACATTCTCCTTCAGAATTTTTTGGTAAACAGCAGAATTCATGTTTCCATTTATCACAGCAAGTCTTCCAGGTCCTGAAGCTGCAAAGCAGCCCCGGATCATCACACTACCACCACCATATTTGACTGTTGGTATGATGTTCTTTTTCTGAAATGCAGTGTTACTTTTACGCCAGACGTAATGGGACACACACCTTCCAAAAGTTCAATTTTTGTCTCGTCAGTCCACAGAGTATTTTCCCAAAGTCTTGGGGACCATCAAGATGTTTTCTGGCAAAACTGAGACAAGCTTTTATGTTCTTTTTGCTCAGCAGCAGCTTTCGTCTTGGAACTCTGCCATGCAGAACATTTTTGCCCAGTCTCTTTCTTATGTGGAGTCATGAACACTGACCTTAACTTAGGCAAGTGAGGCCTGCAGTTCTTTGAGATTGTGTTTTTGTCTTTTTGTGACGCTCTTGATTAGTCGTCGCTGTGCTCTTGGGTAATTTTGGTCGGCCGGCCACTCCTGGGAAGTTCTCCACTGTTCCATGTTTTTTGCCATTTGTGAATAATGGCTCTCCCTGTGGTTCGCTGGAGTCCCAAAGCTTTAGAATGGCTTTATAACCTTTTCCAGACTGGTAGATCTCAATTACTTTCTTTCTCATGTGTTTCTGAATTTCTTTGGATCTCGGCTTGATGTCTAGCTTTTGAGGATCTTTTGGTCTACTTCACTTTGTCAGGCAGGTCCTATTTAAGAGATTTCTTGATTGCGAACAGGTGTGGCAGTAATCAGGCCTGGGTGTGGCCAGAGAAATTGAACTCAGGTGTGATAAAACACAGTTTTAACAGGGGGGCAAACACACTTCTTCACACAGGGGCCATTTAGTGTGGATTTTTTTCCCTTAATAAAATAAATCATTATTTAAAAACTGCATTTTGTGTTTACTTGCATTATTTTTGTGTAATATTTAAATTAGTTTGATTATCTGAAACATTAAAGTGTGACAAACCTGCAAAAAATAAGAAATCAGGAAGGGGGCCAACACTTTTTCACACCACTGTATATACTGAGAAAACATGTTTTTTTTTCCACATTTTGCCCAACATTCTTTTCTATAATTTAATAAATTAAATATGACAAACAGATTAAATTAAAAATTACATATATGAAAAACAAGCTATTTTCACTGTCAACTTGGTAAGTTCGAGACTTGGGTTCATTTTGAATTTTATTTTTGTATGTTTGTGTATACATCTGGGATTTGCAATTCCTTCAGACTTAAGATCTAAGTTGGACTCTGACCTTCAAGTTTCATTTCCACAGGAACATGAAAAGCGGTGTTGGAGTGTTGATTTCAATCTTATGGATCCCAAGCTCTTAGCATCAGGATCAGATGACGCAAAAGGTATTTGCAACTGAACAGTTCCGATGAAGTTATTTGATTTGGGATTCTTACGGAGATATTCTTCTATAAATATTTAAGAATGAATTTTTCTCTTTTTCTCCAGTCAAGTTGTGGTCCACCAACCTGGACAATTCAGTAGCCAGCATTGAAGCGAAGGCCAATGTATGCTGTGTCAAGTTCAGTCCATCCTCTCGATATCACCTTGCCTTCGGATGTGCAGGTGCATAATTCATTTGAATCAATCTATTGAAAGTTTTACTTCCCGTTAAAATCGTAAAACTTTTCATTTCATTCTAAATCTTTTCCAGACCACTGTGTGCACTACTATGACCTGAGAAACACTAAGCAGCCCATCATGGTTTTCAAAGGCCACAGGAAAGCAGTGTCCTATGCCAAATTTGTCAACGGAGAAGAGATTGTGTCTGCGTATGTATACACTGAAATTCCCTGTGCTTTTTTTTATCCTGTATCATTGGAAAATGTCTTGAGTTTAAGAGTCAGTGGAAAGAAGTTAATGTGTAATAATAGGGGTAAACAGTTTTTGGAAAAAACATCTTATAGGACCTTTTTAATGCTGTATTGCTGTATCACTTAAAGGGATAGTTCACCCAAAAATGAAAATTTGATGTTTATTTGCTTACCCCCAGGGCATCCAAGATGTAGGTGATTTTGTTTCTTCAGTAGAACACATTTGGTGATTTTTAACTCAAACCGTTGCAGTCCGTCAGTCATATAATGCAAGTGAATGGGAATCACGGCTTTGAGAGTCAAAAAAACATACCCAAACAAAACCAAATTAAACCCTGCGGCTCGTGACGATACATTAGGGATGCAACGGTTATAGATTTTGTTGGTACGATTATTGTCTGAGGAATAATCACGGTTTTACGATTATGAGGTTTATTATGCATTTATTCATTTCCCAAAAATACTAATGTATAAAATCACATGAACACTCTTTAGATATTAAAGTGTTATTTATTACTGGCTTTTGAAACAGAAATAACACACTAACCAACAATACAGCACAAAATAATAATAAACAAAAGACAAAGTAAAGTCCATCTCTCCCATTGGAATTTAAAAAAAGTGACCTCTGCTCTGTAAACATCCATAACAGTATTTCTCTTTTGAAAATAACAAACGGAAATAGATCGCAAAAGTATTTAATGTTTTCAGTTTGTACCTTCTTTACATTTCTTTTGGGCCTGGGGTAGAGACTTTGGAAACATGGTGAAAAAATATATTGTTGGTTTTTACTTATGAATAATATTACAACAGGGATAGTAAATAAAGTTAATTAAGTAGCCTATTATTAATATACGACTAATATTAACTTTATTTGTCCCACAGGGAAAACTGTTACTAATGATGGAAATAAACTGAAATATTGTAATCAACTGTCATCCATATGTATTAATTTTAATAATCTTTATAATAATTAATATGAGTTTACATGTGGCCTGAGAAAATCATGTCTATTATTTTGGTTTGTGAGATCGGAGATCGTGCTACGCATGTGTACAAACGTTCAGGAGGACACAAACTTCTTGAGAATGCTGCCCCGTGACTTTTATTAATAAAATAGATTAAATAGCCTACTGGAGAGACGCACAGATGTAGGTAGGCTAATTCACACAGGCAACTGTCACCTCCCCCTCTCTCTCTCTCTCTCTCTCCTCCTCTCTCTCTCTCTCTCTCTGCCCTCTCTTCTCGAATATTAATTCAGTGCTATGTTATAATTAATTATTCAATAAATGTGATCTTACTGCACTATTTCATCTCTTTCTTATCTGAAGCGGGCAGAATGCGGAGCTAACGAGGTGTAGCTTCGCGTCAGGTGGTTCTTGCCTTCACGTCGTGCATTAAAATCGTTAAATGTACAGCAAGCCATGCATTATCCCTTATGTATTCACTCTTTAGCAACAGTTTTTTACAGCAACATTTAAATGACACCCTGGTCATTCTTGGTGTACCCAAAATGGTCCCACACTATCGACAGGCATTTCTCTGGTGGAAGTAAAGCTTTGCTGTTTGGTCCCTCTGTCACAGTTAATCCAATGCATGTAGTGATAAGCACGTCATTTTAAGCTGGTGCACCGCTACTTTATTTTTGTTTTGCACAAGCTGCAACAGTTCCGTTCCATGTAACAGAAACACTCGGTTTAGCGGAACCTTTACGATTAATTAACCGTGATGTTTTAAAGCGCGGTTAATCGCTGCATCCCGCTATACATTATTTGTAAAGACGCGAAACGATCGGTCTGTGCAAGAAACTGACCCGTATTTACAGTGGTGTGAAAAAGTTTTGGCCCCCTTCCTGATTTCTTTTTTTTTTGTTTGCATGTTTGTCACACTTTAATGTATCAGATCATCAAACAAATTTAAATATATTAGTCAAAGATAACACAAGTAAACACAAGATGCAGTTTTTAAATGAAGGTTTTTTTATTATTAAGGGAAAACAAAATCTAAAACTACATGGCCCTGTGTGAAGAAGTTTTTGCCCCCCTGTTAAAACTGTGGTTTTATCACACCTGAGTTCAATTTCTCTAGCCACACCCAGGCCTGATTACTGCCACACCTGTTCGCAATCAAGAAATCTCTTAAATAGGACCTGCCTGACAAAGTGAAGTAGACCAAAAGATCCTCAAAAGCTAAAAAATCATGCAGAGATCCAAAGAAATTCAAAAATAAATGAGAAAGAAAGTAATTGATATCTACCAGTCTGGAAAAGATTATAAAGCCATTTCTAAAGCTTTGGGACTCCAGCGAACCAGTGAGAGCCATTATTCACAAATGGCAAAAACATGGAACAGTGGAGAACCTTCCCAGGAGTGGCCGGCCGACCATAATTACCCCAAGAGCACAGCGACGACTCATCCAAGAGGTCACAAAAGACCCCACAACAACATCCAAAGAACTGCAGGCCTCACTTGCCTCAGTTAAGGTCAGTGTTCATGACTCCACCATAAGAAAGAGACTGGGCAAAAATGGTCTGCATGGCAGAGTTCCAAGAGGAAAACCGCTGCTGAGCAAAAATAACAAAGGCTCGTCTCAGTTTTGCCAAAAAACATCCTGATGATCCCAAGACTTTTGGGCAAATATTCTGTTGACTGATGAGACAAAAGTTGAACTTTGTGGAAGGTGTGTGTCCCATTACGTCTGGCGTAAAAGTAACACTGCATTTCAGAAAAAGAACATCATACCAACAGTAAAATATGGTGGTGGTAGTGTGATGGTCTGGGGCTGTTTTGCTGCTTCAGGACCTGGAGGACTTGCTGTGATAAATGGAACCATGGATTCTGCTGTTTACCAAAAAATCCTGAAGGAGAATGTCCGCCATCTGTTCGTGACCTCAAGCTGAATCGAACTTGGGTTCTGCAGCAGGACAATGTTCCAAAACACACCAGCAAGTCCACCTCTGAATGGCTGAATAAAAACAAAATGAAGACTTTGGAGTGGCCTAGTCAAAGTCCTGACCTGAATCATATTGAGATGCTGTGGCATGACCTTTAAAAAGGTGGTTCATGCTCGAAAACCCGCCAATGTGGCTGAATTACAACAATTCTGCATAGATGATTGGACCAAAATTCCTCCACAGCGCTGTTAACAGACTCATTGCAAGTTATCGCAAACGCTTGATTGCAGTTGTTGCTTCTAAGGGTGGCCCAACCAGTTATTAGATTTAGGGGGCAAACACGTTTTTCACACAGGGCCATGTATTTTTGGATTTTGTTTTCCCTTAATAATAACAACCTTCATTTAAAAACTGCATGTTGTATTTACTTGCATTATCTTTGTGTAATATGAAATTGTTTGATGATCTGAAACATTAAAGTGTGACAAACATGCAAAAAAATAAGACATCAGGAAGGGGGCCAACACTTTTTCACAACACTGGATTAGGTTTTTTTTACCTCTGATAACCGCAATTTCCCGAACTGTCCTGAGCACGTTCTCCCAGCCTGCGCGTGAAGCGCGCTTTCTTGCTTTATGGTGGATGCAGACATTATAATGCCTTACGCCACCACTCTCAAATGGACCATTGACACTCCTATAATTGAGATTGTAGATAGAGTGTCAAAGGTCCATTTGAGAGATAGATGGCGGTAATGCACTTATAAGTCTGCAATCCGCTGTAAAGCAAGAAACGCGTCCGCGCCGGCTGTTGCACGCGCTCAGGACAGTTTGGACATTGCAGTGAGTCAGAGGTAAAAAACGATATAACTACTGTTCAGTTTCTTGCACAGACCGATAATTTTGTGTTTTACACATCAGTTTCGTCATGAGCCGCAGGGTTTAATTTGTTTTGTTTGTGTATGTTTTTTTTTTTACTCTCAAAGCCGTGATTCCATTCACTTCCATTATAAGACTGACAGACTGCAACGTTTGAGTTAAAAATCTTCGTTTGTGTTCTACTGAAGTCACCTACATCTTGGATTCCCTGGGGTAAGCAGATAAACATCAATTTTCATTTTTGGGTGAACTATAACCTTTAAACTAGGGATGTACGGATTAACCCGCGACTGTTGAAAATCGATTCAATATTGACGATTCAAATTTTTTGAGATGCTAAACAAATCACGATTCATTTCGGTGTAGGAGTTTATATGAATGCGTGTCTGAGGGGAACTTATTGTTTTTAGAAAAGTTTAGATGGTATTTTCTCATCTTGCCTCTGTATAATGCATATAAAAAGATCGTAAGTGCAGCGCTGCTTTGTTTACAGAGGAAACCAAGGAAACGCTTTAAGTGCCACCTGCTGGCAGAGAGTGAATCTGCTTCTCATTCATCTCGTCTGCTGTTTCATGCAGATATTTTTTATGTAGTATAGTTTCACAAAACTAAAATCAGACCATTCTTGTTTTTGCTTCAAATTTCGAAATTATACAATCTAATTTAGTTTAAAAACTGCTCATGTTGCATGTATGATTAAAATGCAGTGGTTGCCTCTTAATTTTTAATGGAAAGAGCAGAGACAAAGCCTTATTTTTGTTTATATGAAGAGATTATTTTATTTGTGTTACTTATTTGATTTGGGGCTTGTTTTAAAATTTCAATGTAGTTTTGTTATTTACGTTTTCATTATATTTAAAGTTTGTCATTTAGCAAACGCTTTTATCTAAAGTGACTTACAAATGAGGACAATAGAAGCAATCAAAGCCAACGAAAGAGCAGTAATATGCAAGTGCTATATTTGTATATTATTATAGTGTTATATTTCAATTTCACAAAGAAATGTGCAGCATTTTGTCCAAACAATAATAAAAGTAACACCTTTTCCTTTATAATTTGTCTTAAATCTCATTTTGTAAAAAAAAATAATAATAATCGTGAATCGAATCGTGAGTTGAGTGAATCGTTACATCCCTACCTTTAACCTAATCAAAACATCAGCTATTGGAACAGTATTGGCTTATTGTGTTACAAAAATATTGGTTATAAAATCATCTTCGAGTTTCCTAACATTTGCATCCCTATGCAAACCGGAACCATTAGAAATCTGAACCATTACACCACCAAACCAAACATCTGAGTTAAATTGTAACATCCCACAGATCAACGGACAGCCAGCTGAAACTCTGGAATGTGAACAAGCCACATTGTTTGCGCTCGTTTAAAGGCCACATAAACGAGAAGAACTTTGTGGGTCTGGCATCTAATGGAGACTATGTAGCATGCGGTGAGTGGCACTACACAGAATTGGTTAAAAGCTTTTGCTTTTTTTGTGCTTTTGGCACAAAATATTTCAGTCTGGTTACAATCAGAACTGTGATAATGCTGCTTAATTAAACTTTCTCTGATCATTTCAAATCAATGGAGGGTTTATTATTAAGTAGAAAGGTAATAAATGTTTATCTGGTTAAAAAAAATACTAAAACTCCTCAATAATGCTCTCACTTCATATACCCCACAGGAAGTGAAAACAACTCACTGTATTTGTACTACAAGGGGCTCTCCAAGACGCTGCTGACTTTCAAGTTTGACACTGTGAAGAGTGTCCTGGACAAGGACAAGAAAGAGGATGACACCAATGAGTTTGTCAGTGCAGTGTGCTGGCGAGCTCTGCCTGATGGGGTAAGATTCAGTCTTATCTCACTCACATTTGACATGATAAATCACTTTTCTAAAACCAGCAGTAGAACAAGAACAGTCGAACTGAACTCCTTGGTACATTAAGGACAAGTAATGGCAGGGTAGCAGAGGACAGTGGGTTGGGAGAAGGTCGGTGTGCATCTGCTTTCTGGAATCCATGCTTATTAAACCCACACTCCTCTGCTTCACTGTCTAAAATAGTGTGGTTTGCAGGAAAAAGCATTGCTATAAAGTCATCTTTCAGCTCATGGCTAATTTACCTGACTAATTGGCAAATTTTTTGTTAGGTCCTTTTTTGTTTTGTTTTATTGTCGGAACACAGTCAAACTGAATGATATATTATAGTAATATAATATGTATTCCTTCTTTTTATTATTATTATAGAATATGAGAACGTTATTATGCTGCAGTAATATATTTAAATCCTAAAATCTTGAGTAATTTCAAGGCAGTCCTAATAAATCTGTGAACCTTTATTTTGCATGATGGAAGACCTTTCAGTTTCTGTGTGTATTTAATAGCCCCTCCCCTCCCCAATATATTCTTTTTTTCCATCATCTTTCAAAGTCATTTTTTCGCCATTTAACTTTGTAAGATGTGTCTGTAAAAGCCCCAAATATTTCCACTATACGAATGCTACAATTAAGTGAAAACAAAGCATTCCAGTGTTATTTTAGTATTATTATAAAGTATTATAGCATTCGTTAAGATTTTCAATTTTCATTTTAATCTTAGTTTTTATGTACTATTGTCATTTATATTAGATTTGTTTTAAAATATTTCTGTTATTTTTAGTTTCAGCTATTTTAGTACTTCAACTTAAACGTGTCTGTTTGTTGCCAAAGCATTTCCCAAGCTTTTTTTTTTCATCTATTATTTACAAGCTTTCTTTTCACTATTTAAAATATAGTTTTATAATTTTAAGTCTATGTCACTTTAAGATTTATTATTTAAATTGCAGTACTGTATGCTATTAAAATTGAAAATGCACAATAATCATGGTTCCCCAGAGAGTTAATATGTAATATTAATATAATATAATTGTGATCAAGCCTGATCAGCTCAGAAATATTAGAAAATGAAACGCGTGGATTCATGTTTTGCCTGCTTTATCAGCTGAAAGCCCCACATAAACATTACCTCTTCTTCCAGATCCCTTGTGTATTACGTACCTTTTATACTTGACATTTTCCCAGGAAAAAACCAATGTGCTGACCAGGCTGAATTTCTGCTTAGTGTCTTAGGTTTTAATTAATTGCCTTTCTCATCCTTACATAAATTATGCAGAAATAAAATGTCATGGCCTTTTTGTGAACATATAACAATAATGAAACACAAACAGAGTTTTTGAGTCTGGAATGACCTGGCAGGTTTAGGCCAAACATCTCAGACAGGTGAATAGACTAAATATTGTTTTGGACATTCTGTCAATGCTCTGAAATGCCCTCATTTCTCTGTTTTGATTCTCAGGAGTCAAATGTGTTGATTGCAGCCAACAGTCAAGGAACAATCAAGGTGAGTCGTACTGTAAAACAATACATAGCTACACAAATGTCAATAATTATTGCAGAGAACTGTTTTTTATTACTTAAAGCTGGAGGATCTGTCCTCCTGTAGTCGCTCGCATTCTCTCAGCTGTTGAATACTTAATTTCTGAAAACTCTAAATCGAATTGCACTGCAAATGATTTTCCTGTTTCTAAAGGTACTTGAGCTGGTCTGAAGGTCCGCTCGAATCTGTCGTCAGAACCTACTAAAGAACTGTTGCTTCACTGGTTGTTTGATGCGAGGGCACTGAAGCTGGGTGGAACTGAAGCAAACATTTCCATAGAAACAACCTGCAGAACTGTTTTTTATCAGCATTATATTTGTAAAAGACTCGATCATTTTGCGTCGTCATACTATCGCTGTATGTGAAATGTTGAGATGAGGACCTGTTTGTGCTGACAGGGAGACAGGCGCAAATGCCTCTTTTTTTGAATAAAGTTGTTGAATAAAGGTATTAAGAAGTTATTGGAGAATAACTGGACATCTTTAAACGTGGAGGGGAAGACACATTCTCAAACCTTTACTAGAGGTAATTCTAGCCAGAACAAGAGCTACGAGACATTTAAGGCCAAAGCACAAGACCATAACACAATGAAATACTTTTAGTTCTATAAATTAGCTGTCTTTGATTCCTTTGAGCCTGTTGTATCCATTTACTTGTTCGTTTTGTTTTTTGATGCACTGTGTGTCTGTTTATCAATAAGATATGTGTAAGCTTTGGCATATTCCGGTGGTCTCCCCAAATTAAATTACAGAACCTTTTTTAGCTTTTCTGTTGGTTAAGTGGACATGCTCATATCAAGGGTATATTTAAGTACACAAGATGTACTCTTAATTTGCTATTTACTGCATTTTGAAATGATTTCATTATTGTAATTCCCAGGAATTCCTATACTCATCAGACAACCTTTGCATGAGATTCTTCTCCGTTTTTCTCTGTTTTCAAGATCTAATATTTTTGCAGGCATTGACAACTGCCCAGAGATCTTTCACATGGTCAAAATCTTTCAAAAACGGAACTAATTAGAAATTAGAACTCATCAAAGGTTTAATGACGCTATGTATACTTCATTGGGATTATTTAACATCACCCGTAACATTGCTGCTCTTTCATCTTTCAGTTCTTGTACAAGTGTTATTTATTTTAATAATTTATATAATATACTTTAGGTTTTGAGCTTTATTTGTAAGTCCTCTGTTGCAACCTTGGTAATTCTGTTTATTTACTCATTTTAACCCATTAATTTGAATGAATAAATGATTCTTTTTTCTTTTGGTTATATACTGTTTATCCTTCTGACTGAAATGGATTTTTAAAAAATTAGTTTTTCTTAGTGTATTTTGGAGTAAATTGATATTTTGTGTTATGTATTCAAATTTGATCTCATTCTACATTCTGTGCTTCAGAATGTATTTAGAGTGTAGTATTGGAGAATACAAGAAGGTTCATATTTCTATTACACAGATTTTCATCAGGGTAATTTTACTGCTTTTACTGGCCCACTGTCTCATGTTTTATAATCGTGTCCTGACTATAATTTTAACAGTGACATGATTAGAAGATCTCTGCATTTTCAGTATATGCAGTACATTTTATATCCCTTTCATGTCTTAAAATATTGCATAAAATATCAAACTCAAAAATTTGAAGATGGAAATCATATTTGGTTTTTCTTTCAATGCAGTATCACAATTACAACAATTAAGCGAGTTTTTTTTTTTTTGCCAAATAGTAAATGATATTTAAAGAATTTCCAGGTTTTACTTTCTCTATTGCTTTTTCTTTCTCAAAGCAAAATGTCTCAAAATATACAGGTGCATCTCCAAAAATTATAATATTGTGAAAAATATATATTTTTTAACATTTCAAAAAGTGAAACTTGCATATATTTTAGATCCATTACATGTAAAGTAAAACATTTCAAAAGTTTTTGTTTTAATTTTGATGATTAGAGCTTACAGCTCATGAAAGTCAAAAATCCAGTATCTCAAAATATATTTCCTAAGATCAATAAAAAAAAAAAGAAAAAAGGATTTTGGGGGGAAAGGCTCCCCTTGCATCCAATTATTGCTCGGCTTGATATGACTTCGTCTAGGCACTTTACCTCATGGATGTACGGGAAAGTTTTGGAGGGTACATCAAAGGGCTTAGCTATACAGCGTTTATGGGAAAGAGATTATGAAACTTGGTGAGGATATCATGATCTGGGGTAGAACATGGCAGAACATTCTCACTTCAAGAAATCCAAATCACCAACTGATTAATTTTAACTTTCGTCACAGAACTTATTAGACCCCACTGAAAAGACATTGTATTGACTCTTCATTCAGCCCCTTCTGCAATAACTGTTCCGATCAACAACTTGGAACTTTTTTCACATGATGTGAGAATGTGAAAAGGTCAACATTTTTTGGAATGCAGTATGTTCTGCCTTATCAAAAATGATTGAGTACCCTATACCGGGGAAGCCCACTGTATTACAATTGAATGACAATTCTGCGTTGAGCTTTTCTAAGTTGCAAAAAATGGTTTGGCTTACCGGTTTGACATCTGCAAAAAAAATTGTTAGCACAATACTGGCTCCCTCCACATACTTTGGATATGTACAAGTGGCTGATGCAACTTCAAGACATTATTATGTATGTTAGAAATATCCACGGCTCGGGTGAATATGACATTACAGACCTGGACTATAGCTGACGAGAAGATATGATTGAACAAGAATTGACTTAGAATGATGGGTGGTGTTTTTGGGGGGGGGTGGGGGTTGTTTTGTTTCTATTGCGGGGCGTGCATTGAAATTCATGTTTCATGATCCCTGTGACTTTTCTGTTAACCTCCAGGAGGCTTAGTGTGCTCCCATTTAAGAGAACCGCAGGGGTAAGGGGAGGGAGGCTGGGTGAGTTGAAATTGGAGATGGGACTTTCTTTCATTCGGACGTGTCATTCTGCAAAAAAAAAAAAAAGGATTTGCAAAACAGAAAAACTCAAGTTCTTTAAAGTGTTAATTTATGCACCCAGTACTTGGTCGGGGCTCCTTTAGCACAAGCTACAGCATCAGTGAGGTGTGGCATGGAAACTATCAGCCTGTGGCACTGCTGAGCCACTATTGAAGCCCAGGTTTCTTTAATAGCGGCCTTCAGCTCATCTGTATTGTTGAATCGACTGTTTCTCATCTTTCTCTGAAAACTTACCATAGAATTCCATATGGGGTTCAGGTCAGGCATGTTGGCTGGCCAATCAAGCACAGTAATACCAGCAGTGGTTTTGGCACCGTGGGCAGGTGCTAAGTCCTGCTGGAAAAGGAAATCAGCATCTCTATAAAGCTTGTCAGCAGATGGAAGCATAATGCTCCAAAATATCCTAGACGGCTGCATTGACTTTGGACTTTATAAAACACAATAAACCAACACCAGCAGATGACATTGCACCCCAAAATCATCACAGACTGTGGAAACTTAACACTGGACTTAAAGCAACATGGTTTCTTTGCCTCTCCACTCTTCCTCCAGACTCTTGGACCTTGATTTCCAAATGAAATGCATAATTTACTTTTTATCTGAAAAGAGGACTTTGGACCACTGAACAGTCCAGTTCTTTTTCTCCTTAGCCCAGGTAAGATGCTTCTGACGTCGTTTCTGTTTCAAAAGTGGCTTGGTAGCCCTTTTTCTGAAGATGTCTGAGCGTCGTGACTCTTGATGCACTGACTCCAGCTTCAGTCCACTCCTTGTGAAGCTCTCCCAAGTGTTTGAATCAGCTTTGCTTGACTCAAGTGTGCAGTCATCCCTGTTTCTTGTGTACCTTTTCTTACCCATTTTCTTCCTTTCAGTCAACTTTGCATTTAATATGATTTGATACAGCACTCTGTGAACAGCCAACCTTTGACCTTCTGTGACTTACCCTCTTTGTGGAGGGTGTCAATGATCGTCTTCTGGGCCATTGCCAAGTCAGCAGTCTTCCCCATTATTGTGGTTTCAAAGAACAAGAGATACCCAGAATTTAAAGGGATCGTCATTTAATAAAACTCAAATGTAAATATTCTTTTTTTTTTTAATGCACTAGTTCATGTTTTCTTGGGAATTATCCTTTACAATTGGTATAGCATCGCTTATGGTTTCTTATGCTCCCAAAATCACTTCTCACTTCACTGTGCTTCTAGACCAGGGGTGCCCAACCCTGCTCCTGGCGATCGACTGTCCTGCAAAGTTTAGCTCCAACTCTAATCAAAGACACCTGCCTTTAATTTTTAAGTGATCCTGAATACCCTAATTAGTTGCTTCAGGTGTGTTTGATTAGGGTTGGAGCTGAACTTTGCAGGATAGTCGATTGCCAGGAGCAGGGTTGGGCACCCCTGTCTTAGGACTTTACTGATTCTTATATAAAGAAAAAAAACGTCATACTCATGCAGGATGTGAGATCATTTTAGAGGGAAAGGAACAGCACAAACATGAAGTATTAATGTGAGTTCTAAATTCTATCATGGTTCATCTCACTTTAAAACATTCCATACTGTCTGATAAAAATTAGACAGAAATCAACATGATAATGAAAATCAAAACTAACTTCTAGGTGACATTTAAACGTAAGCAAACTTTCAGTCCCGCACTGAATAGCCAACTCTTAATTTCCATCCCGTTCAAGTTTATTTATGGAGCCTGAACCATAACTTGAGCCTGGTATACCATTTTATAGAAATACTCTTACATTACCAAACAAGCATATTAATTTTAAGTGAGGTTAAATAGTTCAGAAAGTACTGCATAACAGGAATGACCTATTTCTTCTATTCTGACAAAGTGGCTAGAAGAAAAGTAACTACCTTGCTAGAAGCCATGTGATAAAACACTGTGTGGCGCATACTGGCGCTGTGTTTTTTTCAGTTCCAGTGTCTTTGGGTCAATGACCTAAAGCAGGGATAGGCAACGTTGGTCCTGGAGTGCTGCTGTCTGGCAGAGTTTAGCTCGAACCTTATTTAAACACACCTTAACTAGCTAATCAAGGTCTTCATGATTACTAAGGCTTCAGGCAGGTGAGGGTTTTTTTTCAAGGTTGGAGCTAAACCCTGCAGGAGAGCGGCACTCTGGCGTTGCCCATCCCTGACCTAAAGCATAAAGGAGGAAACAAAGAAGATGAGAAAAGGAAGTTAGTATTCAGTAATGGCCCAGAGCCCAGACTCGAGTCCAGCTGAAATTAGGTATTACCTGAAAATTACTCTGTACCAGCACTCTCTATCTAATTTGGCAACTGAAGCAAATTGCTTTGATGAATGTACCATGAATCCACAGTCTAAAACATACCCTATAAGACTTCTGGCATTAACAGTTGACTAGACTATGTACAAGTAGAATCTCGTTTTATAAATGAGAAAATAATTATTGGAAAATCCATGCCTTTTTTATCCATAAATGTGTTCGAGTTCAATGGATAATTTAATTAATTGCATTCAAATCTCAGAAAGATAAGAAACTTTGACAAACTGTGAGAACTTTAAAAAATATCAAGTTAGATTATGAAATATGAAGTGAGAATGTGACATTAAGTCAGAACTCATATCGTGAGATATAATATGAGATTATAAAGTCACATTTTAGATATAAAATCTCATTTTGAGAAATACAGTGAGAATGTTACGGTTACAGACATAAAAAGTCACATTTTGAAATTAAAAAGTCATATTGTGAGATAAGGTAAAATTGTGACATATTAAGTCACTTGCCAGTGAATAAAATCAAATCTTACGTATAAAGTCACATTTTAAAATATAAAGTTGGGTCATAAAGTCTAATTTTGAGATATAATTTCAGTGATACTAAGCCACATTGTGACATTGTCACTTTTCTTTTTTTTACTTTTTAAGATATAATAAAGTCACAGTGGCATTAATGCAGTCTGAGAAATCACAATTATTGCTTTACTCTGAGGCCTAAACAAGTCTGCATAGGTGGTTTACCAGGAACAAAACACAACAAGTGTGGTAAATTTCTTTTTTTAATTGTTTATGTTCATTGCCTATATTTCAGCTAGCAGACCAGTACCTTGAACATAGTGCAAAGTGCATGAATGTTATATAACTTACAGTCAGTCATAACAGTGGTACATGGGTGCTTTTTAAACCCTCCCTCTTAACTTCAACTCTTGTGTTGTTCTCTTGTAAGTTAACAGCTTCTTTTGTGTGGAGTCTCCCTGTGAGGACCCGAGGTCTTAGGGCTCTCTTAAGGTTGCTTTGATGTGGAGGTTTAGTGAGGAAGTCTCCAGTACTCTCACAGTTAGACCACATCATTAGCGCACAGCTCAGAGGAAGCCGAAGAATGAGGAACAGGAAGCTTCCTGAGACATGGAGAAATCTTTGTAGAAGTCTTTGCACTTTCATGTTATTTAGCCAAACACAGAACTTCTAGATTTCTGTGGTGTCCTAGTTAGTTCCCTTTCATTCTACAACGCGTGCACAGCACAGGAAAGCTCATTATTTGGTAACATTGAACTAACTAGCACACTAAGGATGTATAGAAGTTCTCTTCTCAGCATTTCTATCAGGCGATCAATATGGACTGTGAATGCTCCTGTCTGGCTTGTTCCTCTCCAAGATATAGATTATTAATGAAGGAAAAGTTCTATCTGTTTCAAACTTTTCCCTATGTAATGCTAGTCGATATATTAAGAGTAAGCAAACGCTAATCCTTGTTTTATACAAGCAATGTAGAGAAACTTTTAATGATGTCCATCAAATCAGGAATTCAACCTTGCCGGTCTAAAGCGTAGCTCCAGGAAGCTTTCTTCCTCTCTCAAGACTAAAGCCATTAAATGTTCATGCTAGCAGTAGTCATGAATGCTAAACAATGGTCTAATATAGGAGCGGTGTTCCATGAAGCGCCGTACAACAGTTCATAAATTACAAACATAAAAATGCCCGTCAGTCTGAATGGAGGGAAGATTGAATCTCATTCCATTACCACGATACCACATTCTGTCTGAGAGCATCGCAATAAGAATACAAAGAATCCGGACAATAATAAAATGCCTCCTTCCTTTATCTCTGACAAGCAGAACGTAGAAAAAACATTATAAGTTGTTATCAGACTAGTTAAAGTTCTCTGTTGTTTTAAGGTGGTTGGTTAGTCGCAGCTGTTCGAAATGATGTATGTGCAAATGCAGTTGCTGAATTTCCACTACCGTTCAAAAGTTTGGGGTTAGTATGTTTTTTTTTGTTTTGTTTTGTTTTTTTTTAAGAATTTTGACAATATTACAACATTCCTCAAAAGTGACAGTAACCCAGCTATCATGGAAAATTCCCAGAACCGTGGCTAACATTCTGGGCAAAGTTTTGAACAAACGTTCTTCCAGTAACATTAATACAATTTTATTTCATTGTTAGTTGGTCTTTAATAATGTTCTCAGAATATCACCACACACAGCAAGAAACGTATTATACTTGATCATGGATACGATTGTTTTTAGGTCTGAAACGTTTTAGTTGGATGCCCCTCTAATGTTTTTTTTTTTTTAGTACTTGTTTCACAACATTAAGACAACATTCAGAAGTCACATTTCCATAATGTTTGCAAAAGTCACATGCTAAAAATGCTAAAATTGAATGTTCCTTTAATGTTTGTATGACCAAGAAAAGGGGTTTTGAATGTTCAGAAAACATTCATAAATAACGTTTTAACTTTAGATTTCACTTTTTAACTTTAAACTTAAGGGAAATTACTAAACTGTTTCTTAGAACATATGTGAATAACCAGCACTCTCTCCACCTTCAATACCACGACTGAGGTGAGACCCTTGAGCAAGGCACCGAAACCCCCAACTGCTCCCCGGGCGCCGCAGCATTGGCTCCCCACTGCTCTAGGTGTGTGTTCACTGTGTGTGTGTGTGTGTGTGCGTGTGCGCGTGTTTGTTCACTACTCACTGCTGTGTGTATGCTCTTGGATGGGTTAAATGCAGAGTACAAATTCCAAGTATGGGACACATACTTGGCTAAACGTCACGTCCATTATCCACAATCCTTAGAATGAATGTGACTCTGAAATATTTCACAATACTGCTGTTTCAATGTAATTTCACCAAATAAATGCAGCCTTGGTGAGCATAAGAAAGACTTCTTTCAAAAACATTACTGACCCAAAACTTTTGAACGGTAGTGCATGCTAAAAAATGAAATGTATGGAAGCAAATCCTGCAGATGTGAAAGTCATCCGGAGAAAATCCTCTGTTCTGAGAGCAAGCTCAATTAGCCCCCCTGTGCATGAGCTGTGATTTTCCACAGCAACATTATTGCTTGGCTGTGCAGTCCTGTAGCTCAATAACTTTCCTATGCTCTAGGGTTTGTGATCCAATTTGCATCTAACATCATATTTACATTGAAATATGCAAACATGAAATGTATGTGTATTTTCAAATTTACATGTCATTTGCATATACTTGCATACAGCATGTATATATTTGCATAAGCTCTTTGGACAACAATATGTGGAAACATCACAAATATATGTGTTCATTTAGGTTCAAAACCATTGGAAAAAATAGGGTGTTTGTCTTCTTTTTGCTGATATAACAGCACACACTCTTCTTGGATGGATTTAGACTGTATTGGAACATGGCTGCAGGATTTGCTCCCATTCAGACTCAAGCAATTGGGTCTGGCTCGCAGTCGCCATTCAGATTCATCCCGAAGGTGTTCAATGGAATTCAGGTCTGGGCTTTGTGTGAGTCGAGCTCTTCCACACCAGACTCAGTAAATCATTTCTTATGGCACTTGGTGCACTGGGGTATTGTCATGCTGGAACAGAAAAAGGCCCTCCTTAAAATGTTGCCACAAAGTCGAAGCACAAAAAAAAAAAAAAAAAAAAAAAATCGTCTCACTGTATGCAGTTGCATTAGGATTTGTCCTTCCAGCTATTAAAGTCTTTGCATAGACCTTGCAAGAATTTCATATTCTCAAAATACAGTAAAAGTATAATTGAATTTTTATTCATAAGACAATTTAAATATTTAAATAACCCCATATAAAAAGCCTTAAATTGTTTGTTTGCTTGGCTTGTTTAACATGTGCAAAGTAAAAAACAAAAAATACATTTAAAAAAAAAAAAAAAAGAATGTCTCTTTAGGTCATGCAGATGGCATAAACTTGCAATTTGAAAAGATTAAACCTGTATTTTGAAAATATTAAATCGTTAAGTATCAGTTCTTACAAGATCAAAGTTCAGAAGAACTTCAGATTTTTTTGAGAACATAAGTTTCCTACCATATTAAAAAGGATATGTACCTTTCAATGTACTTTTTCTTTTACACTTACACTTCATTAATATGAAATTATATTATATTATATATGTATATTATATATGTATGCAAGGTTTTCCTTCAGATATTATTTCTGGATGTCAAAATACATCAGCTTTTATGGGAAAAATGGAATTCAATTTATGAATACACATTTTGTAAGTCAAATTGTCACCATATTTTGCAAATGGTCTACCCGATGGCTTTTACTTTGCAATGTGGGCATCGTTCCCGATTTCTCTCAGGCAACAGCTTGCACTTTAATTCTCTCCGGTATGACTGAGTCCTTTCTCAGAGCCCTAAAAAAAATCGAGAGGGGCAGGAAGCTGTCATTGCCATCTTTAAACTTTTTTTGCCTGGTTAAATTATGCAAAAAATTGGCACAACTTGTTCCTCCAGCCATGTCTGAATTGGGTCAACAGAAAATCTTTTTATTTTGGTCCTCCAAATGCTATAAACCCATCTACTTAAAAAAAGATTACACATCCTCCCCTCATAGCTTATGTATTCTAGAGTTTGTGATATTATGGATTAATGTACACAGATTTTGCAACACTGACAAAATATTTGCTGACTTCTGAAACAAATCGTACCACAGGCATGCAGAAACTTTGAAACTTTGAATAGAGTTAGTTTAGATGCGAGTACAGATTGGATAATGTACATTAATCTAGTGTATATCTTGTATTTAAATATCATAATATTAATAAAATGAAATAAGCCGACTGAAATCATACACTGCCCATTCTTTCCTGGCTCTCACTGCTTGGCATAATTTGGTCTCCATGTTGGCAAAGATAAGAGAGAAGCTGAGTAATGCTAAAACTATCAGAGTAGTCCAAAATATATCAGCCTGTATCACAGATGGCTTTTTCTTTCATTTTTCTGTTTTCTTGTGGTTTCATCTATCATCTGGCATTTACTTGGTTTTCATTTCATTAGTGGGAGGCATAAAAAATTGTCACGTCTTGTTCTTGTGTTCAAAACAAATTTGACGAGTCACATTTTAATAAACAGACAGTTCCTCGACCCTTTTCATATTTAAACACTATAATTTCACCTATTAATTATTGTTTTTATTACACGGTTCATCAGAAAATGTAATTCTTGTTGGCAATCAAGGCATTTAGCAGTCAGACATTTCTTAATATTCGCAAAGCTCTACTGGCAACTCTGTATGACGGGTGTGAGAAATCAGGCTACTTTCATGTCTCTCATCTCTCTCATTTTGTACAAACACAACTGGTGCCATCTTGTGTCTCAGTAATCGATTTTTTTGTGAAAATGACCTTCGGTGTTAATATTCCTAGTGTTATTGCAATATTTATGAACTTTGTTAGTTTAGCACTTAGTAGTGGCCTTCTGTTATTCTTATAAATTTTAAGATATAAATAGAATTATAAAATTATTTGAACTTGGATAAATATTTCATTTACATTTATTTGGTGAGCACAGTACAATCCAAAAAAGTATTTTCTCTTTTTTTGGTACATTTGATACCCACAGTTCTCATTTTACTTTCAAAAAGACATTCTGATCAATGTCATATTTTATTAATGGTGCTCTCTCTGGATATGTGTCTTTATAGCATAGAAATTTCTAAATCTACAGATCTAGGTGTCTCTTTTCAGTCATGTTCATTTTGTACTTTTCTTTCCCTCCTTTTTTCTCTTTCAGCTGCCAGCGTCGTGTGGAATGCTTCTCTTGTTCTTTATTCCATCAGTCATCTGTCATGAAGAACCTCCAGCTATTCCCCTCATCCACTCCGCTCTCTCTCTCCTCGTCTCTTCTCACATGCTGTCTGAAGCCTCAGTTTCCCCTCGATCCTCGGTACGCTCTCTCTCTCTCCCTTCATTCCTCGGTCGTCCAACTTGATCCCACAGTGCCAAACGTCGTGACATCTTATACGTACTGAATTTATTAGTCCTCAGTCAATAGTAATATGAAAATGTTTTGAGAGAAGAAAGTTTGAGAGAAGAATGTTCAGTCATTCAGAAATCTTTCTGTCTTCAGTTGAATCTCTGAGTAAAAATTTCCCCAGCTGCAATAACAGGTTTTTCAGACCATTATAATTTGACTTGCCGGTATCATAAAGACCAAAGAACCCACATTTCAGAAAAGACAGTTAAGTATTGCAGGAGGATTGCATGCATTCTTATGTTGTCCAATTCCTTGCACCTGCTTCACTGACAAGACTAACCCAATACAACGGCGTGCATGAAAATTTCAGCATTGCTCTGAAACAACTCCCTGATATTCCAAGACAATGCTTCTGTTACAGGCTTTAATGAGAGGGCTGGTACCAGGATACATGGCATTTAGTCTCTGTTTTCGCTTGCTCCTGAATGTTGTTATACAGCTGCAGTGAAGCGCGAGGAAACAGAGGTTCACTGACAACATGTGGCAAACAGCGAAGCTCCAACCACATGCTCTTGAGCACACACATCAGCAGGATCTGCCCTGTCTCTCAGACTGCTGTCCCTGAGCCCGCTGGGTAGGAAGAGTAATTGGATTTGATGAGAGGGAGGAGAGAAAAGAGCGCCTATATGTGCACGCTTAGATTCTCTTAGTCATACCACACACTGCCAGTAAGTTCACAGAGGCTGGCTTTATCAGACTGACAATTTGAAACTGCCTAGAGAGATTAAAGGAATTAGAAATATTACTATTCTATGCAGTAAATGTTCAGGATAAATTGATAAATGACTGTTTATCTTTGTAACAATAAACACTGATTACAGTCAATCGGCTCCTCTAAATGAATGCGCCATGAATGAATGATAGTTTTCTTTCCTGGCGATCCGGTTCCTGTTAAAAAGGTTGCTTGAAATGCATGACAATTTCTGGCAGTTTTTAAAGTGGGGCAGATGTCATTTTAGATTTCTTCAAAATGATCAGTAAATGATGACACTTACGCAGCATATGCACATTTCTCTGCTTGAGGGAATGTAGAGCAATCGTTTCTGTATTTTGAATTAAACTAACATATTTTGGTTGAAAATTAATATGAAATACAGATTTTGTTCTGACTGTGAGGTCACTGGCAGTTGTAACACTGGTTGATTAAAATGTGTAATACATTACATTACATTACATTATTTCATCAAAGTATCTAGCTCAAGCTCATGTTTAAAGGGACTTAACTTATTTTAGATCATTATAATGGTCGTCCCACTTTAGCAGTATAATGTAGGCTTTTGTTTTAATCACGTATTATTCCAGGCAGCTAAAATAATTAATTTCAAATAAAGATTAAATCTATTCAGTAATTAGTATTAATGCAATGATATGGTTGCTTTGACTCATGTTCTTATTTAAGATACACTTGGTTTATTTTTTCAGGCATTGCAATCGCTCATAATTCACTATAAACATATTAATGGTACGTTTTCTTTCTTTTTTTTTGTAAGATATATTTTTGCCATTTTCGCCTTAATTATGATAAATCAGAGATGACAGAAAGCGAAGTGGGAGAGAGATAGGGTGGCGGGATCAGGAAAGGTCCTCGAGTCAACCCAGGCTCATGGAAATACATGCCTCTAGATACATTTCTGCAACACCGTTTTTACACACCTTACCGCACGTTTTGCCACAGTTTCAAAGTGAAATGTCCAGTGAGTGGCACTAAAACACGGGTTCAATACGTGACCCTGGCACGTTTTTATTGCTACCCAATAGTAATGCAAAACTGATATAAAAACACATTTGTTGATGTAACCGTGCCATTTGAACTTCCTTATATGCAGGTTTGAACTGTTTTGTCAAACTGTAGTTTCACAGAATTTGTGCCGGGGCTCTTCATCTCTCAAGTGCAACTCCATACTGCATGAGCTACCGAACAAACCTACTGAATATGAAAACCCATACATATGAAGCTGGAGATATGTGATGCTAACATTCAGAAGTATCAGTTTTCAAACCTCGCAGCATGTTAAAATTGTTTTGAAGTCATAACATAATAGTCTTCATGTAATTGTGTGAAAATTTGGCTTTATTAATTGAAACTGT
Organism: Sinocyclocheilus anophthalmus; assembly: GCA_018155175.1. NCBI lineage: Eukaryota > Metazoa > Chordata > Actinopteri > Cypriniformes > Cyprinidae > Sinocyclocheilus > Sinocyclocheilus anophthalmus. Next base: position 235,982 of record JADLZN010009457.1, on the reverse strand, counting down.
GGGCCTGTAAATCATATTTAGTGTGAAAAGGAATAAAAGTTGTCAGAGTTTTAATGCTTCTAGTATTCACTTCAACTGGAAACTGCAGTGTTTTTTCAGTTTTGCAGAAATGTATCTAGAGGAACATATTTACAGTGAGCCTGGGTAGCCTCAAGTCAGGATTCGAACTCGGGACACCCATAGCGCAATGGCACTGTATGTCGGCGCACTGCCCACAAGGCTATCAGCACCGACAATAGTACACTTTCTTTTGGCACATAAAAAATTTTTCTTCACCAAAAGATATCATGTTTTTACGTTAAGGAGGAAAAACGTAAAACTGTTACAATTGCCCCTTCCTCCTCTATTCTACATCTACACTCTTAAAAATAAAGGTGCTTCACGATGCCATAAAAGAACCTTTTTGTCTAAATGGTTCCATAAAGAACCTTTAACATCTGAAGAACCTTTCTGTTTCACAAAAGGTTCTTTGTGGCGAAATGAGGTTCTTCAGATTACAAAAATGCAAGAAAGAGATAGTTCTTTAAAGAACCTTTAACTGAATGGTTCTTTGTGGAACCAAAAATGGTTCTTCTATGGCATCGCTTGAAGAACCTTTTTGAAGCACCTTTATTTTTAAGAGTGTATGTTTGTTATGTTTCTTAACATAGTTCCCAGTCAAACACAGAAAAAAAATATATTTTACTATATATTTTTATCCTTGTTTGTTTGCTTTTCCCAAAACTCAACAGGTTTATTTCCAACATAATAGTTTGTTTTTATGCATTGAGTGACTTCTCGCACAATTTCTTTCAATTAATTTACAGAAGAAAAAATATCATGGTGATTTAATCCCAGCTGGCAGGCAAGTGAAGTCATCTCTATCTATAGCACACTAGCTGTGACGTATTTTCAGGGTCACAGGTGAGCAGCGCTGTTGGAAGGTACCAGGACCTTTTTTCTCAAGGGGTTCAATAAAGCGGCTTCAAGGAGAGTCAAAGACTTTCCTTACAAGATCTCCTTAACAATCGGCTTTCATTGTACCGCCTCCTCTTACCTGCTGTACGATGGGCTTGTGGCATTTATTACTTCAGTCCAAAAAGAAATCCCTTGAAACAAGCTGTCAGTGGCACTCACTCTATCAAAATGATAGGCAGCAAGAAGAACGACTAAATCTGTTATGAACAAGGGGTTACAGGCTTTCATCTGACTGAGGCTCAGTGTAATGCAAGCGACAACACGACTACATCCCTCCAAACATTTGTAAAAAAGACAAAGCAGGCAACCTATAACTCAATGAAATGTTGGTCGCAACAAAGCAAAAGATGAATGCCTCTCAAGATACCAGGGCTTGGGACCTTCTTTTTTTTATTTTAATAATTCAACTTCATTTTATTTCCCATAGGCCTTTTTAACTGTTTAATAAATAAGTATAGAAGCATAAAATCATATAAAAAATATTTTCCCCACAGCCCTGTTATATGTTTTGAGCGTAAGAATGAATTGGAGCATTACACACCTATTTCAACCTTTATTCGCAAAACATTATAGTTTATGATAATATATAGTGTATATATATATGAGAGAGAGAGAGAGAGAGAGAGAGAGAGAGATGAGAGAGCGAGAGAGAGGAGAGAGAGAGAGAGAGCGAGCCAGAGACTTTTTACAGAATCCCGTGTTGGATTCAAGAAATTTTCTTTCATACTTACTTTCACATTTTTTCAACCATGTAATTAACACTCTTGCGGTAAAGCCCTGTTGGCTCAATGCACTTTGAAACACATGCTGCCACTGCTCTCCACTTTCATCTGATAAGCTTAAGAAATGTCAATTTAAGTAAACAAAAAGTAAAAATAAATAAATAAATAGTGAGTTCATTAGTGAGGCATAATTGTCATTGGCTTTAAATCCTGAATACCTGCGATGACTTTTACCACTTATGGGTGTTATTTGGGGAGGCATACTAAGACATATTATTTACTCTAAGAACATACTGATATCAGTGTTATTTTAGCATCATTTATATACTATTCTGGTTTTTGATCATAGAAAATTTGATTTTTATATTTTCTGTTTTCATTTTAAAGTAAGTAATTCTGTTGTTTTTTTGTCATTTCAAGTCATTTTGTTGTTTTCGTTTTTATTAATCTTTTTTTTAATATGTCTGTAGTTTTTAAGTCTTAGTTTTTAGTTAATTTGGGTATAGTTACTTGAGTACTTCAAGTTAAAGTACAGGAAAATGAGAGGAAAATAGACAACTAGCTGAAATATTAGTTATTTTCAGTTAATGTTATTTCAAGTAATGATTTAACAATAATAACCATGACTGATATGTGTCTGAAGGTCTATAGAATCTCGTGTAGCTGCTACATTTTATCATATTGCTTTCAAATAGTAATTGAGTTCTAGTACTTCTGAAAGAAATGTATTTTTATAGTACATTCTTGGGATTCCTTTCACAAAGCTTCACATCAGATCACTGATGGTCTCCATTTGTTCAACCAAAAAGTGCCTGCTTGAAATCTGACGAAAGTATTAAAAAATAAGAATCTACAAAAGAGCTCACACTTTTAAGTAAAGATCATTGTTTGATGATTAGACTCATTTTTCATGAGCTCTCTGCCTCACAGAGTAATGAAGCCATTATTGCCTGACCTTGAGGGCCCCAGTCAAGGGTGGCACATTGACAAGTACTCAGCCATGCCTACAGGCAGACCTACTTTCACTATTCTGCTGTATACACACGTAATTAGATTTTCAGTTGTCAAAGCACATATCACGAAAGCACACCCTAACCCTCTGCCCCCATTTAAGTAGAACAACCACTGGCTTTGCGAGTGTCTGGCCTTTCATTTTAAAGAGTTAGATAAGGGGAAAGGCTGGTACCGACATGCTCATCCCTTATTGTTGGTCACTGCGGTAGCTCAGACTAGTAGAATGACCTTAGAAATGTGTATGAATAGCTTTACAGACCAGAAACTGAAAACTAAAGCTGCCCCGTCCACTTTGTCTAGACATAGGTCAAGTTGTTTTCAAAGACCATTAGCTCCAGAACTGCTGAATTGTATTAAATGTGATGTAGACTTAATGATGCAGTGTACAAATAATGTCAAAGGTGCACTACAGTCTCTTTCTCATTTAATTCTTCAATGGAAATGATTTATTGTGCCAGTATATAAAAGATATGTATCTTACATAATGTTTACAGGTACATTTTTGTATGTTTGGATGTACTGTTCACTTAATCATAAAACATACTGTCAGCATCTAAAACATAAAACAAACAGCGGAAACACTTTATGTATAACGCATTATAAAGGGTTATCAAAGGGTATAATGCATTATAATTATTCATAATGTGTGTTGTAATACATTATATCTTCTTGTAAATAATTATAACCTGATTTTGTGGTTACAATTATTCATGAGATTGTACAATGCATTATAGGGTGCATTACAAGGCATAATTAATGCATTAAAACTACTTTTATAATGCATTGTACATAAAGGCTTTAAGTAAAGGATTACCGAAACAGCTTTAGAGTTGTAAAAATCTTTACGAATATTTCAATGCTATGTCACGACCAATTCGTACATAGTTTACAAGGTTGCTAATTTGTACATATTCGTACGACCTCACTCGTATGACCTCACTCGTACGATTTTGTACGATTTGTCTAGACCCCGGTGACGGGTAGGTTTAGGAGCGAGGTTAGGTGTAGGTCATACTAATTCATACGAATTATGCAACTTGTAAAATACGTATGATTTAGCAAAAATCGTATAAATTTGTATGAGTGAGGTCTTACGAATTCGTACGAATTAGTCACCTTGTAAAATATGTACGAATTGCCATGAGATCGGGCTGGAATATTTATGCAGTTAAATGTAAGTTAAATGTATTTTTATAATTACATGTTTATTTCTTTAATGTAGAACTATATATATATATATATATACTATATTATATTATCTATAGTTGTATTAAATTAAAGGCAGTAATACAGTATAGTCATCTCTTGTACTTATGTTTCACCGTTTTATAAATGTAAAATCCTTCCCAAATACTTCATAATACAGTTTTATAAAATATGTTTTTATTAGTACAATAGATTAGATAGATAGATAGCATAGATAGATAGCTAATCGATAGCTCTTACATTACCACCACCAGGTTAAACTAATTTACTGAAATCCTTTTTTCGTAATAGCTTGAATTTTACTTTGAAAAGATTCACAGTTTTATAAATGTAAAAATCTTCACAAATACTTCATAAATACAGTTTTATAAATATGTTTTATTAGATAGATAGATAGATAGATAGATAGATAGATAGATAGATAGATAGATTATATATAGTATATAGAATATATAATTATAGATATTACATTTACAAAGTTTTACTAATTTACTGAAATCCTTTTTTGCTTTGAAAAGTTTGTTTTATAAATGTAAAAATCTTCACGAATACTTCATAAATACAGTTTTATAAATATGTTTTATAATAGCTAGCTAGATCATAATAGTAGATAAGAGATAGATAGATAGATAGATAGATATTACTAACTTAAATTTTACTAATTTACTGAAATCCTTTTTTCGTAATGGCTTGAATTTTGCTTTGAAAAGTTCAATTATTTTCCATCAAGTCATACAGCCTTTGTTTTCGGTACCATTAAGAACATCCTAAGATTCCTAAGTGGATAAAAAAGGGGAAAAAATAAAAGTCTTCGGTACAAATCAAAGTCATGGGCCTGCATGCTTGCTGACCAGGTGTGTTGGGAATCGGTAAGCCTTTCATTTGCTGATGAACCTAGTGGCACTAGATCCATCAAACCAGCAGAAAAAAAAACACTGTCTCATCCACTTTGATCACTGGGGGCCAGATGATAGATGACTGTGAGAGTGGTAAGACCAAAGTAATACAATGGAGGGAAAAAAGCCTCAAGCCTCATTCCACTCAACATTAGAGACACGAGTTCCTCTGAACAGTAAAAATGCATCACCACTATTTATTTGCTAAACCATTCACTTTCTTTGTGTTCATTTAACGTTACTTGTGTAGCTTGCATAACATATGTTTTCCTTATTTTTCCTTCAAAAACACATTTTAACAAAGAGGTTTAGGATAGCCTGCACTTGTCACCCACCCTATAGAGAATGAATGATGACCTTACTTAAGGATCACAGCAATCATGGCACTGCTGTCTCCCGTGTGTCATGGTGGCAATGTTCCTCAAGGGCAAAAACCCAGAACAGCACACAGACACTATCACAACGTCCCAGTAGCCACATTAATTACCATCCATGTGATTCAAATGAGATGAGCGACCATGTGGCCTCTCTTACTCTGCCCTTACACAACCCACCTCACCATCTCTCTCACTTTGAGCCTTTATCTATTATAGACTGTGATTAATGTTGTCATCGTCTCAGAACACCACCATTATCAGCCCTTTTTTTGTTAGACTGCTGCTATTTTCAAGGGTGCAACTGAAGTGAAATACTGAACTTTTGCAGGTCCAATTAATTGTCTATTTTTCATAGTTCTCACATCAGTAATGTCATGTTAAGATCCAACGTGCTTGTGTTCTGTGTGGTGTGTGTGTGTGTGTGTGTGTGTGTGTGTGTGTGTGTGTGTATACAGTTCAAATTTAGTCTTACTAAAAAGGATTTTCAATGGAGATTTTCTGTTGCAGTTTAGTGGAGAATGGGTTTAATCTGTCCCTGAAATGGGCTCTGAATAATTACGCATTCACAGCTGATGTGGCATTACAAATTAAATAACAATTACGCTTAAACGTGTTATATGTATAATTATGCAAGCTTCATTCTTTAAACATTTTCAAAGTCTCGCCCTTGTAGACCTGATTTGGATGAGTAGGCTGTTTAAAATTACATCATTAGGCATTCCACTTTAAATATACAGTAACAACTGAGTAACTTTTTGTGTTGTCTCAAGGAAAAGTTGTTAAGCTAGACTGCATAAGTGTCCTGATTCAACATCAGAGCTTTTCAGGAACAGGCAGCGAGGGAAATGGTGAAGCAATCTCACTGAAATAAATGTTTTCATCCCTTATTGGTCTCTCACTGTCATTTAAGCTTAGTTAAAGATTATTTGAATTACATTTTATCAGGGCGGAAACAATTTCACATCACAGTTGGGATAATGAACAAATCATTGTCAGTGTACTATGACTGTCTTGAACCCTTGATGTGAGGAGAATGGCTAAGAATTCAAAATTAGGTCTGGACTCCGGTATCTATGGCTGGTAATGTGCAGTATTTCTCTATTTCAGACATTTCTGCAGAATCATTTCAGCTTCCAAACAAAAATGAAATCTGACTTTTAAACAGACCTTGGAGGCAGGTTTTGCATGTCATAAAACTAAACTAAGAAACCCATATACTAATGTATTCTCCGTCTGGGCAAGGATGATGTTTTCTCACCACAGGCAGTCAGCTAATTCCACTTAAGCTCTATTAACCAGACATCTCTGCCGCAGACAGCAATAATAACCACATCTGAGACTAGATCTGATCAGCTTTCATTGCTCCTGATGCACACCAGATCAAAAAAACTTTTCATATGGTTATTATTCAAATAATGCAGTACACTTCAGGAGCAACTTTTAGATATTCGACTTTGAGTGTATATATATATATATATATAGTCAAAAGTTTACATACACCATGCAGAATCTGCACCCCCCCCCAATGTTAATTATTTTACCAAATTAAGAGGGATCATACAAAATGCATGTTATTGTTTATGTAGTACTGACCTGAATAAGATATTCCACATAAAATGTTTACATATAGTCCACAAGAGAAAATAATTTATTGTAAAAAATATAATAATAATAGTTGAATTTATAAAAATGACCCTGTTCAAAAGTTTGCATACACTTGATTCTTAATCGTTCTTAAGTGTTCTTACCTGAATGATCCACAGCTGTTTTTTATGTTTAGTGATCGTTGTTCATGAGTCCCTTGTTTGTCCTGAAAAGTTAAACTGCCTGCTGTTCTTCAGAGAAAATCCTTCAGATCCCACAAATTCTTAGTCTGGTTTTCATTCGGGAGCATCAGTTTTGAATAAATTTGAATAAATGCTGTTCTTTATTTTTTACTTTTTATTCATCAAAATCAAAGAAAAAAGTATCATAGGTTCCACAAAAAAAAAAAAAAAAATTAGCAGCACAACAGGTTTAACACTGATAATAAATCAGCATATCAGAATGATCTCTGAAAGAGCATGTGACACTGAAGACTGAGTAATGACTGCTGAAAATTCAGCGCTGCATTACAGAAATAAATTATATTAAAGTATATTAAAAATAGGAAACCAATATTACAAAATGGAATTTATTTCACAATATTGTTTTTTTTCTGTATTTTTGATCAAAATAAATGCAGATTTGGTGAGCAGAAGAGACTTCTTTAAAAACAATAAAAATCTTACTGATCCCAAACTTTTGAATGGTTAGTGTCGCACACACACACACAACACATATATTATATTGATTTATACAAATAATTAAATAAATAATAAAAAAATTGTTATTTAAAATAAAAGGGTTAGTGTTGTTGAAATTAGGGATGGGAAAAAAAGGGGGAAGATTCCCTGATTCGCTCGGTGCATCGGCATAAAAAGTTAATGATGCTTTGCATCAATTTAAAAAGTGTGCATCGGCTACAAGTTGGCATTTATATCGCTATGCATCGTTTCTAACATATTTGCATTTGGTAAAAAACAATTTATTTATATATAATTGCTAGTGGATGCGCTATACTTTTATTGTTTAGAAAGTGAGCAGTATTTTATATGTAGATTGATTTCCCCTCTCTAAAATTCTTCAAGCGCGTTATCTATCACGCTGCTGGCAGGAATAGACATATCACAAACACTATGGGGACCTGAGGAAAAGCGGTGATTAGTCTTTAATGTCGATCATGGATCAAATCGATCCATCGTGGCAAACAGTGAATATATTTGTGCTGTTTAGTGCATTTGAGACGTTGTTTTCCTCAGTGCATAACTGACATGTCACGGGTATATTTTTCATCTGTAAATGTTAAAGTCATGCAAACATGTCCCTTTTGCTGTCAGGAGTGGGCGAGTGAATGAGCGCTGCTGCATGCATGCGCGCTAACCAGACGGAGCACAATAGAATAATAGCACGATAATTCTGAGTAAAATGTGCATTTTGCTAAAATATCTGTTGTTGGACATTAAATGTGCCTTTTGTATAATTTTAAAACTACATATAGGTGTATTCTAATGATAGCAGTAACTGTAAAGGGACTAATGGGTAAATCAAATGTAAGCTAATACAGTCCTAATTACTAAGCTCAAATTAGTTAATGTGTGTTTTTTATTATAGCAGTTAAAATGGTCATTTTCTTTAGTATTTATTTTCATTTTTAATTCAGTGATCTTAACTTTTAATTTAGTTATTTTAATGCTTTAAAGAGCAATTTTAGATTTTAATGTTCTAATGTTCTATTAACTATAAAAGGTGCAGCTGTCATAAAACCAGAGAGAAAGGCTGAGGTAGTTACAGTGGGGAAAATATGTATTTGATCCCCTGCCGATTTAGTAAGTTTGCCCACTTACAAAGAAATTAAGGGTCTTTCATTTTTATGGTAGGTTTATTTTAACGTTTAGAAACAGAATACCAACCAAAAAATCCTGAAAAAACACATTATACAAAGGCTAGAAATTGATTTGCATTTCAGTGAGAGAAAAAAGTATTTGATCCCCAAGTAAAACATTACTTAGTACTTGGTGCAGAAACCCTTATTGGCAAGAACAGAGGTAAGACGTTTTTTTGTAGTTGGTCACCAGGTTTGCACACATCTCAGGAGGGATTTTGATCCACTCCTCTTTACAGATCCTCTCTAAATCCTGAAGGTTTCTTGTTTGTCGTTTGGCAACTCGAAGTTTCAGCTCCCTCCACAGAATTTCTATAGGACTGAGGTCTGGAGACTGGCTAGGCCACTCCATGACCTTAATGTGCTTCTTCTTGAGCCACTCCTTTGTTGACTTGGCGGTATGTTTCGGGTCGTTGTCATGCTGGAAGACCCATCCATGACCCATTTTCAGTGTTCTGGCTGAGGGAAGGAGGTTCTCATTCAAGATTTTACAGTACATGGCCCTGATCATTTGCCCCTCAATGCGGTGAAGTCGTCCTGTACCCTTAGCAGAAAAACAGCCCCAAAGCATAATGTTTCCACCTCCGTGCTTGACTGTAGGGATGGTGTTCATGGGGTCATAGTCAACATTTCTCTCCCTCCAAACACGGCGAGTCGAGTTAATGCCAAAGAGCTCAATTTTGGTCTCATCTGACCACAGCACTTTCTCCCAAGCCTTCACTGAATCATTTAGATGTTCTTTGGCAAAACTTTAAACGGGCCTGTACATGTACCTTCTTGAGCAGGGGGACCTTGCGGGAGCTGCAGGATTTCAGTCCATTGCGGCGTAGTGCATTACCAATGTTTTGCTTGGTGACTGTAGTCCCAACTACCTAAAGATCATTAACAAGCTCCTCCCGTGTAGTTCGGGGCTGATCCCTCACCTTTCTCATGATCATCCTTACCCCATGAGGCAAGATCTTGCACGGAGCTCCAGACCAAGGCCGATTGATGGTTGTTTTGTATTTGTTCCATTTTCGAATAATCGCACCAACAGTTGTCTCCTTCTCACAAAGCTTCTTGCTGATGGTATTGTAGCCCATTCAAGCCCTGTGCAGATCTACAATCTTGTCTCTGACATCCTTTGACAGCTCTTTGGTCTTGCCCATGGTGGTGGGAGAGGTTGGAATGGAAGATACAGATTGTGTGGACAGGTGTCTTATACACCTAATGAGCTGACATTAGGAATAACTTCTTAAAGTGACAGGACTAATATGTGTTCCACATGGGCACATAACCAGACTGTGGAAGCCAGAATTCTTGCTAGTTGGTAGGAGATCAAATACTTATTTCACTCACTTAAAAGCAAATCAATCTCTAACGTTTATAATGTGTTTTTTCTGGATTTTTTAGTTGATATTCTGTCTCTATCCATTAAAATAAACCTACCCTAAAAATGACAGACCCTTAATTTCTTTGTAAGTGGGAAAACTTACAAAATCAGCAGGGGATCAATATATGAATATTCTCTCCACTGCATGTGAAAGAGTCATTGATAATATCATTGCGTTCCTATTGGTCAGTATTAGAGGAACTTAGCTTAGTCTGACAGTTAGCCTGCTTTAGACCAGGTTAGTTTCCCAGCATCAGTTGCCACAGTGACTGAAGTTGATCTATGTTAAATTTCCTTTATGGAACCAAATCAACTGACAATAAGTCAAACTAACTGAAATAAACCTGGCTTATTTGGTAAACTTGTTTTATGAAACAGGCATTGAGGTGTTAGAGGTCAGAAGACACTTAAGTTAATTTATGATTTGCTGTCTGTCTGAACCAAAGAAATAAATGCGATCATATTTTTTCCATTGCATTGTATTGCATTGAATCGCATTGTGTTGAATCAAATCGAATCAAAATCGTATCGCACTGTATCGTAATGGGGTGAATCGTATCGCATCGCATCAATAGCTGATTCATATGTATCTTTAATTCAATTCAATTAAATTTTATTTGTATAGAGCTTTTCACGATGCAAATTGTTGCAAAGCAGCTTTACAGAAAAATTTACGTTCTAAATGATAGTCGTAATAGGCTCTCAGTAGTGACTATCTCAAGTTGATGTCTATTATGCGGAAATGTACAGTAGACATCAAGCAGTTAGTTAATGTCATGTAATCAAACAAACACTGAACACTATTAACAGTAATGATTATATGTTGCAATCAAACTTACAGCAAAATTTAGTAGTTGTGTATGTTGTCTGAGGGTTTGCATCATCTGAGGTCTTCTGAGGCGTTGGCATCATCTCTTCTCAGGTGTTCGGTCATCTCAGGTCTTTGTAAGGGCTGGATCCACACTGAAGCTTGTGTAATTCCTGGCATCCCATGGCAGAAACAGAGAAGGAAATAGAGAAAAATTAGCATAGCTGCTGTTCCAATTAAGCAAAACATTATGTGTTCAACCCAAGCAAAAGAATGTTAATGTGCATTTGATCAGATTTAATCAGATCTGAAGTACAAGGTTATGAGATACATTATGTGAACGCTTGGCTAAAGAGATGCATCTTTAATCTAGATTTAAACAGAGAGAGTGTGTCTGAACCCCGAACATTATCAGGAAGGCTATTCCAGAGTTTGGGAGCCAAATGTGAAAAAGCTCTTCCTCCTCTTTAATGTATCGCATCATCCCTAGTTGAAATACATTGTCAACAACAACACTGTCAACAAGTACTGCTGTATTCCAGCACATTTGACAAGTTAAGAATATGTCTTTTGACATCGGGTAAACTTACACAATCATCTGAAGCATTGAAATTCCCTGACAGGGGATGTGATCACACAAAATATATGTAAAACAAAAGGAACAGTTGAAGAGAAATTGTGAGTAAATAAAGAGATGCGACACCTCTTTATAAAGTACTGTCAAAACACAAATAAAAGGAATATGATCTATATGCAAATGATCTAAATACATCAGAATAAGCCAATGATATCAGGACATCACTGAGTTAAAAATTTCCCCAAGCAACTATTGCATCCTCTTACAAAACATTAGAGTGGATGAGCAATGCTGTGCTGTTTAGATCCAGGGGGAATATTTAAAACCATTTATTATTCAAAGGCTAAAGACTCAAATGTAAACATATATATCTCCACAGAGTTGACAATGAGAAGTCTTGTAGCTCGGGTGGGTTGAGAGAAGCTTTGATTAAGAATGTCCATGTGCATAAACACTGAGATTTCTTAACCTTTTGACCACCTTGATTCATCACAGCATATACCCATAGACCCCATAGAAACCTCAGCATTATATACATGCTGACAATGCTGCCTGAGGTAGGCCTACATGGTTAAGTGAACCACAAAATCATTATATTTTCATGACAGCTTTCGATTGATTTCATCTCTGTGTGTATTTATGTGCCATGTGATTCTCTCTGGCGACCATGAAGAACTATCTGAGAGCCTGAACCGCTCCATCCTTTTGTCTTTTTATACGTATAGCCTCAATAGAATTCCCCACAGGAGACTGAGAGCACCACTGCAGCCACGCTGAGACGATGCATCCCTTATTCTTATGCCAAAACAATTTACAATTAGTTTACCTTTTTTCCTTTAAGCCAATGAGCTCCTACTGCTCTGAAATTATATTGCTTTTTTCCTCATGGGTAGAGAAATACAAAGTTATATAGAGGGGAGTCATGAACCTGTGAACCAGAAGTGGTGTTTGTGGCTCACTTGCTGATTTAGTTGAGATAAGACATGACCATAGGGGGAAGAAAGGCTTTTGTCCATTTTGTGGTTCTCCATATACTGTATGTATAAGATGTGTTTGCAGAGAACCTTATTCTCCTTTAGCTCATTTGAGACTTGATTCACATCTAAGAAATTTTTAATTAAACCCTAACAAAAGTGGACCTGAACTTGACATCAAGAGATAAACATACATTTTCGTGAAGAATAAAAAAAGCAACTTGGCTTAATATTTCCTTTCGTTTTTTACACATGAAAAATACAAGTTTATTCACAGAACTGCATGTTTTAAATGTACAGTATAGATGAACTACAAACATTTGTGTAAGAGTTTTTTCTGTAAGGAAATTAATACCTTTATTCAGAAAAAACACACACTAAAATGATCAAAATTGACAGCAAAGACATGGGTTTGACCTTTTCTATTTATCAAAGAATCCTGATATAAAATGTATTATTTTCACACAAACATTAAACAATTGTTTTGAGCATTGATATTAATAAGAAATGTTTACTGACCACCACATCATCATATCAGAATGATTTCTGAAGGATCATATATGGCACTGAAGACTGGAGTAATTTCTACTGAAAATTCAGCTTTGCCATAGTAGGAATAAATCATATTTCAAAATTGAAAGCAGTTATTTTAAATAGTAATATTTCCCAATATTACTGTTTTTACTTGTTCAAATACATGCAGTCTAGGTGAGAATAAGAGACTTTAAAAACAAAAACATTACATACTTCTGAGTGGTAGTGCGTATATATCACATTTATATATATCATTTTTGGACTTTTAAGACTACAGGTAGATTCCAAAAAAAATATTTAAATATTTAAAAGATACAGAGCTATGAAAAGAGTACTTTTTTGTTTGTTTGTTCACTTGTTGGTTAAATACTATCCTAATAACATTCCAGTATTGATATGCCAACATTTGTTGAAGAAAGACGAAACTGCCTGTATAGGGTGTACTTATTTTTTCACAGCACTGTATTGTCACTGGGATCCAAACATGTAGCCCATATTTTAAAAAACAAAACAAAAAAAACGGCATTTAATATGAAACACTCCTTTGGCGTGCTTATCCGTGTCTCTTTTAGCGCACCACAAATGCCTGCAAGACTGAATTATACAAGAAATAAATTTCTATAGCACGGTAGAATGATGCTGAGTGACATTGAGATTAATCCAATAGAGCCGCAACACATTATGCCGTAACCACTTTCCCTGAGCCGCGGATCTCTTCAAGCCCAGAAACATTTGTAATGAAACCGTTTGTATTGATCGAAGGACATTTAGTTGGACAAAGGTGCCTAGTATCGATCCACCTCTTTTGGGGCATCCAGTCAACGTGACTATAACATGGCTGGCTATTTAGTGAGCATGCAGAGAGGCAGGAGGAAGATTCTCAGATGTCTGCTGGGACAGTGCCAGTTATAGAGGGCTGACGAGATAATGAACTTAATGCTGCCGGGCATCATGGGGAGTTTAAGTGAGGTTTTCTGCAGCAGAGCCAGCTGGACTATAGTGACTGTGGCATGGGACATTAATCAGTGGTGCCATTCAACTCAAAAGAGTTCATTTATGTCCTGGTTTCTGATGGGATTATAATAAAATAAGTATAAAATGATTGTGGGAAAAGTGAAATTTGTGACAGTTTAATTAGTTCAGCCAGCAGCCTGGCAAGAGATGGCGGGTATTTTAACAGCAGGTGGTAATTTCTACCCATTGGCATCCCTGTTGAAAAGACCATCTTAGACCAGAATGAATTTCAATGCAGCTTGTTCTAACTGATTCTGATTTTATCTGGTAGACCAAGCCTGGTAGTCACACCACCATCCCATGACTGGCATCCAAAAACAGAATCTATGCTGGTTACCAACAAAGTTGGTCTTTTTAACAGTGATAACTAAAAAAAAACTCTACAAGCAGTGACACTTGTTCACAAGTTTGATGCAGTTGCCTTAATAGTATTTTTAAATGTGTTAGCTATAGATAAATGACAGCATTTGTAATTTGATGCAGTAAAAACATTTGCTCTTCAAGCACCTTAAATGTAGTTAGCAATTTTGTGTAAGCTTGCAGCGTTGCTAGCTATATGAATAGAAAAGCCTAAGCAATTAACATCAAGGCGGAAAGCATGTGTTGTTATTTTCACTATATTCGGAGTCACGTCTTGAATAACCTTGATGCAATGGCATAAGCAAAGCAAACAAAACATTAACACAGCAAAAGCATAAATCGTTTCTCACATTCAACTCCCAGTAGTCCAAAGCACTTTTGTTGTTAGCAACTTTAAATGCAGTGTTTTGATGTCATATAATGTGGTGAGGTGTGGTAAGTGTTTGACTGTTTCTCCAAGAAATGTGTCATTTCATGATTATTCATGCTGTTGATATTGAACTTTTTGGCACTTTGCTTGCATGCACAATGTTTTGCTCCCTAGGGCCAGTAGAATGAACCCTGCAATTCACCTCAAAAGCATGTTTTATGCACTTTTGATTTTTAAGCTGACTGCCGAAACCTATTTTTTTTTAGAACTATTATTTGGTTGCCGGTGCCTTTATCCACGAATTTGCATTTAAATCTTTGTTTGATATAGTATGTAAATTATGATTTTGGTAAGCTGGACGTCCATGAGATGAGCTGGTAATTATAATTATTAACAGTTCAAGTCAACAGACTTCATCCATGTTGAGCTGCTCTAAGTTATTGCACTACAAGTGTTTTTTTATTTTTTTAGCACAACAGTTGTTAAATGACATGACTTCAAAACATACCATCTACAAAGAGGTGCACACAAGACTGTTGCCAAGAACAGAATGGCAAAACAAACTCCTTTCTATAGGGAATTCTCTTATGAAAGTCTTAATCAAAATAAAGAATGTCTCTTTTCCCCATATAACCCAAGAGGCCAAAAGAAAGTTGCTGTCAGGTTTTTGTACTGACACTGGGGAATGTTTGAAGAATGTTCAAGTAAGCCTTTGGGCATGTTAGCTAGAACAAACTGACTTCAAAGGTCTTCTGACAACCCAATCTTTAATATCAGTGGGCCTATGGCCTCAAGTTCTTGAGTGATTTGTGTGCTTATATTGCATCACAAAGGATCACATTCTCCTAATGTAATTGAATGCAATTACCAGACATCAAGTTGCAATGTTTATTTAACCACCACCGACCATTTTAAAATGACCCTAAAGTGCCCACAGTATATTTGCTGTTACTGAATGACCAGTGGAAATAAAATTAATAACTAGCACTTAGTACTTAACCCATTCACTGTTAATCTATTGGTAAATAGGGCTGGATATAAATATACATTTCCCAATTGGACTCTGATTCATTTGCATATTTCAATAGGAATTAAATTCTCTCTATATTAATGTATAGGTAGAACAAAGTACACATTTATGAGATCTAAACTCGCAATTACAAGTTAAGATCACGTTAAATTGATAGTTCACCCAAAAATTTAAATTCTGCCATTAATTACTCACCCTCATGTCATTCCAAACCTGTAAGACATTTGTTCATCATGAAGTCCGAGAGCTCTCTGACCCTCCCATGAGCTGCGTTCACACTACAGTGACTTTTGTCGCTGCATGTTGCCAGGGGCTGGCGATGAGGTTGCTGCGGCCACTAGCAACATCATCGCCAGCCCCGGCAACATGAAGCGACAAACAGGCACTGTAGTGTCTCACTACTGGTTGCCTTGACAGCGAATTAGGATTATTGCTGCTAAATACAAACATTTTGGAGGCTAAAGACTAAATATAATATAAATATGAATTAAATTCGTACATACAAACAAAAATGAATGATAAACAGAGCCTACTTTCTTCCATTGCGCATGTTTATCTATGGCGTGAGAGGAGAATGATCACATGAGCTCTACCATCTTCTTTCCTATGTGCTTTAGACAGCAAGGATCCTAACACGATCAAAGTCCAGAAACTTAGTAAGGACATCGTTAAAACAGTCCAAGTGACATCAGTAGTTCAACCGTAATTTTACGAAGCTAAGAGAATACTTTTTGTGCACAAAGAAAACAAAAATAACGACTTTATTCAACAATTCGTCTCCTCAGCATCACCCTGTAGCACCATTTTGGAAAGTATCAGCTGAACGTAAACAGCTTATGCTATACGTTGTTACATTCATTCAAAGAATAAACAACGTCTCCAGTGTTATGGTCTGATGACACAGGAACAGCATACGTTGTTTACATATGGAACTCTCCAAATGGCGCCAGGGGGGGGGGGGGAACGGAGGAGAAGATTGTGAATTACCTTGCACAATTAAGTTTTTATTTATTTTTTATTCTGTGGCGTAAACTTGCTTGTGGCTTCCATAGTAACCCGAACCAATTACGTCTCTTAAGAGTCATTTGTGTCAGGAATTGGCTATTTTTCTCAAGAAAAAAAAATTGCGAACAGTGACATGTACAGAACACAAAGTACTGTACATTTTCAGACAGCCATTAAAGATCGTAAAATATCAATCTTGGGATTTTAACAATCACTCCATCAAATTATTAATTAACTTACCCCTTGTGTTAGATATAATTAATATGTAGTAATAATGTAGTGTTAAATATAATTTTCAACTATTAAAGAGATTAAGCTACTAAAACAGATTTATGTATCATGTTTAAACCATAAGAAAACACCTACCGATCATCAAAAAGAGTATGATGAACATCCAGTGCAGAGAAACGCTTGCCAGCTGGACAACCTGAGGGAAGATGTTACATCAGGCAAAGGTTTTGCTTTTTCTATAAATGGCAAGCAACAGTGGAGATACAAAAAGAGTATTTGTTCATAATTCAGGTGAAAAGTGCATTCTGTTATTATGTCTATTATTTCTGTGTTCAGCAAACAGAGAGTCATATTGTTGAGGCATAGTTTATACACTAACTTAATAAGAAAAATGCTTTTAGTAGATTGCAGTGAGGAAACACTCAAATAAATGAACTGGCATCAGTGAACAATGGTTAACCTCAGAATAGTTGAGAGCAGGGATAATTGTAACGCATGGTAATAACTTAATGCACGATACACTCACTATAGTCATATCAGGTATATGAAGGTACAGTAAATGTGTATTACTTCCTTGTGTAGTTTTTTTCTGTAATTTATTTTTGGTTTAGAATAAATTAAATAATAAATGGTTAAATTTTTTTATTTTCTCTGGCCTGTTTGGTATCAATACCAATTATTTTTTTGTCCCCCCAAAAAAAAAAAAAAAAAAAATTTTTTTTTTTCCCAGATAGGAAATATATGAATTTGGTGTGATATTTGTAAGGATATTAAACAATCAATGTCAATTATTTAAAAAAATGATTGAAAAGTCCATGAAAAAATTGGTTTTATGTCTGGTCACAATTGTGACCGGTAGTAGAACACAGGGAGTCTAGGTCTATAGCGTAAATGCATTTTCAAAATGACAAATCTCCAGAAATTAGTTTAAAGACTGGTTTAAATTGTTGAAACAAGTATTTTATTCCATTAACAAAGACGTAAACATTGTCTGACTCAGTTTCAAAAAGGACAAAACATCAATCTTATGCAGCAGTTTGGCACAAATAAATATATAAAATGATGACAAAATGACAAATTATAGGAACTTAGAAAGTAATTATTATAAACTTCATTATAAACTGAAATAAATAACATAATAAATAAGTAAAATTACAAAATGAAGGAAAAAAACTTAAGGTTTTTAAAAATTAAGGAATAAATAAAAAAATGAATAAATAAACATATGATGAAATATGAGCCTATGGTAGGAAACATGTAACAATGTCAAGAAGCATGTAACAATACATTAATATCAATCAATTGTCACAACAATTATCAATCAACAGTCACAACTGTGTGCTGGTGTGGAACTCATGGATTAGATGAGCCCTCCCTCAGACATAACAGTGGAATTATTAAAAAACTATCACAAATGTGTGCTGGTGTGGAACTCATAGAACTCATGGATTAGAATTGTAAATTCTACATAAATTGGCCACCACCACTTTTTTTATCTTATTGTGCTGTGGTAACGGGACACCTGAAGATCATGTAGATCTACTCCTCCCATTTGCTGGTTGTAGGAGCGGATTATTTGAGGTTGCTGGAGGTAGTCATATGTCTTTCTTTCCTTATTCCATCTCTTAACTGCGTACCTCCAGAGTAGCATGAAGTTGCATCCTCCTGGAACACCAGCTTTTTCAGTCAAACCCAGCACTACGCTGGGCCCTTGACCTAGCCCGGTCTTTGGAAGAAGGGTATGCACTCCAGCATAAGGCTCCATGTGGTAGAGGTAACCCCCTGAGGATGCCAGGCTCCAAACCTTATAGCCATAGCGGATTGGTTTTCCCTTTATGAACTGTTTGTACCAGTGGCGCCCATAGTAGGGAATCATGCTCTCATCAACTGACAGAATTTTGTAGAGATTTGACATTTCTATGGTAAGCTCTCTCAGAGATGGTGGGTACATTGCTAAAAACACATCCAGTGCTGTTGGTTCATACACATTGTAGTCAGGCAAATGGCTTTTTGCTGTTTTTTTGTACTTTCTGAAATGCCTACTCTTGTTGTTCCTTTTAATCAGATGAGCAGAGATGCTTTCTGCCTTGGGCACTGGTATGGTGGCAGTAGTAACATCTGAACATAAAAATAAAGAGGATGAAGCAGCTTCAAGCTTTTTTGTGAGACTTCTTGTTTGGATTGTAAAGTTTGGTTGGTCCTCGCAGGCAGGTTCAACCTCCTCAAAATGATCAGATCCAAACAGTTCTGCAGTAGAATTCAAGATTCTTGATGGTAGGTGAGCGGAGTCACCAGCAAAATCCATGTCAGATGCATCGCTATCACAGTCGCTTTCTATTGCATCCTTCGCTGTCTTTGGGACCACTGCTATATTGCAAATTGCAGGCCCTGGATCATCAGCATCAAGTAAATCCAAAACTTGACTTAAGGTCAGTCTGAAAGAGAGTTCATCAGAATAACACAGAATGACATATGGGGGACATAGACTCCCTGTGTTATACCACCGGTCACAATTGTAACCGTCTTCAATTATTAGCAGTTTGACAACAGAATAAACCATGTAATAATATAATTTCAATATGTATGTATAGATAACCCTTTCATGATGATGTATGCAAAAAATGTGTAAGCTATTCAAACATTAACTTGGAAAACTTACCTGTCATTTCTGAGCTTTGACACTACCCTTCCATTAAGATGGCAGTACCAGAAAATTAATGTGTATGGTCACATGGCCAAACTACCCAATCATGTTAGACCTGCCCTGAACTCATGTAGACATCTTAAATTTTCATTATATATGAACATGTGCTTCATAATAAGAGTTGCTTTTTAATACTACAGAAAACTATGTGAGCAAAAATTGTAGTCACAATTGTGACCGGTGGGATTAAATGGGTTAAAAAACAAAAAAAATACCACAGACTTTTGTGTCTTCATGAATAACTGCTATGTAGTTATCTCTAAGTCTTTCTTTTTTCTGCCAGATGGTATGATACAGGTAGATTAGGCATGATTTTAAATTACTGATGTATTTTACATTTAAAAGTGTCTATTTTGGGTTTAGAAATGATTAAAATGTGACATGTGGCCAAGTATAGTGACACATACTTGGAATAGTGCTCTGCATTTAACCCATCTTTAGTGCACACACACAGCAGTGAACACACACACCCGGAGCAGTGGGCAGCCATTTATGCTGCGGCGCCTCGGGGAGCAGTTGGGGGTTCGGTGCCTTGCTCAAGGGCACCTCAGTCATGGTATTGAAGGTTGGAGACAGCGCTGTACATTCACTCCCACCTACAATCCCTGCCGGTACGAGACTCGAACCTGTAACCTTTGGGTTACAAGTCCGACTCTCTAACCATTAGGCCACGACTTCCCCAAAAATAAGTAGTTTATCAGCTTGTCTAATTTT
This sequence comes from Sinocyclocheilus anophthalmus, assembly GCA_018155175.1. Lineage (NCBI taxonomy): Eukaryota > Metazoa > Chordata > Actinopteri > Cypriniformes > Cyprinidae > Sinocyclocheilus > Sinocyclocheilus anophthalmus. The sequence goes on along the minus strand of JADLZN010009457.1, from coordinate 215,654 downwards.
ATCTATGTAACAATAGCCTGATAATATGAAAAAGGCCTGTACATCAAAACCTCTAGATGTTCCAATTGAAATTTTAGAGTCATAAAATTACCAGTAGCTGAACAATCAAAGTGTTACTTTCCATTTTCTCCCTAACTGATTTTTATAAATACATGCCTGAATGCATTTTCCATTTCAAGAGAGTATTGCACTGGTATTTTGCTACATTAACAATCCACTTGCACATTGTGGGAGATGCATTTGCATACCCATATGTGGGTAATTATAAGTGGGCAGTGAGTAGTAATTTTGAGTTGTAGGTCAGAGAGATTGACTGCAACAAGAACAGTACAGCAAGTTCCTGAATATGGGCGTCTTAGGATAATTGTACACTTTGTGTTCTTTACATGTAGACTCTGCATGAAGCATTTGCTTTGACCAAAAGACCTACCCTTTCTCATTTTAATTTGCTTCAAGTGAGTGTTCCTGGAAAGAAGTGCAGCGTTGACAGTAATTTGGTGCAGAACAGAAGAGCCTTGAAGTCTGAATGGCACTAGGTGACGTAAGACCCATGCATCATTCACCAATGGCCTCTGGAAGACAACAGATATCTAAATGTATAACAACAACAGTGTGATTTCATCAGCTTGAGGACACTTACGCACTGAATTTTTTTTTTCATTCATCCAATTAAAAACATTTAGGGTAATGATTCACATCTATATTTTTTTAACTTGAGCCAATGAAAAATAAATAACTTGCCCTTAGTGATATATGGGTGGTTTTATGGAATGGCTCATAATATTAACTGGGCTGTGCACATTGCCTTTCTCTTTGAATAATTGCAGCCTCTCAATCAAACATTCCATCTGTTGAGTTGCCAGCCTATAGCTGGCTATTTACCTGATTGCCTCTTTGTGCAGAACTCTCCTACTCAGCAAGATTTTTTCCCGGGCTGCTGGTGACCAGTGTTAGGGCAAGGCAAACCTAAAAAAAAAAAAAAAAAGTCCCCTAATTATACTTTGAAAATGTGTAATGGGCAAAGAAAAACCTGCCTGCCAATCAAACACTTTGTAGGTATAAGCAATGTCGAATTTTAGCAACTTCTGTTTCCATAATAAGACCCGAGTACTTTTGAAAGATTATGCATGAAATGTGAGGTAATATACATGAATAAGTCTCGAATAAGAAAATAACCCATGCAACTATTTTTCATTGATTAAAATGGATCTGTACATTTAACGGAAATATACAGTAGTATGATAAAAACATTTTTACAATTGCAATTTACAATTACAATTTAGCAGCCATGATGACAGTCTTCAGGGGCACATGATCCTTCAGAAATCATTCTATATGCTGATTTTGTGCTCAAGAGACATTTATAATTATTATCGATGTTGAGCGCAGTTGTGAGTTTAATTTTTGGCAGAAATTTTGTTTTTTTCCAGGATTTCTTGATGAATAGAACCTTCTGAAATAAACGTAAGAAATGGATATATACGTATATACTAACAAGTATTATATATAATTAGTCTTTAGATAAACATATAAATGTCTTTATTTGTGTTGTGTTTTTATTAATTTGATTAAATATTAGAAACAAGTCCAATAGAATTTACTGGAAAAGAACTATTTTTAAAAATTGTTTTATAAATGAATCTAAAAATCAATATTTTGGAAAACAGTATAAATGAATGAATGATGCTTTATATAGGTTTATTAGGTATGTTGTACTCCAAAGCGCTTAACAATCAGGAGGGGGGTCTGCCTCAACCACCAACAGATCGATGGACGGCAGCCACAGTAACAACCGGCGCGCATTGTCGCTCACCACACAACACACCAGATACAGGTGGAGAGACGGAGAGAGTCGAGAGTCTAGAGCCAAGTAAGTGGTGGGATATAGGAGGGGACCATGATTGACAAGGACACAGTGTGAGGGAATTGGCCAGGACACCAGGTTCAACACTACACTTTACGGAATTTGCCATGGAAATTTAATAACCACAGATGTCAGGAACTCGGTCTAACGTCGAATCCGAAAAACGGTTGCTTTTGACAGTATAGTGTCCCCGTCATTATACTGGGGCGTTAGGACCCACACATACCACAGGGTGAGTACCCCCTGCTGGTCTCACTAACACCAGCAGCAACCTAGTTTTCCCATGTGGTCTCCCATCCAGGTACTGACCAGGTTCAGCCCTGCTTAGCTTCAGTGGGCAAACAGTCTTGGGCTGCAGGGGTGATGGCTGTGGCAATCCATGCAATCTATAAATGTCCCTATTGTCACTTTTGATCAATTTACTTCATCCTTGCTGAATAAAAGTATAAATTGTTTTCAAAATAAAAATCACTGACCCAAAACATTTGAACAGTAATAGTGTGTAATACCTAACATACGTAATATATACATACATACTCGGCCTCAAGATTAGGGTTGTCAACCGTTCCGTATAATACGGAATCGTCCCGTATTTAAGGCATCAAAGAAGCGTTCCGTATGAAAGCTATACGGAACGCAGTTTGTCCCGTATTTAAGGCATATACCGTATGACCACCTAGACCATACGAATAACAAACTCTAAATTGAGAATGAATCATTCTTTTTTGACAAGTGTTTGATTTACGTGAAGCGGAATCCTCTGCCGGCTGGTCGCTCCCGCTTCACAGCGAACGGGATTTGCGCTAATGGAGTAATTTTTTTTTTTTTTTTACGGGACGCGTTTGACTTCAGCAAATCAGTTTGAGCGAATGCAAACAACGTGATTCCAACATCCAGCCACGCAACGTGCATTTTACCCTTTTATACAGTCTATGATTTTACCTGAGGGAAGACGTGATCAATAAGGAAAGTCGTCTTTCTTTAATGTATACCTAGATAAAACAATTTACATTTAATGGCTGTAGGGTGATAAACAGTATAAGGTTAATGCACATATTAGTACTGCACAATGGAAGAACATTTAACTGTTCATGAGGTAGAAGGCCTTATACTGAGTTCAAAAGGTGGGGATCAGTAAGATTTTAAATTGGTTTTTTTTTTTAAAGAGTGTTCTTAGCTCATTTTCCCAAACAAGCCCCTGGGGGGGGGGGGCATGTATTTGATTTTTTTCAAAACATACAAGAAACAAAAATTACTTTTGGTGAAACTAGCCTATTATGCAATTAACAGAACAGTTTTATATTGATACTTATATTCCGTGAAGCCAAAACTGATTGCCAGCATCATTATCGGGTCTCATTACATGATCCTTCAGAAATCATTATAATATGCTGATTTATAATCAGTGATGGAAACAGTTGGCTGCTTATTATGTTTGGGGACCAGTGATATTTTTTTTCCCGGATTCTTGATAAATAACATGTTAAAAGAAACAGTATTATTCCAAATACAAATTCATGTCGTTATAATATACAATATCGTTCAAAAGTTTGGGGTCCGATTTTTCTTTTTTTTTTGAAAGAAATTAAAAAATTTTATTCGGCAAGGATGTGTTAAATGGATAAAAGTTAATTATATGGCTAGAAAGCATTTGAATTTGCAATAAAATTCTGTTCTTTTAACTTTGTGTTTTATTTATGGACACACAGTTCCAAAAAGAAAATTAAGCAAGAACAAGTTCAACACGAATAATAAATGGATAATAATGATTAAAAGGATCAGTGACACTGAGGAGGAGTAATTGATGCGAAAAGTCATGCTGCGTAACAGAAATAAATTAGATTTTAAAGTATATTAAAATAGAAAACAGCTATTTTGAAATGTAATAATATTTCAAAATATTACTGTATTTTGATCAAATAATACAGCCTTGATGAGCACAAGAGACTCCACTAAAAAACATTAAAAAAGAGCTAGATTTATATCAGATACCATAATAGGCCTGTGTGTGTGTCCCTTATTCTGTCCCTTATTTTTCTATGAAACACCACGATTGTCCCTTATTTTCCTTTTCTGAAGTTGGCAACCCTACTCAAGATCCACTTTCCTGCAGCGTTTAGTTCCAAACCCAATCTATCTAATCAAGGTCTTAGGTTCTACAACAGACTAAGATTGCTTTCCATGGGAGATGAGAGGGTGTGTATTAATACATTGGAGAAAGCGTAACGGCTAACTTGGATCACGTGTCCCTTAATAACTAACAGCCTTTACATCATTGAATTTCAATCAGAGTTGTGCGACACAATCGCCGTTTACAGATCCCATAGGAATGAATGAGAAGTGCCGTAAAATGAATCCCACCTGTCGCAAAAAGTCAGTGACTTCTCTTATAAAAGCAGATAGCAGTGTCGATTCATTAAATGATAAGCCGTTTCCGCTAAAAAGCTGTTTATTCAGCTTAGTGAAGCCTCTCCTCAATTGACAACCATAAAAAATAGAGAAATCTGACAACAATTGTGTCATAAATGTTGTTACTTTTGCTCAAATATCGTTATATAAAGCTTATTTTTCAGGCTAGATCAGCCAGTGCGCATGCGCAGTCCTAACTGTGCGTTCACACCGCCGCCCTGCCAGCAACGCTGCAGAAAGATTCGTGGACGCTGTGACGCTCTGACGTAGTTCGAATGCTTTTTTGTTTGTTTGTTTTTTTTACCCAGCCCTACACTGAAAAAAAGGAAAAGCAGTTTTACTGAATTTACTAAAACAATACACTTACAGTCTACTTAATAAATTTATGTTTGAGATGCAAACATACATTTATTGCGTCAAGTCTAAGTGAAATTCAACACAGTCATCAAAACATGATATAATCACTTTGCAAGAAAATGTTCAAACTGATTCAGATTTCCAACAAATGGTGTTCACGTAAAATGATTTTTTTCTGCTGTTTGATTTACTTAATTAAAATTAGCTCATGTCACACAATCCCTTTGCATTTTATTCTCAACTTAATTCCATTGCGTACAATGAATCTAATTCAGTTTTGTGACGGAAGTCGTTTGCGTCGGAGCAACGTGCCCGAGAGCGTCTGCGCATGCGCTTTGAAAACCAGGACCGTTGGTATGGAAAAGGACACATGAGGGGACTGACTAACTTGTTTCCAAAGTTCGTTAAAAGGTAAGAATTTCAGTAAAAAAATCGTATGCTATATTATAAAAATGCAGTCATTGTCAGATTAAATGCAACATGCCATAGCATTTTCCGTTGTTTTTAGTGGCCTCCGCTGTCGCTGCTGTGTCTGTGTGGTGTTGAACATGAAAAGTGGCTCACAGTCTGTTTATCTGTTCTCATCATAAATCAATAAATGTACTGTATAAGCCTATGTGCTCGTCCTGTAGATTCATTATTAAACATGAAAATGTGAACAAAAATAAAAACAATTAAATGTTATTATAATTAAAATATATAAAGATGTATCGCGCAATATATCGCCCATTATATTTACTTAAAAATGAATGTTATCATGTTTTGTACATTTGTGTCTTTTGCAGCTTCTCGTACATAACGTGGTGTAGTCATGAGGTGCTAATTCAAATTTAAAAAATGATTTTACAAAAAAAAGTTTCATCTGCAGATATAGCCTTGTTTAGGGATCTGTGCCTTTTTCTTTGCTTTTTTTACTTGTTACTTTGCACTTTTTGTTATAAAATGTTTATTTACTATTTATTCAGTTTTTAAGGTATCTAATATTTTGATACTTAATTTCCATGATCTAAATATTCTCAAACCATTAAAAGTTGGTTGTCATTTGGAAGTGTGTAGAAATTATTATGCTGTTACATTATGATTATATATTCAGTGGCATAAAATGGTCTTAAATTACAATAATATCGCTTATCGCAATATTTCTGGGGCAATATATCACACAAAAAGTTGTTATCGTGACAGGCCTAACCGTCCGTCAAAATGGTACCTCTGCGTATATATATATATAGATATCAATAGATTACTGTCTTTGTGTATTTTTTTATTAATTTGATTAAATATTCAGAATAAAAGTGACAGAACTAATAAAAAAAAATCTTTTACTAGTGACATTCAGGGCAGAAGAAAAGGTCAAAGATCTGGATAGCAAATTTATAGTCCCTCAGCATCTAGCGCTGGTTCCTCTGTCGACCTTAAAGGAAACACGCAAAATGCCTATGCAGCATCTTTAAAGTCCCAGGGAAATCTGTGTCTTGACAGGGCAAGAATCCTAATCCTTTGTAAGTCAACAGAGTTGATAAAAATCTGTGATTCAGTGTTTTGTGAAAGAGTGCTGAATAGAGGCCTGCCACCAATCATCTACTCCAATGTGAAAGCAGCTTGAGCAAAGATGCTATTACTTTCGAAAGAGACAAAGGAGTATAAGCTTTATATAACCTTTAAAAAAACATTAATAAAATGTAAATTACTCACTCTGTCCATGCCAGGTTGGGACTGATCTCCCTCAAAGAGTTCTATAATACATGCAGGATGCAATCAATTAACATTTCCATTCATCTCAATGGCACTTGTTGTTACTCGGCTGTGATATTAAAGGCAGACAGGAAAGAAAACAATTCATTCAACACATCCAGGGAAAAAACAACAACAACAACTGAGCATTGGTAAAACATACTATCTAATATTTTAAATGGCCGTCAATGGAGAAAGATGTCCTTGCTCACGATGAATGACTCATTACGGCAATTTATTAGTAAAAAATAAAATTACTGCCATCTGATGTTCAAGAGCACTGCATTGAGGTTTTGCAATGGATGACAAAATACATTTTGACAAAATACAGACAGACAGACAAAATACAATTGAGTTCACAGATATGGAGTTTGGCTATAATCTGGCTATATACTGTAAGAATGGCAGTTGCTTATAGTGCACATGCATGCAGTTATATTATCCAGAGTCGCTAACTTTTCTTTTTATGATAGATCCATTCCTTGTTTTGATGAAAATCCAGACATAAGCAGTGTTACAAGATAAGAGTCAAACCAATCACTCAGATTAACGCTTTTGAGAGTTATGGCATCATAATGTGTATACATAAAAATATGTATAATATATTGAAATGAGTATTAATTTTCATTCGTGGATCCATCATGCCTGCAACCCCAGGTAGGATAAACTGTCATACTCAAAACTCCTGTAATCAGTGATTAATGACTATTGCAATGTTTTATGAAAATAAATTATTTGTATACCTAAACCAACTGTGTCTTCCTAACTGTTACTTAACGCCAGAGGTGGAAAGTAACGAATTACATTTACTCGCGTTACTGTAATTGAGTAGCTTTTTTGTGTACTTCCACTTTTTAAAATAATTTTTAAAATCTGTAATTTTACTTTTACTTAAGTATATCTTGTTTGAAGTATTGTAATTCGAACACATTAATTACTGAGTTAAAAAAAGATCGCTCCCTGGAAACTACTGCAGTAAATAATGGGCAGGAGAGCAAACTGGCGCTAAAATCACAAGAAAGATGCAGACGGACAAGACAGGCGTTAGTGGTGCAGAACAGACCCAGCTGAAAACGAAACCCCGTCGTATTCTGCTGAATTTGAACTGGAAGGAAATGAAGTGAACCCCTGGCCATATTTAAAGGTCCCCTGAAGTGCCTTGAAACAGCAGCGTTATTCTATGTGGTGACATAATTTCAACTGAAACAGAAAGAGAGGGCGGGACATATCGAGCAGCCCCGCCCCCTTTTAAAATTAGCCAATAGCGTTTTGTTTATATCTGCACGGGTCAGAGCCGTTGAGCTCGGTAAAGCCGCATTTGACAGCTACAGTCTAATAGATTACCCCCTAGATTCAGTATGAAACTCTTAGTAAAACAAAATAGTGATCATAATCATGCTGAGTCTGTGTAGTTTTAAAAGTGTTTAATATATACCGACTCGTGCATATGATCCGGTCCGTGCGATTGCGTCTCTGGACCGGAGCCAAAGTCCGGATCAGACTGTGCGCGCTGCCGCGGTTCGCGTGAAACAATAGCATATTTACACTGTCTGAATCGTTCCCTATCGCCTACATTGTACACTACGTGCCATTCACTGTACAGGAAATACTACACTGTGAACAAAGCGACCAATCTCAGCCACAGCTTCAGCGTGTATTTATAGTGTAGGGGGCGGGACATTTCAAATTCTAGAGAGCATTTGATTGGACAGAAAATTTGATGAGAACCTGAAGTACGATGTGACGTCAAAAAATTGAACGTCAAAAACAAAAATCGTTTGATTTAAAAAAAAAAATAGTTTAGGAGCCGTTTTGGCGGAAGTGACGAACTACAAGCTTTGAATGCTAATATCTTCTAAATACGAATTTTGTCACTGTTTTGGACCACACTGCCTTATAGATAACCTTAAGACTAACATATTAATACTAACACCCAGGGGGGCGCGAGCATCAGTTAATTCAGAGACGTTCTCTTGAGAATTTATGAATATGAGTTAACAAATCTTTAGCCATCCACTAGGGGGCAATCTGACTCCCACTGCTAGTCGACATTTAGAGCAGAGTTGGCTTCCAAGTTTGCCAACCTTAGCAATTTTGTTGCTAGATTTTTCAACTTTTCAGACTACCCTAGCAACTTTTTCTTCCAAAAGCAACTAGCAATAAATTTAACTATTTTTTTTATTTATTTGGCAACATTTAGCAACTTTTGATAAGTGACTCAAACGATAAAAAGGCACACATTTTCCATCTAAATTACACAAAAAGAGGAAACCAAAGGTGCCTAGCAGTACACAATTCACATGAATTAAGTTGGCTGCTATTAGCAATTGTTTAATTTAATAATAATAATAATAATTGAATAATTGTTCATTTATGATACACCTTGTTGGTAGCTTGTACTTGAGTTTGTTGATGAGTTAGTGCACGGTAAGAAAAATATCTAGAAAAATGAAAAATTTAGTAATTTTCCAGGACATTATCCGTACCCGAAACACAAAATACAATGCGTAACTTAAAATGTAGGTAAAAAAACGTGTGAATAATAATTACAGAAAATTCCTTCATATTAATAGATTTTGCCCTATTTTTACAGACTTTTCTTAGAGTGTAGCATACGAACTACTAATACACTGCTTAAATCTATAATCGTTCAGAATGAGTAGTTTTACTAGTTTACTAGCTAATAAAAATAAACTTAAATTGTAATTGTTAAAAAATGTGAAAGTGTTAAATAATTCAGTGTTGTATTTAAAATTTGTTATTTATATTTTAATATTATATTATGCATTTATAATATTTTATAAACACATCTAAATTAACTTTTTTTTGCTGAGATTTGATGCAGTGACACAATTTTGCATCGTGATTACGCAATGACGTCAGCGCGAAATGACATCACGTCATTTAGCAACTTTTAGCAACAAATCAGTCTTCCTTTAGCAACTTCCCCTGAAAATGAGTTGGCAACACTGCTTGGAACTTGAGGATATCCGTCACAGTGTTGCCAAGTCCGTGGTTTTCCCGCGGAATTGGGCTACTTTAACACTTGTCGCGTTTTGTAGTTTTGGGCTAGTTTTGAGTAGCAATTAGGCGGGTTTTGTTGTGAAAACCTGGCAACCCTGGTCACGTTTATTGACCGTGTAAGATGATTTACGATTAGCCGTGTCGGAAATCCAACCACAGATTGGCATGTTGTTTTCTCAGAAACAGGCTCAGCCATCACATTGAATCAGGTAAACTGGTTATATATTTATGTTTCAGTATAATTACGCACGCTATACCAGGGGCGGTTCTAAACCCTTTTTAGGTGGGTTTCAGCCCCCCTATCTGTCACCTTAGCCCCCCAAAACTATCTTAACGATCAGGCCAGTGCTGCTTCCTCGAGAAAGTTTTTCATTCTCACGTGTTTTAAGTTTTGTCAGTTTAAACAATAAAAAGATATTTTAAGCCATTTAAGCCCAAGACATCTCAATGCGGTACTCACGCGCTGTGATAAAGTGTTTCTATGTGCACCGCTCACACACCTGAAGTGCACAAACAGATATCTAGCCTTCTCAGACAGCAGGTGAATACCAATGGCTGTCTTGACAAGTATCCTTGTAAGCACAGTCGGTTGTTTTAAGTGAATGTAAACAGTAAAGAAAATATCAAATGTACATCAGTATAACGGATCCGTGCATTTCTTATGTAAATAATGTTAATCAAAAAGAGCAAAATAAAAATTGTTCGCTGCTTCAAAAGATTTAATGGATATTTGCTTTTATGTTAATGTTAATAAAGTAATTCGGTGTGACTACAGTAATGGGGGGGTGTATCGCGGTCAATATGTATCGCGATATAATTTTTTCCAATAACGGTGATATGATTTTTAAACAAATTTCCGATATTTCGATATACATTACCATTTTCCCATACCTTGATTTTAGTTGTTGCTTTGACTTTGTTGAATACACATGAGCACTGCACGTTTCAAAATCAAAACGCGTCGCGGGTGTTTTATATGAATGTATCTCTGAATGTAAAGCGCTGTCTTCAGAATAGTTTAGATGGCATTTTTATCTGATAAAGTAGCATTCATGAGCGGAGCTGCTTTGTTTACAGCATTACTGGAGAAACCGCTAGTTCCACCGCTCTCACAGCGCCTCCTGCTGGCAGACAATCAGTTTGCATTTTCAATAATAAACCTTTGCTTTTGTTGTTGCTCTATTTTTTTTTTTTCTGAAGCAACTCGGAGCATGTTTTATACTCGTTATCCTGGTTAATGCACGCTTCAATCTGTAAGAATAATAAGCCTACACTACCAGTTAAAGGTTTTTGAACTGCAAGATTTTTATGTTTCTTAAAGAATTATCTCCTGCTCACCAAGCCTGCATTTATTTGATCCAAAATGCACCAAAAGCAGTAACATTTTGAAATATTTTTACTATTTAAAATAACTGCTTTCTATTTGAATATATTTTAAAATGTAATTTATTCATGTGATCAAAGCTGAATTTTCAGCATCATTACTCCAGTCTTCAGTGTCACATGGTCCTTCAGCAATCATTCTAATATGCTGATTATCAATATTTAAAACAGTTGAGTAATTTTTTTCAGTATTCTTTGATGAATAGAAAGACCTAATGATCAGCATTTATCTGAAATAAAAACGTTTTGTAACATTATACACTGTTCCATTCAAAAGCTCTTTTTAAAATGTATATTATAGAAATTATTACTTTCATTTAGCAAGGATGTTTTAAATTGATCAAAATTGATGATAAAGACATTTATAATGTTACAAAAGATTTCTATTTCAGATAAATGCTGTTCTTCTGAACTTTCTATTCATCAAAGAAACCTGAAAAAAATCTATTCGGCTGTTTTCAACATCATAATAATAAAAAATGTTTTTTGAGCAACAAATCAGAATATAAGAATAATTTCTGAAGGATCATGTTACTGGATAATGGTCAAAGCTCCTTGAAAATCACAGGATACATTCTCTTTTTCAAATAGAAAGCAGTTATTTTTAAATAGTAAAAATATTTCAAAATGTTACTGTTTTTGCTGTATTTTGGATCAAATAAATGCAGGCTTGGTGAGCAGAAGAGAATTCTTTAAAAAACATTAAAAATCTTACTGTTCAAAAACTTGGGTTGTTGATGTTGGGAGGGCGTGAGTGAATTTAAACCAACTTGGGGGGGGGCACATGTCCTAAAAGGTTGAAAACCCCTGGGGAGACCAAGCTAGCAGCTTAAACAATCTCGACATCAACCCTTCGCAAGCATGGTAAGGTAAATACTTGCATGGTTGCATTGGTGGTTAAAATGAAGCTTTGACAGTTTAGAAAGAGGTTTTGCACAAATTAGCCAAAAAGACAGTGGTGCAGGGTGTGCGATATATATCATCTGCGATAATATCTTAATAGTTGTTTTAACGATGTGCGATTTGACATTAGCAGTATTTTGCAAAAAATCAAACAAAACACTCCTACAGAGTGCCGTAAGTCTAGTAGATTAGACTAGTGTGTGCGCATTTAGAGTGTGTTCTTTCACTCCATGATTCAGTCTGTTAAAATGCATTTAGAATGATCACAAAATTCAAGATATAGGGGCAGAAAATGTATATATCATTTCATATAGTAAATCAATATCACAAGAAGAGTGCCGTTTCCTCCAAAAATCGTGAGAATTCCTCATAGATTTTTTTTTACAACGGTTCAATAAACAAGAAGTTAATTAAGTAAATTTTTGCTCTATTTCTACAGCAAAAATAATTCCAAACACAACCACCATAGCACAGTTTTGCGTCCCTGAGCAACATAACGGTGTTTCCTTCCTGAATGAATCAACCGTTTAAATGATTCGGTTCAATCGCAATGACTCACTTATTAACAGTGACTTGCTGACACCTACTGGCGGTTTTAATTTCATATTTAAAGTATCTTTAGATTTTTTTCTTCTTATAATTTCAGATGAGTATTCAACATTTTATGTCTTATATATCAAAACAGTATTTCTGCATTAGGAACTGCAGGTTACATGCGTTCATGTCCTGCATTAAACAGTGTGTCAATACATCTAAATGCCACTTCCGTTGAAGCTGGTTTCCTCTGCATTGAAATGATGAATTTTGATGATACTGATTTAATTTGTCTGATAACAGTCCAAATGTCTTATTATTCTAAATAACTGATTCCTTTAATTAAAAACAACTGGTTTGAGATTTATAGGCCTATCCCATTTTTGCCTCCCTCCCACTGTTAAAAAAGTAATTTTAAAATAAGTAGTAAATTTTAGTAAAGAGTACATTTTAAATGAGCTACTTTTTTCTTTTACTTGAGTAGATTTTTTAGACAGGTACTTTTACTTGTACTTAAGTAAAATTGAATTAATGTAATGGTACTTTTACTTGAGTAGAATATTTTCGTACTCTTTCCACCTCTGCTTAACGCATGATCATGATAAATGCATTGTAACATCACGTAACTTGTCTGCTTTATACTAGCAAACAACTGCCAGGAACAACTTCTTTAGTAAATGAATTCTAAATATAAATGCCAGAGGTTCAGCTTCTTTTTACAGACCATATTTTAACCAGATTTTATGTTGTGCAATGACTGGTTGTGTATTGCATGTACAATTTAAGCAGAGTCAGAGCATGGCAGAATGCATACGTTTTCCTTCACCACTTTTCGTGAAGTGGTATTTTGATTTACACTTGTTCCCTATGCTGGTTGCAGTGCCCTTCAGATTCATCATATGCTCCATGTGATTTAAAATCTCATGAGAGTCAAACAGTCTGTGAAGTCCACTTCGCAGGGCAATTCGCGGACAGTTGGAACACATAAAGTACAGGTGTGCAGTCTCACTCCTGGAAATCTACCTTCCTGCAGATTTGAGTATCAATTTAGTATCAACCAACTGCCTGTAATTTTCATGTGAACCCACAGACTTTGATTAGCAGCTTCAGGTGTTTTTGATTAGAGCTGGAATTAAACTCTGCAGGACTGTCCAGCTCCAGCAGCAGGATTTTGGCATGTCTGGTATAGTTGGACACTCATTAAAGTATTACCTTTAATACAGTGTTCTTCACAGAACATGCAAAGAGATTCTTCACCAATTAATATAAAGGTGATTGTAATGCAGCTCAGATGCTATTCTCACAGTCTCTCAATTAAATCATAACAGCAAATAGGTGGTGATTTTTTTTAAAGAAACGGTCATTCAGCCATTGTTGAATCTTTAAAGACATTTTGAATTTAAGTTCGGAAGGACGTATTGATTCTACATTACCAGACCTGTGATGAAACCGAGGTGTTAATTAATCGGACTCTGTCAAAGCCCATATGCGAGTTAAGTTAGTGTGACACTCTCTCCCACTCAGTTTCTCTCTGGCTATTTTCCTTTGTCAAAGTGTATCTATGACTGCAGCCTGTAATTGGATTATTGGCATTGGCAGAACCGCATGTGAAACAAAGAGAAAAATGTATTGATCATGGTCTGCCTGTACCTTCAGTCAGCATGACATTGGCTAATTTAAAACTCTTCTCTGAAACGGGGCTTGTTGAGATCATGCATTTCCCCAAGAATTGCCGCAGGATTCACAGATTAGATTCATTATCTAGTTTGGCGGCAAGCTTAAAGGTTAAAATGTGTTTTATTTAAATGCATCTTGATGTGTTTGGTTTTATTTTGTACTGCTGTGTGAGCCTTCAGGATGTTTGAAGCTCACTGGACTGTTTTTTTTTAAAGCTCAGTTTGTGATCTGAATATCTGCACGATTTTAAAAGTTCTTTTGGTAACACTTTCTATGAAGCCCGTATTTATAATACATTATAAGGGTATTCTTAAGGCATTATAATGAATGCATAATGCATTATAAAAAAACTTATAATATGTTGTATCATCTCATGAATGTTCATAAGAACAGTTTTAATATATTATAATATTTACTTATTTGTGTTATAGCTTTTAAGAGTATGATGATTTCTAACACAATTACACGTGCATCCCCCTTTACAATGGATTATATTTATCTAGTTTACTGTATATAGGTCTCTATCTTGCCATTTTTCTTATGCTCCTTTACTTAAGCGGTCAAAGACCACTGTAGTAGTAGTAATAATAATAATAACAACAACATTTTTTTTCTCTCATACAGCCATAAGATCAGATATCAGATCAAATGAATGTGTAATATGACACATTTGCATTGAACTATTTTCATTGTAATATCAGTATAGTTATTTTGATGGTACCCTTTAGACAACTGTTAATAAGTAACTCTGCGACTACATATCAACTAGCAATCATTAGAGTATTAGTAGACTGTATGCTAAATATATGCTAACACTTTTTTTTGATTGTCGAAGCCAACAGATAAACTGACTAGAAGTGTCTTTACAAGTATGTCAACTTATTCTACCATACTAGATTATACCATTCTTGAGCATACTAATACTCTGAGTTAGTTGGCATGTAGTTGCAAAGTTGCTTATTGTCGATTGATTAAGGGGACCATCAAAATTGTAACCATATAAAACTTTGCATTTTTTTCAGTTGGAGTATTAAGCTCACATCAATTAATTAACTTTAGCTCCACAGGAAACACTCAACATCTAACCACTCACAAACTGTAGTAAGATACTGTGCTGATCTTAAATAAACAATGTCAAGATAATCCATTATAAATTAACTGGATTTAACATGGTGTTTATTGCGTGTTATAAATAATCATACTCTTAAACTTATAACCACAAATACATAAGTATTATGATGTATTATAACTGTTGTTGATATACCATATTATACGTTTTTTTATAATGCATTATGCATTCATTATAATGCCTTAAGAAGTACCCTTATAATGTATTATAAATACGGGCTTCATGGAAAGTGTTACCATTCTTTTTTTATATTAAAATATTTGACAAACTTAATATGCAGAGACAACTACAAGTTTCCACAAAACTGTAAACACTGTGACTCTGTGGTTTGGTTTGTTTAAATAAAAACTGAAATTCACTTCACAAAATTTACCCAGATTGTTGTCACTGTTTGCAGTCTGGATGAGTCGATGATGCTAGTTGTCAAAAGACAAAGGCAGTCTGCAAGCTTTGAGCAGTCAGGGTTTCATAGAAAATTCACATAGCTTCAGACTATGATTCGATTCTTTAAAGTCCCTGTGAAATCCTTGTCTTAACATGTCACTTTTTATGCATTCAGAGTTTATTCCAAACAATGATATGAGTTTGGGGGTGGGACTAACTGTTTGTCTAATCAATGGCAGATGGGGGGAATCTTCAGTAGGGCTTTGTATCGATTCAGATGTCCCGATTAGATTCGATTTCTAGCTGCAAGCCTCAATTCGATTCTTGATTCGATTTTCGATTCTTTGATTACATTCAGTGAATATAGTTTTAATACAAGTGCTATTGATATTTCAAAAAAATTAACAGTAAACATCAGTTTACAAATGGTGAATTAATAAAAAGAAATTAAGAGCCACAGGCCTGTATTTTAAACCTCTTATTTTATTTCGGTTTTTTGTATAGGGTCCTTTTTTTAAACAATAATAGGGCCTTATAAACCATTTTAATACATTTTTCTGGTAACAACAACTTAATTTATTTCCTAATCAAATTACATTACCCCCCCTTTTATTTTTTTGCACACAAGTCTTCACAACAGATGTTAGAATCAAATCATAATCGAAGAGCGTTAATTGCCAAGTAGTTGCACATACCAAGAAATTTGTTATCATTGTCACAAGCTTCCATACACGATACAACAACAACACCAGATAATAAAAGTGAGATTGAATAAATACACCTTCATGAAAGGTAAAACCACAAAAAAAAAAAGAAAGAATAATTGTAGTACGGTGTGCTATAGAGGAGAGGAAATAATAAAATACAATAAGTTGTAGGTGTACTAGAGGTTTATGGTATAAACGAAGGGTCTAGGAGGTTTATTGCACATATTTTTATTAGACAATGGGGAGAGCATTTAATTGTTCATGAGGTAGATTGCCAGGGGGAAGAAACTGTTCTTGTGCCTGGCTGTCCTGGTATTCGGTGCTCTGTAACGCCGACCAGATGGCAAAAGTTCAAACTTTTTAAAGTTTACTGTTAAAATGAAAAAAGTAGTAGTAGTAGCATTGTCTTAAGACTGCTAAATAATAATATATATTTCTGACACAGTTTCTTCACATTAAACCAAACTTTTATTTTGACGGGTTTGCCATGAGAAGTTGCCGCTGCTGTGTATTTTATATCATATACATAGCACGGTATGATGATAGTTTTTCTCAAATTAAATGGTAAAATGCTAAAGTGACTCTCAGAGCAGCTGTAGATTATATTCTTGCATTCATATCGTCATATAGTGAGACGGAAGAAGCTGAAAACACAGCGTCGTCCTCGCTTTAGTATATGTACAGTGGGGCAAAAAAGTATTTAGTCAGCCACCAATTGTGCAAGTTATCACACTTAAAAAGATGAGAGAGGCCTGTTTTTATTTTCATCATATGTATACCTCAACTATGAGAGACTAAATTAGAAAAAAAAATCCAGAAAATCACATGTAGGATTTTTAAAGAATGAATTGGTAAATTCCTCGGTAAAATAAGTATTGGTCACCTACAAACAAGCAAGATTCTGGCTCTCACAGACCTGTAACTTCTTCTTTAAGAGGCTCCTCTGTCCTCCACTCGTTACCTGTATTAATGGCATCTGTTTGAACTTGTTATCAGTATAAAAGACACCTGTCCACAACCTCAAACAGTCACACTCCAAACTCCACCATGGCCAAGATTAAATAGCTGTCAAAGGACACCAGAAACAAATTTGTAGACCTGCACCAGGCTGGGAAGAATCTGCAATAGGTAAGCAGCTTGGTGAAGAAAATCAACTGTGGGAGCTATTATTAGAAAATGGAAGACATACAATACCACTGATAATCTCCCTCGATCTGGTGCTCCACGCAAGATCTCACCCCGTGGGGTCAAAATTGATCACAAGAACTGTGAGCAAAAATATCAGAACCACACGGGGGGACCTAGTGATTGACCTGCAGAGAGCTGGGACCAAAGTGATAAAGGCTACTATCAGTAACACACTGCGCTGCCAGGGATTCAAATCCTGCAGTGCCAGACGTGTCTTCCTGCTTAAGCCAGTACATGTCCAGGGCCGTCTGAAGTTTGCTAGAGAGCATTGGATGATCCAGAAGAGGATTGGGAGAACGTCATATGGTCAGATGGAACCAAAATAGAACTTTTTGGTAAAACTCAACTTGTCGTGTTTGGAGTAGAAAGAATGCTGAGTTGCATCCAAAAAACACCATACCTACTGTGAAGCAGGGGGGTGGAAACATCATGCTTTGGGGCTGTTTTTCTGCAATGGGACCAGGACGACTGATCCGTGTAACCGAAAGAATGAATGGGGCCATGTATCGTGAGATTTTGAGTGATAACCTCCTTCCATCAGCAAGGGCATTGTAGATGAAACGTGGCTGGGTCTTTCAGTATGACAATGATCCCAAACACACCTCCCGGGCAACGAAGGAGTGGCTTCGTTAAGAAGCATTTCAAGGTCCTGGAGTTGCCTAGCCAGTCTCCAGATCTCAACCCCATAGAAAATCTTTGGAGGGAGTTGAAAATCCGTGTTGCCCAGCGACAGCCCCAAAACATTACTGCTCTAGAGGAGATCTGCATGGAGGAATGGGCCAAAATACCAGCAACAGTTGTGAAAACCTTGTGAAGACTTACAGAAAACGTTTGACCTCTGTCATTGCTAACAAAGGGTATATAACAAATTATTGAGATTAAATTTTGTTATTGACAAATACTTATTTTCCACCATAATTTGCAAATAAATTTTTTAAAAATCCTACAATGTGATTTTTTTCTGGATTTTTTTTCTCATTTGTCTCTCATAGTTGAGGTATACCTATGATGAAAATTACAGGCCTCTCACATCTTTTTAAGTGGGAGAACTTGCACAATTGGTGGCTGACTAAATACTTTTTTTCCCCACTGTATGTAGTTGGGGAGTGCGGGGCACAAAGTAACGCGGGGTAAGTTGTAACACACGTGGTTTAAATATTTCCACACATGCTAGCATAACCAAATTTACAGTATTTACTAGTTACCATATCAACATTATATAGAGAAAAAAAGTGCACCAAAATTCAAAAGTTTTTTTTGAAGATATCGCTGAACATTTATTTTACCATAGCAAAATTATATTTCTGGCTTAAGTACATTTGCATCTCAGTTTTTATTACTCATTTGAAATGAGAAAAATCTGCTATTGTTTTAATCTCCAATCTGTTATTTATCAGTTTCGATAGTTTTTTTTTAATGCTTCGCTAACTATCAGAAGACAGTAACCGGTTTTAAATTCCAGTTGCGCAGATGGGGCACGTTGTAACACTGCGTTACAATGTGCCCTGCTGTGCTATTCTATGACATTAGCGATGCAATTCAGACTATTTACTTTAATACATTTTAATGATAAACGACGAGAAACAGGTGAATAAATACTGATAGTCAATGTTTAATGTTAAGAAATTATTATTTCAATGTAGGCCTAAAGCATTTTGGCTCGTTTATGTGGACCGTCCCAAGCATGATTGCAATATGTTCATTGTCAAACTCCAAAATCAGATTATTTTTAATTCTTAAAAACCGCCATTATTTTATTTGAAAAAGTGCATAATTTTATTTTATTGACAAAATATTTTAGTTTGTCTTGTATATTTTTTCATGCGATCAGATAACATTTAAGCTGTTATATGGTCATGTTACAATGTGCCCCTCAGTTGTTACAATGTACCCCACCTATGGGGCACGTTGTCACATTTCACTTCCATTTTTGAGGGTAAATAAAGGAAAACGTATACACTGTAATTATGAAAAAAAAGCGACATATTTGTACTATACAAGTGTGAAATTACTGTGGATAAAAAAAATTATACTCTGAACCTCATGTGGATTTACACAATTTGAGAAAGTCAAAAAGTGTTACTTTGTGCCCCGCTCTCCCCTACATTGTATATGTATGTAGTACATTGACTAATCAACTAGTCGACTTCAATGCTCTGCCATGGCGCTTTCAGCTTGACGTCGACTAGTCGCTGGTCCTATAGAGGGTGCAACAGGATAAGAAATCTTTGAAGGACTTTTTCACCGTTTCCAAACAGTTCAAATAACAAATAAATGCATACTCTGAAAGCGCTCCACAAGACATGTGAATATTACTGGATGCTCGAAATTGAATGGGAGAATGCACGTTTTAAACAGCTTATTGCACAGGTAAGTTATTCGCCGTTCTAATCTAATGCGCTGCTGCACTGTAATGCACACACATAGGCTACAGACAGTAGTGCGTACATCACACGCACAGAATCATTCAGCGCGGAAATGTATTGTCAACACTGTTCTGTGATTTCTCAGTAAAATAGCTTAGAAACTGAAAAGTTCAAGCATATATTTCTTAATAACTAAATTCCACAGCTTCACTACTAGTAGAGAGACGCTGCCTGGTAGAATGAATTTACACACGCAATCGCTCTCACTAATGCATTCATATTAATGTAATCTTTACTGTGCTACTTTATCTGTATCTGATTTAGAACGAGCAGAAATCTGTGAGAAATATAACGACCCAAAATCAAAAGAACTGATAAAAAAAGCTGTTGTGGGCAGCGCTGTGTCATATGCCATGGCTGTGCACAAGCTGTTTGTCACAGCTCCAGACTTATTTATTCATTAATGACGTCATCAGCGACTAGTCGACTTCGACTCGGACTTTCATCACATAAAAGTCGACTTCAAAAAATCAGAAGTCTTTCAACCCCTAGTATGTAGTAAACAAAACAGTGCGTTGCGTCATCCGCCATTCATTCATTGCGGAAATTATGGCGCCTTATGCGTGATGTCAAATACGTTGTCAAATAGATTTATAGTATTACTATAGCATTTCACCTAAGCAGTGTTCTTGGTTCTTGTCAACAGCATCTCCACTATGATAAGCACTGAATGAATGACAGGCTTTCTGTTGTAACATCACGCAAGGTGAATAAGTGTGACATCTAGTGGAGAAGACTAATGTAAGATTCACATTAATCAGATCTTGTGTTAAATATTTGCTGAAATAAATACCGCAAAAGATCGATTCGCGGCTCTTTAGAATCGATATCGAATCGCCGACATTAAAAAAAAAAAAAAAAATTATTGAAAATCTATTTTTTTGCCCAGCCCTTTCTTCAGAAACCTATTTGAAAACAGTCATTATTTTTTGCAATTCCATTTAGTGACAGCTTTAAGATGGAATTTTAATAAGAATCCCCAAGATGTATTGGAATGATGCCATTCAGTGTAGGCTGTGCCATGGCGTTTCCATAAAGAATTACTTTATTGCTTAATAAAATCATTACCATTGACTAGGGCTGTGCGATTTGGGGGAAACTATCAAATTGCTATTTTTTTGACAGATATTGCGATTTTAAATTTGCAAATTCAAGCTTCAGCTCAATATTGTCAATGATGTGCAGCACAGTATGGGTATCATTGCCCTGCTTAAAAAAACAATAGAAACCATCACAGATATTTTTATAGTTTCCATTAAACCATTACAATATTCCTTTTTGTTTTGGGCATTATTCAAATAGGAATTACTGTTTTTCTATTGGTTGCCATCTGCCAGATTACATCCCACCAATAGAATCCATCAAATAGACACCATTATAGTTTACATTAAAACCAATACAACTCCCATTATAACCCTGAAATCCATTAAATTTTTTGTGTTTTGAGAGGGGTTCTATTTAGGGATGCACGATATATCGGCCACCATATCGGTATCGGCCGATAAATGCTCATTTTTTTTGTTATCGGTATCGGCCTGATAAGAAATTTTGCCGATATCTTAAAGCCGATAAATAATGCATTATTTCCTTCAGAGACACTTCAGATGCGCGCTGTTCATTTGCAGCCTTTTGTGCAATTGTACGTTGTAATATTGTGTTTATTTGATGTATATCTGATTTATCTCATAGAATGCGTTTGGTTAAGTTAAAAGAGTGCTTCAGTTTACCAGTGATAAACTCAAACAGCTGTGCACAACATTAATAACTATGATTGTGAATGTTGTGTATATAACATTCTAATTAGAACATTATTATAATAAAACGTGAATTCTTTGGGTTTAGTTGCTGTGTTTCAGCGCGTTGATATGGGAAGAGCGCATCCACAACAGGATCACACATTCTGACTATAGCACGCAATAACTGCGTCATTTTGTACATATATAAGTTGTAATATTGTTTATGTTGTATTAATATTAATCTCAGTATGCATTTCCTTGAGTTAAATAAGCTGCCAGCAAAACGCTTCAGTTTACCGTGTTCATTCAGTTCTTCAGCTTCAGCACGCGCAGCTCAAACTGCTGCTGTTTAAAACAGTGGTATTAATTTGTTACCTTTTCAAAATCATTGATACATTATTAATAAAAACAACCACTTTTATTTTTCTCTTATTATTTTCATCAGCAATATGGTTTAGTAATTAAAATTATTTAATTATTGTCCGTGCAGATGCTATTCCGTTTTATTGATCTATGGTGCATTCATTTTGATTCTTTACACGTGTAATGATGTCCAGTGACTTGTTTGCATTATTTATGCATTATTTTTATTTATTTGTAAGACTTTTTTATGCCTAAATTTGGTAATGGGAGAGTAAAATTATTTTTAAAACATACACCGTTCAAACTATTCTGCTTATGTTGAAGTGTTTGGGATGTGGCTTTTTATGATGAGACCTTTTTTGTAATCAGGATCTCAAAAAGTATATAAAAATTTGGATAAAGATTTATCGGCCAACATATCGGTTATAGGCTTTCAAAAATAAAGAATAATCGGTATCGGCCAAAATTTTCATATCGGTGCATCCCATTTCTATGGTGATTTTTTTTTCAGCAGGCAAGATTATAGTGGTATAACTACTTTTACAGAATTAATTTAATTATTGAATTTCACTGAAAATATTTGTTTATTTTTTTATAAATAAAGAACTTTATTTCTTAAGTCAATTATTAAAGTATTACGTATGTTACATAGGCTGATTTATTCATTTTAAGTATTTGGGATTTTTAAGAGCAAGTGGAAAATGTGCTGAATGTTTCTTTTCATCCAAGTGAAATTAGCAAGCAGTTAGACTGAATTTACATTCGTTTTAAACGCGGAGCCAGGCACGAGTCGACACAGGTTGTGCGCGTGTGTCAAGCCTCGTCCATACTGCCAGATGTGCTCGTGAGGACTTGCGGTGCGGAGCCGGGTGCGAATATAAACGAGCATTACGAGACAGGCTGTGAGTGCGGCAAGCATTAACGGCTCGTCCGTGACGCGGGATTCACGGCGCGTGGGGCAGAGAGGAGCGAGTATGAGAAGCATTCACAGACACAGGCTGTGTGTGCGCTCTTCTGAATTGGGAATAGCGAACATGCATCATAAACTTATTTCAAATTAACGTGTTGGGGAGATAAAATGTGTAAGATATCGTTCACGTACTAACAAAAACATCTAAGAATGTATCTTTTATTCTCCAGTACTGAAAACAGAATCGATATGGGAGCTTTTGATATGCGCTGTGACGCAGCTCTTGGAAATTACCTTTTTTGTTCGTTGTCTGTCATTTCCAAGCTTAAGTTGCATACGTTTTTCTTTAGTTTTAATTTGCCTAACTATCTGACCCAGTAGACACCATAATCCCACTTTGTCTCTCTCCCGGTTTCCGTTTATTTTTTTTTTTTTTTAAATGGTGGGTGTTTACTCAGTTGGCTAGAGCAGTGCTGATTGGGGAGAACGGAGGTGCGCTCACTCTATTGGTTAGTAAGACTGCAACTCATAGCTGGCAGTCATGCAGATGCTCTGGAACAGAGTAATATCGCGTCCATATCGCAGGCATTGCGATTGTCTCAAATCGCGATTTCGATTAATCGCACAGCCCTACCATTGAGCCTGAGCACAGTATAACTGCACATATTCTGCTGGAGAAGTGCTATAGTATCCATGTAGCTACATAACAAAAAGACGAACAGTGGGGAAAAAAAATAAATGAAAAAATTTCAGTAGTGTCAACAATCTTCTATTGACTTAATGCTACTATTTAGGTTGGGTTCAGCACTCTTTTTAACACTGAGTGCTTTTTTTCGTGTTAATCACTGTGGAGAGCTAAAAGCAACAAAACGTTAACCAGAAATACATCACTGTTGTGTGCATGAGTGGCACTGCATAACAAATTGAATAGCTAGCTAGCAGGATAGTAACAAATAATTTCATCCATGCTGAGTTGGTGCTACAACAACAACAACAAAACACTTCATATTAATCGCCCTCATTCTTATTGTCCAAGGTGATTTAGGTTTTGTGGAGGGCAGGAGACTCACTGGTGAAGGGTGCTTACTCAGAGTCTACTGTCTCTAAGCAAGGCCACACAAAGACTTCAGCAAGGACAACCACCCATCCCCACCTGCTGCCAATGAATGCAATGCTATAAGTGACTGTGGGTTGCTTGGAAATGAGTGTCAACAATTAAAAGGAACATTGTGGAAAGAAAGAAGACGACACACAGGAGAGATTACAAAGGCTTTTTGCCAACAGTTTGTAGTTAGAGGAAGGTTTTCTTTTTTTAACATTTCACTTTTTATGTTCATATTCCACCTATACTGCAAAATGTTTTTGTCTGAATGTGCAATGGCTTCCTCATACCTTCAGTGTATTTTAATGCAAGCTAGTTTTTAGTGTCCTCTCAGGCCAGTAGAAAATTGATGTTATTAGTCAAAGCAATTTTTTAAACAGTTTACACTTAAATTATCTTGCCTGTGATGTGAAAAATGTATAGTAAAGCACTACTATTATATTAATCACTGACAATTGCAACCCAGGCTCACTGGAAAAACGTACCTGTCGACATTTCAGCAACATTAAATTACATTGTTTTTTGCATGTTTTACATTTTCAAAGTAAAATGTCCAGTGAGTGGCCCTAAGCATTTTATCCAAAACAAATAAATGTAAATTTTATTATGTTGATTGTTGTATATCGCTGCAGTTCAGAAATAAAATGTCTGGTAAGTGCAGCTAAAAGGTTAATGCTTTATCACATTTGTATATAATTGCACTAAAACCTACACTAAACCTAGCGATACACTTAACTAAAGCAAGTGTGAGATAAAACCGGACTTGCTGAAGCAAGTATGCCATTTTAGCTTGCTTCTACAAGTCTTTGAGCTGTTTTATCATGAATCATGTGAATTCGTACCAGAGTGCTCTGCACAACAGAGAGCAGCAATGTACCAAGTGAGCTACCGAGCAAGTTTACTACGCCAGAAATTGTGATCATTGTGCAAGGAATTGCATGAAAATAAGTCTGTATTTTGTATTAACCGATAATCTGCCCTGTAATCATAATTTGCTCGAAAAGGAATACAAGTTGTTGTTTTATTGCCACTAGTTTTCATTTCAGCTGGAAACTGCAATTGGTTTGTAAAAATGTAGGTAGAGGTATGTTTTCCAATGAGCCTGGATTGGACAATTACATGAAAGACTATTCAAAACTTGGCCTTATCCTGTTAGAGTGGACAGTTACTTCTATAGTATAGGCTTTGCAAAGTGGAGGGAGCTTCCAAAATGTTCAGAAATGTCATTTCATGCCATTAAAGTGCATGAATATTTGGGACTTTAAATCCATTCACCATGTGGGAATGTAGAAAGCTTTGTTGTTTTACCCTGCGCATATGACAAGTAGCCAATACACATCTTACAAAACAAAAGACTCTCTTGAGGACGGTTTTTATGAGCACTTGTTTATGAAAACCATTATTATTACTGGTTTTCTTTGTCAGAAAAAATTCATTTGAGATACAGTCACAGTAATCGTTTTCCTCTTGTAGCATTGTAGCTATTCATTTCTTTCGACTTAAACTCATTAATATTAAATCCCACAATGGTAAGGCTGTTTCCAGCATCCAGCCAACAGTTTTTCAAGCATCTTTGCAGTGTGAAGAGCTTAACTTCATGTTACGTGAGTGGGAGTGATTGTGTCCTTAACGCTTATGCATGATTAATTGCGTTTACACAGTACTCTTGCTAACCCTTGACACGCTTAGAGCAGCCCAAGGGATCTTTATCCTAAAGAAAAGCACTTACATTTATTTTAACAGCACTGCAGATGGAGGCTGTTTATATGTAGCATTTGAACATCTGCTGTTCGCTCAGGGTATTAATATTCTGTCAGTAAAAAAATGCTAATTATGATTAGATTAAAAGAAAGTTCTCAGGAATGCAAGTGATGCTTTACCTAAAATGTTTTCGTTTCACTTCACATGTTTCGCAATATATTCAGTAAGTGCTTGACTAAACACTGCGATTTCAATGAGAAGTGCATAGAATTAGAATGAGAAGATCAGGCCACTGTGCCATGGCAATTTGGAGTGGTAGATCAAAGATGGCTGCTACAGAATTGCTATGATACCAGATATATCTCTATGGTGACTGTGCAAGCACCTACTGTGCCACTGTAAATCGTACAAATGGTAAGCAGACTAAGCTTTAAGGGAAACACTGTTTTCAGCTAAAATCAGTGTGACTGAATGAATAAATAATGACTTTGCCTTGTTTATAGATGTATTTGAAAACAAAATACGATCAATGACCAGACCTGCTGCAGTGGCTCTAAACTGTATGATCACTATCATAAAAATGGGCAACGTGGGTTCTGATCACTCAGTGCCCAAACAAACTCTATATAGTATTTTGGCACATTTTTTTGAGCTATGAATTGGATCTGCATTCTTACTGCGTATCATTTTCTATCATGAATAATATATAAATATATATTGTAATAGTTATAAACAAACATATACAGTAGACTGCTGTACAGCTACCACTTAATTTTCCTTGTCTGACTGAAATAAAATTATATTTATTTTATATAGCAGGTCTGGATTTGCTAAATATTGTATTTGTTATGCACTTAAATAACTTCTGAATTGTCTTGTGATTATTCTAAAGTCATCTTTTATTTCTATCTACTACATATGTGAATGACAACTATACTATACGTTATTATACATTTCTGTAAAAGTTTGGTGTCTGTACAATTTTTAAACGTTTCTGAATCCTATGCTCACCAAGGTTGGATTCGTTTTAAAAAAAATACAATAATAACTTAAATATTCTGAAATATTATTACAATTTAAAATAACTGTCTGCTTTTTAAATATATTCTAAAATGTCATTTATTCCTGTGATTACAAAGCAGAATTTTCAGCAGCAGCAGCCATTATTCCAGTCTTAAGTTTCACATAATTCTTCAAAACTCATTCTAATATGCTGATTTGGTTCTCAAGGAACATTTCTTATCACTATTAATGTTGAAAACACTTGGCTACTCAATAGTTTTGTGGAAACTCGGATACTTTTCAGGATTTTTTGATAAACAGAAAAGCATTTATTTTCAAATGTGAATACATTTTTGTCATGTAAAGGTCCACTGTTACTTTTGATCAACATACAGTAAGCATTCTGCAATAACACGTTGATAATTTTGTTTCATACTGACTGTAACAATGTAAGGAAATGTTGGGACTGGACCTTTCTGAAATAATAAATCTGTTACATATGAATGCCATAGGGGGAACACTGTAGCCAGAAATAGATCAGAGGCATAACACAATTTGAACAGCATAACAGCATAAAGTTACCTTGGTTACTTTGATTGCCAACTTGTACGCACTTGCACTTGTAACTGCAAATGAGTTGGAGCTGACCCACAGAAGGGTGCTGATTAGTCTATGATTTCCCTCATGAATTTCAGAAATTACAGGTTTTATTTTTGTAATCACTGCAACTTGGGTATTCAGCAGGATAGTTGAAGACCCTGCCCATTCATAACATGAAGATTATGAATAAGGTATATGACAAAACCAGCTAATCATATCTTTATATAAGGCAGGCACCAACAATGCCAGGTAATCAGGAAACTACATACATCAAAAGATGATTTTGAGGACATATAATGTCCTGCTCTTTTCATGATTGTATTAGTGAATAGATGGATGATGGAAAACAGAACACATTTGAGATTAGCAACAACAGAAGCACAACAGATGAACTGAAGAGGATGTTAATGATTTAGCTTTATATGAAAGTTAGAAATTCAGTGCTCGTTTTTCCAGATCAGACTCGACACACCCTCGTCTTGAACAGTACTTCATGTTCAGGGCTGAATAATCATTATTTAGTGTATGATTTATTGAATACAAATTCATTCATCCTTAATTATAATAATTATAATCGACATTGTGTCGTGATTTCTGATTGATACTCTCCGGAATAAGAAATAATTATTATTTCTGTGAAAATAATCCACAATCATTGACTACGTAACACTAAGAGCCTTTTTGGAACACAGAAGATATTATGAAGAACTGCTTTGACCATAAAATGAAATTCAATGGGGTCCAAAACAACATTGACTTTCACTGTATAGACATTTTTGAAAATGTCTTTTGTGTTCCACAGAAGAAAGTCAAACTGGTTTAGTCTGACATGAGGGTCAGGAAATTATAATTTTTGGGTGAACTATCAAAAGGAGGTGGGCAGTACCTCACATAAGACTTACAAGAGTACAACACTCACTTTCACCAAACACATCAAGTTGTTCTAAGGAGCTCTGAGTCTGTGCTGTGAAAGCTGTCGACTCTCCTAACCTCTGACTCAAGCAGAGCAATACATAAAGCACAATCACTATTCCATTGCTGTCTTTAAGCTTTGCCCTCTATTTGTGCTGACAGCCCATTTAACCATTAAGTACTGTAAGGAACCGCAGGCTCTGGGAATTCCGAAAAAACTATGAGCGCTCTCAATTATTCATCATGGTAGTGCAGGATTTTCCAGATGCCTGTTATTGTTAGAAACAGCCCACTCTTTAGCACAAAGAAGGCTTTCTCACAGCTTAAAGTGATAGTTCACACTAAAATGAAAACTCTCATCATTTACTAATTGTTCCAATTCTGTATGGGTTTCTTTTTTCTGAGGACTTTCATTTTTTTTATAAAATGAAAGTCCTTACAGAAAAATACTTTTTATGGACAAAAAAAACTTTTTTTCCCCCAAAATATCTTCTCTTGTGTTTCACAGATGAAAGAAATGGTTTGAAACAACACGAGGGTGAGTGAATGATGAAGTAACTTTTATAGAGTGCACAATACAAACATTAAGCTACACTACCATATACAGTGGTACGGAAAGTATTCAGACCCCCTTAAATTTTCACTCTTTGTTATATTGCAGCCATTTGCTAAAATCATTTAAGTTAATTTTTTTCCCTCATTAATGTACACACAGCACCCCATATTGACAGAAAAACACAGAATTTTTGACATTTTTGCAGATTTATTAAAAAAGAAAAACTGAAATATCACATGGTCCTAAGTATTCAGACCCTTTGCTGTGACACTCATATTTAACTCAGGTCCTGTCCATTTCTTCTAATCATCCTTGAGATGGTTCTACACCTTCATTTGATTCCAGCTGTGTTTGATTATACTGATTAAACTTGATTAGGAAAGCCGCACACCTGTCTATATAAGACCTTACATCTCACAGTGCATGTCAGAGCAAATGAAATCATGAGGTCAAAGGAACTGCCTGAAGACTCAGAGACAGAATTGTGGCAAGGCACAGATCTGGGCAAGGTTACAAAAAAATGCTGCTGCACTTAAGGTTCCTAAGAGCACAGTGGCCTCCATAATCCTAAATGGAAGACGTTTGGGACGACCAGAACCCTTTCTAGAGCTGGCCGTCCGGCCAAACAGAGATATCGGGGGAGAAAAGCCTTGGTGAGATAGGTAAAGAAGAACCCAAAGATCACTGTGGCTGTGCTCCAGAGATGCAGTTGGGAGATGGGAGTAAGTTGTAGAAAGGCAACCATCACTGCAGCCCTCCACCAGTCGTGGCTTTATGGCAGAGTGGCCCGACAGAAGCCTCTCTTCAGTGCAAGACACATGAAAGCCCGCGTGGAATTTGCTAAAAAACACCTGAAGGACTCTAAGATGGTGAGAAATAAGTTTCTCTGGTCTGATGAGACCAAGATATAACTTTTTGTCCTTAATTCTAAGCGGTATGTGTGGAAACCAGGCACTGCTCATCACCTGTCCAATACAGTCCCCACAGTGAAGCATGGTGGTGGCAGCATAAATGCTGTGGGGGTGTTTTTCAGCTGCCGGGACAGGACGACTGGTTGCAATCAGGGAAGATAATGCGGCCAAGTACATGGATATCCTTGACGAAAACCTTCTCCAGAGTGCTCAGGAACTCAGACTGGGCCGAAGGTTTACCTTCCAAAAAGACAATGACCCTATGCACACAGCTAAAATAACGAAGGAGTTGCTTCACAACAACTCTGTGACTGTTCATGAATGGCCCAGCCAGAGCCCTGACTTAAACCCAATTGAGCATCTCTGGAGAGACCTAAAATGGCTGTCCACCAACGTTTACCATCCCACCTGACAGAACTGGAGAGGATCTGCAAAGAGGAATGGCAGAGGATCCCCAAATCCAGGTGTTAAAAACTTGTTTCATCTTTCCCAAAAAGACTCATGGCTGTATTAGATCAAAAGGGTTCTTCTACTAAATACTGATCAAAGGGTCTGAATACTTAGGACCATGTTATTTCAGTTTTTTTTTTGTATAAATCTGCAAAAATGTCAACAATTTCTGTGTTTTTCTGTCAATATGGTGTGCTGTGTGTACATTAATGCGGAAAAAAATTAACTTAAATGATTTTAAGCAAATGGCTGCAATATAACAAAGAATTAAAAATTTAAGGGGGTCTGAATACTTTCCGTACCCACTGTATATATATATCTACTTTTTTATTTTTTTTTGGGGGGGGGGGGGGGGGAGTACGTTTTTACAAGAAAATACTATTTCAGTCTTTCAAAATTCATGTTTAATATAATGTATTAATTGCCATTTATGTGTAATTTTTTGTTAAATTTACTAGCAATTTTTGAGTGAAAACTGTTTCACATCCTACACCATTTTTTTTTCAGTGTAACTGGAAAAAAAGCCACTTGTGGAAAAAGATAGAAGCTGATTGCAGAGGATTTAAAGGAATTTCCCATCTAATAATAATGGCAATATGAGCATGCATGAGGCTTCTTTTTCTGTGTTATGGGAAAACCGTGGCTCAGATGAAAACCGCAGCGTTTAATCTCAGTGCAATTTACCTTGCGTGTCACGCCACAGGTGTGCTGATTTATTGACAGATTGTTACATCACAGCCTCTCAGCTGCATGCACTAATGCTGATAGTGCAAAAAAAAAAAAATTCCTGAAAGGTAAGTTGAACACTGACACTATGACAATATGATGAAATGTATCAACTAATAATAGTCTGACATCCTCCTGGGGGGTGCTATAAAGGTTATTTTCCAATTTTGATTTGTAAAGACCAGCGCAGCAGGAATATGACTTCACCTTCTCTGTTTGTATTCATTTGCTTCAGACTGCCTGCTGAAACATTAATGCCTGTCTCAGTTTCACTGTTTCTCACTGAAGCAGGGGTCCCGCTAACAGCACATATTGCACTTTGCCTGAGAGAAAAAGAGACAGTGAGAGTGAAAGCGCGACAAAAATTTGAAATTTTAAAATAATACAGAAATAATGGAAAAGCTATAGTAAAAAAAAAGCGTTTAATGGGACATTACATGCAAATTAACTGTAAAATTTGATGAAAAATATGGTTTTTGAACAACAAAAAAAGGATGGTTGAAACTTGAAAATCTGTATTCTATAGTCAACAATATAATGCATATATATAAACAACGTTTTGTCTTTAAGTGGCCTTCTATTTTACCAACTCTGTTATGAGCAGAGAATAATACTGTAGTTTCCTCTTGACCATAGATGTCAGTAAATCTCATCTAAAACATGTTGAATGTTTATGCTTTTATTAATCTGGGGGTGGGGGATTTGTGGACATAGTAATTTATTTCGATATGTAGGGTAAGAAATATTTGTATTACTTTTTTATGATTATTTTTATTAATATTTGATGTAGAGGTTAAAAGTTAAAGAGAGACACTTTAGGTGACTGAAGGCCCTCAGTGACCTCAGTTTCTTTTTTCTTTTTTGGATGGATTGATCTGTCAAATAATATATTAATTAAATTAATGCACCAAAACAAATAAATAAATCATTAAAAATTACATGTATTTTTATATATTCAGAAAAAAGAAACAGGTGACAGATGGGATATTTTTACCCCAAATAATAATACATTTTGCTAATTGAGCAAAGGAGCCCTTTTATTAAAAAATTTATAAATAAATAAATTACCGACCGCCCCCTTTTTTTATGTGTCATCATCATGTACATTCTAAACTCTATGAAATATGAATATGGTACACAGTATTAAAAAAAAAACATTGCAGCCGTTTTACCTGTATTCTAAATTTTGCACTTCATTGCATTGTGTTTTAGGGTTAATGGAAATTACCAGTACATTTTCAGTTTTTTTTGTTTTTTTACAGTGTCTCAGTAAATGCAAAACTGTTCTTATGGATGCATATTCCACTATATTTAAAGTTTATTACATTTGCATAAACAGGCTGGTATATTATCATCCCAACAGTTAAATATATATATTGTGCATTGTATATAATGGACTAAAATATGCACCAAAATGCAATATTGTCACAGTGAGCTTGTGCCAACAAAAGCTGCCACCTTTTACTGTAAATTTAACAGGCTTTTTAGTGTGAGAGAGAATCCACATCTCATCCTTTTGTTTCTCTCTCTCCATTCTCCTTTCTCTCCAGCTTTCTCTTTCAGAGCGAAGCCGAACTGAAGCTAGTGGGATTAGTTCTGGACCGGCTACTGTTGGCTATTGGAACACCCTCTAGAGGCTGCAGGAGGAGAACGCCAGCCCTGGCAGATCGATACAATGGGAGAGAGAGAGAACAAGATGGGGTAGAGAGGCATAGGGAGGGTAGGAGAAGGAAAGAGAACGAGAACGGGGGGTGTCGCTGGGTGAGGGAGGGAGACACAGAGATAGCGTGCATGTGCGTGTGTGAGAGGGAGAGAGAGAGAGGAGGGTGCGAGAGAGGGATAGACAGAGAGACCGAGCTAGAGCGAGAGCAAGGTGCACACGTTGCTCAGCCTCATTGCAGCCGCGACAGGCAGCCAGAGAGGAGCTCCAATCTACTGGTGGCAACAATAGACTACTGAAAACACAGATCAATAGGCCTTTGCCAGAAACATTGTGAGAGGGAGAAAGCTGCTCAAGGACCAGGGAGGAGCAGATAAGGTGAAGATCTAAAGGCAATTACAGCACTGGGTTCCAAAACTAGGTAAGTTGAGCGTCTGGTGTTTAATAAGTGTTCTCTTCTCATAGCGGCTGTGCTGTGCTTGAGGGGTCTGACTGGGAAAAGGGAGGGGGCTCAGGTAATGAATTGGTTTGAGGGTTGCGCATCAATCAAAACATTATCATTCTGAGCTTCAGACGAATGTCAGGTTACTGAAGTCACATCAGGGAGCAGACCGGGTCTGGTGTAACCAAAGCTGTGTTCTTCTTCGATTACATCATTTACATGCATTTGAATATGCATTGAGTAGATTTCATTTAAACCGTACTCCAGAAGTAGGATCAGTTTTATGCATTCATGTTGTTTTGAATGATTCACAAGTGCAAGTACAGAGAGTAAAAACATTGCACGGATGGTTGGTTTCATGAAGTTGGTTTCATATGCTATGTTATGATTGCAGAACTTTACTTTCAGTAATATTTGCCATTTCGATAATAGTATAGAATGGTTATGGAGCATAATACTTAAAACTGTTGGAAGAGATTATGAGTATATATAAATAAAATGTTCTATATATGATGCTTTAGAAATGATATTGAACTAAATTCACTATTCAGAAAATTATGTCATAACATTGTTACTGATATCTAATTAGTACAATAATTTGTCACAAATAGCTGTAGTATAAATTGTATATATATTCAATATATCTTATGTTACATTGTTAATTTTTTTCTTCTGAATTTCATAATTAAAAGTTGTTTTTTTTTAAATTAATTTTAGTTTTTTTTTTTTTTTTTTCTTTTGTTTAGGTGTAAGAATGTCACATTGGTAATTTCTACATATCATGGCCAGTAAAGTTCTTGGAAATTGACATTGCTTAAATCAGTTGGATTCACCGATTACTGAAACACATTTATTTTAGATTTTTAAAATGTATTATTTGTATATATATATATCATCATCTAATTACTGTACATACACTATATATACTATTTTATTACCATTAATTTTTTTATTATAAGAATAATGTCACAACGTTTCTCTGAAATTTGAATATCAGAAAAAGTGAACTTCTATAACAGACTTTCCGAATATAGACAAAATATTTTTTAATAGGGAGATATTTAAAAATTACATTGTAATATACTGTTACTTTTGTGCTGTTTAGAAATATAAATACAAAGATAATATATTATAATTATATATTCAATAGATTTTGGGGCAACTCTATTACTTCAAACTTTTACATGTAGCAGCCATTTCCTTCAAATGCAGACATAGTTTGTTTTAGGAATCAATCAAGAATGATCTGTTTGCTCTGTGCAGTTTTTTTTTTTACATAGATGTGTTCTGAAAGCCATGCAGCCTCACTGTACCCCAGAGTGAGCAATTATTCTGTGCAGTGGGCAAACTTTCCATCCAAATAGTTGGGGATGCTGTTATGGGCAGATAATGATGTCACCATCCATCCTGTGAATAAACTGGCTGTTTATTTCTTCCCCTACATCCTGTGCCACCTTTTTCAGAGAACTATTCTCACGCTTGCTGTTGTGCATCCATTCCTCCTCCCTGCAGAGCTGCACTGTGAAGGATATTGTCGTATTTCTTAAGTGTTTGATTTGTCAAAGTCAGTTGAACACATTGTCCATGGGCAGAGAGTGTGGTATCGGCATGATATTAAAAATCTGGTGTGGGGGATCCTTTCTGCAGATTTATAGCTGGAGTATAAATCTTAACACCTTGGCTACGAGACCTTTTCTTCACCGCGCTGCCATGTGAACGAACGATACCGCATGCCTCCCCACACAGTGTAAGATGAGAGCCCAGGGGTACATGGTAATCTCTCCGTAGGTAGATCACACCTCTCCGCGGCTCGTTCCTTCCTTCCTCCTGCTCCTCTTTCATTAGTCTTAGGCATGATTTCAAAGCTTTCTCTGAGACTGAGAATTCAGATAACGTGCTCTGCTCCCACTAGCACGCAGGCATATCTATTAAACATGCAGCCATCAGAAGGCTCTCTCAACCAAATTTATGGAAATGTAAATCAATAATGTGGATAATCAAACATTCAACTTTAAAATGTTTGCTTTGGCTGAAATGGCAAATGGCACACTCACTGCCAGGACAAAGGTGCTGAGAATGACATGCAAATTCAAATGATGCTTCCACACAAGAAGATACTTTGAAAAAGAATTTGAAATTTTTTTTCCCCCATAATATGGAAGTCAATGTGATCCGATGTCATTTTGAACCCAGTGACTTTGATTGTATGGGCAAAATCAATTGAAACATTCCTCAAAATATTTTCTTTTGTGTTCCAAATCACCACATTTGAATTTTTGAGTGAACCATAATTTTAAGATTATGCAACACAACAATATAATGACAAATCATGGCTTTCTATTGGTGCTTATTATTGGTCTGCAGAGCTGTTGTTTATCCACCTTAAAATTTGGAAATATTGCCATGTGCCGAATATTCTGACTAATGAGGGGACAATTTGTTTGATGTGACTTTTATTAACACATTTTGGTTCATTTTGAAATGTTGCCCTCTGAAAGCGAAAATACCCCGTTGGTCTACAGAATAGTACAAATCTGAAGTAAGATTTCAATATGGTAAAACTTGCATGCATGTGATTTTATTGTAAAGTATTATTTAAAGAAAATGGGAGAAAGCTAATTGGGAAAAGCATATACCATACAATGTATGGTGAAAATCTATATTATATTCAACTACACCCAGAAAAAAAGGTGCACAAACAATTTTCACTTAAAATTTGAACTTAAAAAGTTAATTTAACAAACAGTTACTAAGAAATGGCAAGTAACACAATGAATTAAATTTGAAATTTTGTAGATAAACTCATAGTATTTTCTTATAAAATGTACTTGAATAATCTTCGTTTTATTTACAACTTCAAAAAAATGTTTTACAGTGTACTTAAAATGTTTTTTGTACAGTAAAATGTCTAATGTAAAAAAGAGATATGAGTCACCTCATAATTTAGTATAATATCAACACACCTGAGCAGCAATATCTTGTGTTAATCATGATTGCATAGTAAAATTTAATTTTTCTGATACTTTCCCCTCTCAGTGAGATTAATTAACATGTAGCGGCATGCCTGTGGGTAATCAAATAGCACAACTGTGTTAGTCTATGAGGAAATTAATAATTTACATAATATTTCAGTCCAGGGGCTTTGCCTCTGCACAATGCCCAGCAGTGACTGTGTTGCAGAAGTTTCCTCTTCTCTTGCTATTAGACTGCTAAATGGTAATTAAGCCAGGGCCCCATTTGCATGCACTCTGCGGAAGAACACAAGCGTTTAAAAAGAAATCGGGCTGCATATATTGGACCACCCGAGGATCATTGTCCAAAATGAACGCAGGTTGAGGCGGCTGCTCTCTTTGCACTCCCTGTTCAACTGCCCATAAATGGCTTTCAAGTGACTATTCTTTTTGTCATTGACTTAAATACAGCTTAGCTGATGGATACACTTACCATAACGCTATGTTATTGCTGTTTGTGTGCGTTTTTAATGCGCTCCTGCTGTTGAAATTACCCTTTTGAGCACTATTGTTCTCAATTGAATTACCAACCCTCAATGTTCAGCATAAGCCAAGGACATGTTAGTCGACAAAAACTGTTGTTGCTGAAGAAAATTATACCATACAAAGGAGGCATTTCTCGTTCACCCCCTCAAACATGAAGCTGTGGTCCGTTCTGTCATGGGTTCAATCTGTTTGATAAATGCTTGTTTTGGTGTTCACCTTCTGAAAGCCACGCTAGCTTTAAATAATACCAGGGTACAAAGAGAGCAAGTGATGGAGAAAGAAAATTACTTGAACCCTTGCCCGCTGCTCATGCACCTGGTTTTTACCTCTCTTGACACCTTTTTCTGCCTACAAATGTGTCCTAATACTCCTGCATATGATTCCCCGGCTTCAATGCAGTCAGTAGGGGGAGCCGGTGAGCTCTTGCTTTGATTTGAAAATGTGCTCATGGCTTGATGATCGTTTCAGCACATCAGAAAATTACTGAACTGCAGTGTGATGCTCTAAATTAATGGGATTAATGTTTATTTGGCTAATCTGATTAGTGAGTTAATCGGATTGAACTGCTTCAGAGTGTGCAAGAAATCCTGTGAGTAAAAAACAGATTCATCAACATGATTAAAAGGTGCAGTGTGCCATTTCCACACCTTTCAAAATTATGAATCTATTCAAATATGTTTTAAGCGCTCACATTGTCTGTTGTTGTTCAGAAAACATGTACCACCACCCTAAATTTACGTTATTGAATAAGGAAATAGCATGTCTGTCTTAGTCTGGGTGCTCAAACAAACATATTACACTTCTGTTTAGTGCTGAGAAATTGCATTTCTCTTTTAAATGTGCTGTAAAAGAATATGCTAATGTAACTAATGAATTAGACTGCATACTCTCATAAAAATCCCAATGAGCCGCAGACATGTTAGCAAGCCAAAATGTGCAAAATGATTTACTTGCAGAGAGCATTTCTGATTGGCTAAAACAGTGTGTGCTGTGCATTTTTTATTTTTATTTTTTTTTTTTCAAAACAGGTGTGATTTCTCAGGGCACCTATTTCAGTGATATCTGTCACGTACATAGTTGGAATATTCAATACTTGGTATTCAAGAAAGAAAAAAATAGCTTGCAGCACCTTTAAAGGGGTCATATGATGCGATTTCAATTTTCCATTTCTCTTTGGAGTGTTACTTGGTGCATAAAGAAGATCTGTAAAGTTGCAAAGACTAAAGTCTCAAATCCAAAGAGATATTCTTTATAAAAGTTTCACCCAATCCTACCTAAAACGGCTCGTTCTAGCACACCCCCACATGTCTATGTCACGATGTGGGAAGATTTGCATAACACCGCCCAAATGTTCACGGAAATAAAGGTGGCGTAACTTTTATTCTCGCTGTATATTGTTGTTGCCGCCGCTGCCATGTCATGTTGTGAAGGCACTGTGTTTTTCGTTGTGAAAGCGAAACTACTTTTTTGGCCTTTCAAAAGAGGACGATATTGCTTCGTCATTCCTAGAGCTGATCCGTGATGGTCGCTGAGTAAATACATCAACTTTGCGCTGTGGATCGCCGGATTGGCTTTCACCGTGAACAAAGCGGAGTCCAGCCCGGGGTCGTCACATGTGGTTACACAAGCGCGCCCGCCGCCACCTCACCAAGCCGGCCTCCGCTCACTCTAGGTCTCCGGCCTCTGCTCACTCTAGCCGCTGTGTGTGATGCTGTGTGTTTTGTTGTGAAAGAGAAACTACTTTGTTTTGGCCTTCCAAAAGAGGACACGACTAGAAATCAGTGGTTAAATTGTATTTACAACACTGTTCCAGAACAGTTCAACCCAAATATTCAGATGTGTGCAACACATTTTATGGAGGACTCTTTCCTGGAAGAGTAGACTACAATGCCGGCTGTTCTGACTCACAGACTGCAAGTACGTTTTTATATTTAAACATTTTGCCACTGACGATTCAAACGTGAGTTTTGAGCAGTGTAGAGTAGCGCTTGTTGTTTGTCATTTCTCCGATTACAAATGCTGACATGGTTTTATGTTTATGCGGCACAATGCAATGCTTAAAAAGACAGTAAAGTCCATTATAATCCGTAATTATGTCCCCACTGAATGCAACAAATGCCTCGTTTATAATGGGTTTTAATGTTTTTGTCTCGTAGCTCCGGCCGGACAGGGCATCACAGAATGGTGAGGGGCGTAACATTTCCGTCACACGCTTAAGGTATTCGGCCAATCACAATGCACTGGATAGCTGGCCAATCAGAGCACACCTCGCTTTTCAGACCGATGAGTTTTATAAAAATCTACGCGTTTCAGAAAGGCGGGGCATAGAGGAGAAACAGTACAGTACAGTGTGTGGAAAATGTGTTTTTTTTTAACCTTAAAACGCATAAACATTTAATTACACCAAATACACAAATAATGTTCTTTTTAGCAGCATCATATGACCCCTTTAATGGTGAAAATGCAACAAGTGAGCACTTCAGGTTTTGTGTGTTCTTATTGGCCTTATATCAGGTATACCTGACACGTAGCCTGACAATTTTAGATAAACTAGTGGCATATTGAAAGGCTTTGCTGAGCCAAAGAAAATCAGCAATCAATATAGGGCTAAAAAAAAAAACACTGTTATATAGTGCTCAGTGACAAAGAACTTATCAGCTCGCATTTGATCAGGGCCAGCTAACAGGGCGATTGATTGCTCTGTAAAGCTCTGGAGGAAATGGAAGAAATGAATAAATCAGGAGTGATTTACAAACACACAGATAAGAGCCAGGTATTTCTTGGGTCCTATCAGGAGCGGTCAAGTGCGGTGATCTACTGGGTGTTTGTATTCTTAAAGGAGAAGCATCTAAAAGAGGACAGGAAGTGAGAAGACAGCAGGCAGTCAACAGCCAGTTGTGTTCATCAATACTGAGTGACAAAGATCAACAAGACATGTTTAATTTGTCATGTGTTTTGTTGATAAAGCTGAATTGGAAATAATTATTGTGAGCTTACAGTAGTGCAAGTCTCAGCTTTCAAATTCTGTCATTTTTTAAAGAAATTAAAACTTTTTATAACACTTTATTGTGTCGTGTAAATAAACATGAATGAATATCAGAAGGTATCTTGTTTCAACCGAAAACGAAAGATGTCAATACACACCATTTTTCAAGTTCAAGACCGCCGAATTTAATCTACTATCCTGTCTGGTTGGTTTGTTGGACAAAATGCAAGATTCAGTGTTATGATTGGTCAGATCACCTGTCAATCAAACTCCCAGCAAAGGGTCAAATAAATAACACAAAAATGTTTCTAGACAAATGAAATTAAACGTATGTCAAATTACCAAATTAAAATATGATAAAAAAATTAAACAAATGTATTTATATAAATTTTCCTTCACTTCTCAAATAAATATGATTTTGACACCTCTTTTGAAATTGCATCTTTATGCAATGAATTTATTGCACGCTGTACCTTTTATTCCCTGTTTATGTGATTATTTTCCATTAATACATTTGAATATCATGTAATTAGTTTGATTAAAATTGATTAGTTATTTTCTTAGTCTCTTACATTAGTTTTGATGGCTAAACTGGTTGGTAGATTTCATATTAAACCATTTATTTCTGTCCAGATACTGATCTCATAAACAGCTAAAACTTACTTGTTTAAAAACCACAATCCATGTGGTTTCTGCACAGAAACTGTGATTAAAAGTTCACGCTTTGATCTGATATCTGTGGCAGACACACGAGTTCAAGAAAAAGAAAAAAAATCATGTTTTCTCGTTTTTAAATTGCCTGTTTGTTTATCTCGCCCTAAAGATACTGATAAACAGAATACTATAATGTCTTGCACAAACCGTCATCTGCCAAAACTGGCAAAAGTATGAATAAATTTGCCTTTTTGTTAAGCACCCAGTTCACACCTTTTTTTATGCATTACCTCTTTAGTCAGAGCAATTTTTGATTTCCAGTGTGGGTGAGGTCACATTTATTTCAGCCAATCAGGTTTGCTGTGGATCTTGCGCTTGTTAATTGACATGTGATTAAGGAGTAAAACAGTTATTTGCTCCAGTGAAGATTCCATCTGTCTTCAATTAGTTAGAATTGTATCATTAACTTAATATGTTATCTGCTCACAAATTTCCTCTGCTAAATGTTAGGAATGGAAATGTTCCCGCTAATGTTCACATTTCATTTGTAGCTCTCTAAACACACACCCTCGAAGATACAGATGTGAACCAACATGTAATATTAATCTTTCTGATACAATGTCATTCTCAATTATTCCTAGTATTCCGACACTTCAGCTGGATTCTGGAAGCGACACGGTCAATGACTGCTGTCAAAAGAAATCATTGACAAAGTGTCAAATCTACATTGCTAAAGGACATAGGGAACAGCAGGCATGTAAACTAAAGCTAGCCATGAAAAAAAATCTTGAATAAATATGTATCTTCTTTTATTCAGAAACATTCC
Source organism: Sinocyclocheilus anophthalmus (assembly GCA_018155175.1). NCBI lineage: Eukaryota > Metazoa > Chordata > Actinopteri > Cypriniformes > Cyprinidae > Sinocyclocheilus > Sinocyclocheilus anophthalmus. Next base: position 174,904 of record JADLZN010009457.1, on the reverse strand, counting down.
TCGCCAAAATTGCTTGTATTCATTATTTCAGCCCGAGATGGCATAAAACAAATTATTTTATAATGACTTCTAGACAGTGCTAGTAATTACAGCAGTGGAACTGATTAAGTTCATCCAATAATTAAACAAATATCATTGATTTCCCACAGAGAGACAGCCCAGCTCCCAAACATCCATCACCCGCCATCCTCTCCTGCTTCCTGTTCTCCCTGAAGCAATAGGCCAATCAAATGACTGTGATTTGAGAAGTGCAATAAAAGTCAGACGCATTGATATTCTGTGCAATGGTCTTTCCTGTCCCTTTGTCAATAGATAAAGATTGAAAAGAGGTGGTTTGTTGAAAAATTGATATTTATCGCAGACAGCCCTTCTGTTGTAGCAGGAATCAGCAGATCTGTTCTGTGGATATTTGCTCTGACCTACTGTTTGTAGTTGTGTGGCTGGCTCATGTTGGTCTTTCACTCGCTAGTTCTCCCCATCTGTGCGGGCAGATGGATGAACACTCCCACATAAAGTTTTCTTTGCCAATTGCCATCCTTCCTGCTTTGTAGTTAAAAGAGAAAATTGAAGCATTTTTGGATCCTTTGTGTCTTCGCTAAGCAGTCTAGCTATCATTTCATTGCCTCTTTCATGGACATTTCAGGCTAACTAATAAAGTCTTGATTTGTCAGCTGAATGCATGCGGAATGATATCAGCCTGTGTCTTATTTGAATTGACAAGTGCATTCAAGTGATCGTCTGGGAGACTTGATCTTTAAACAAAAGCCCACACAATTGCTGACGAGTGTTATATTTAAATAGATTCTGCCTGCCGAGTCGGGGAAGAACTGCAAGCAGACTCAGAGATTTACATTCAAATACGCCGCAGCAGGGCTATGTTGTCATTTGATGTAAATTCCTTCGGTCAACATTGTGTTCGGCGTACAAAGAGCTGTTTGGAGATGCCTCAAAGAGACTTTTAGGACAGTCATTAAAATGATTAAAGGGATAGTTCAGCCAAAATATGAATATTCTGTCATCATTTACTCACCCTCATGCTGTTTGACTTTCTTTCTTTTGCGATTACAAAAAGAGTTGGATATTTATGCTAGTGCTTTTTTCCATACAATGAAAATGAATGGTAATCAATGTAATTAAGAATAAAAAAACCCTAAAAACTGCAATTTGAATATGAGCATATCAAATTTAGCACATTGTGATTGGTTAAAAGAACCGACTACATTTAGCATCACTGACGTCAAACTTGTGACAAATGTAACGTTTTAATATTTTACTCACAAAAATAACATTACAGCAATATAGCAAAAAAAAGTCATATGAACTACATTTATTTTTTACATTTTTGGAATTGGTCACCATTCACTTCCATTGTACGGAAAACAGCTGAGTAAAACATTCTTTCATCCACAGACGAAAGAAAAACATTAAGAGGTGTTTTTTTGGGGGGAGGACGGGGGTGAACTATCTCTTTAGGCTGGATTTTGGGAAAAATGTAATTCTCTAAAATAAAAAACAAATGTAGTACTATGCAGAGTTTCTAGTAAAATTGCTCAAGAATTCAACCAACACACAGTGGGTTATTAATTCAGCCCAGTACTTCCAATATCTAAAAGTATAATGTGATTTTTTTTCCCCTTTGCACATCACAAGTGTCGTCCTACCATTCACAGTTTTTTTTGTCAGGTTTTTATCTCATAAACAAGCAAGACACGTCTCCTTCTCCCGACTGCCATGAAGCCGAAATGGGTTGTGCATGTTTTTAAGCGGTGTTAATGTGTGCTGGCCTATGGAACACACATCCTTGGAGAAAACATCTCCAGACTGATTAGTGTTTATAAAATCTAGCCACGGTCTGCACAGTCTGACTTCATATTTCACATTACATTAATCCACCAGCCCAGCAAGAGAGTACAATGAGGCTTTTCTGGGCCGGCAGTGTGTGTGTGGTACAGTGGAAGAGCTGTAATGAAGGAAAGGACACTAGAATTGGCAACAGGTCTTTGTTCTAATCAGGCTGTCTTGAATAGGCTCTTTCGTTGTCATTTCAAGGGAAAGCTCACCCAAAAACAAACAATTTTGTCAGTATTTACTCACCCTATATGCTGTTCCAAAACCGTATTAACGTGGAACATACAAGGTGAATTTATGAAGAATATCCACTTTTTTATGTACCCTAGCTCTCCTTAGCACTTTTGTGATAGTTCTTGAAATAATTATCCTGATTCTTCAGAGTCATAAATGAATGAATCAGTCTTTTGAGTCAGATCTTCCTCAGTACTACTATACAATTACATTGTAATATTTTTAGCAATGCATTGAAAAGGGGCTAGTATATCTTTAAAATTTTGTTTCAAGTGTTTCTAATCCAGTCTATACTTATAAGTTTAAATCTAACCCTCTGACATATCTTGTTGTGAGGTGAAGTTCTCTCCATTGGACATCAGTTTGCTCTGGTGGCATATTTGTTTTTCGCAAATGATTTATATGCTGAAATCCGAAGGACAGAAACAAAATGACATTTCCCCGTGTTACGCTCGATATTCACTTGACCTCAATGTGTATTGGCTTTGTGCACTGGAGCGAGACAGAACTGACCAAACAAAATGCACAAAAAATGCTTTGACCTTTTACTGTCCATGTCCAGATCTGGGACAAAACTATTAAACTATATCTAAGAGCACAAAAGCATGCATAATGTATTTTGAAAAAAGTGCATATTGTATTAATACAGTATTAAAAATAATGAACACTAGGTTTCCTTAAAACAGCTTTATTGTTCTCAGTCAAATCCTCAAAGCAGACAGCAAAGGCACAACTTTTATGTATTCTGTGAACATTCAGCTTTGCCTCTGAGTTGAAATAAGAAGTTATTCATGTGTTCTATTTGTTTATTCATCTATTCATTATCAACTCGTCCTTTTTTACTGCATCAAATCCAGTTTTCACACACTCTGTGTTATTCATCAGCAGGCTTGGAGAATAACAGAATATTGTTTCTTTAAAAAAAAATGTTTCAAAAGAAATCAAGTGTGTTATTATTGGATCTTGAAGTCCCCCAAAAATGTTTTCTTGTTTAAAAGTGTTGGCTCTTTCTATCCATTTTTACCAGTGACATTGCTAATATTTAAGACATTTAAGTGACACATAGTAGATGTTTAAACGCCCCCAAAAAGTTTTTATTTTATTTAAATGTTGCCTCTTTATCTCTCCATTTTGCTGGCAAGATTGCTGCTATTTAAAACATTTAAATTTGTCAAAAATAGTAGATGTTTGAACCCACCAAAAATGTTTTTATTAAGTGTTGCCTCTTTTTCTCTCCATTTTACTGTTAAGATTTCTGATATTTTCCTGACATTTAAGTGCATCACATAATAGAAAAAAAGAAATTCTTGTTTGTAAATGCTTTCCATTTTTCAAAATATTTAGGCTTGTTGCCTAGTGTTTCTCTCATCATTATTTGCCTATGAAATTAGCATTCTCAAGAATTGGATTAGTGTACTACTTCCATTGTGCTGGTTTTCTTACTATTTTACACGGTGCCCCCCTGGGTGTGGTGCTGCCCCTTTCTAGACACGGTGCCCCCGGACACGTGTCCAAATACCAATTGTTAATCCTGCCTTCAGGACAGGAAGCCCACCAACATTTTGTTCCTGCTTTATTAATGTTTTAATTAATTATCTGTAGCAGAAGAGATTGTTTTTTTTTTTTTTGTAGTAGCTCTATATTTGCAAGTTAAACCGGTTTAGAAATACATTTTACCCCAAACTTTACAACCTCCAGCCTGTTGCTGGTCACTGAGCCAGTCAAATTGTTAGACCCACAAGATGTTGAAATCACCATACTGAAGATGAGAAGACATCTGTCTATTGAGATAAGGCACAAACCATTTCAGAGCAGAATGGCAGCCGTTCAGTGCACAGGCACACGGTGGTTTAAAAAGCAAGAAGCCTTTGAAGTTTCATTATTCAAATTAAAGCTGGCAGAGTTAAATGTGAGAAAAGTGAACTGAAAACTCAAAAACAAAAAAAAACTATTGAAGGAAAGGAAAGCCCAATAAAGGCTTTTATTTTAATTAGGTATTTTTTATTTAACTGACAGCATTAGCAGTACAAATACAATGCTTGCTTGCATGTGCAAAGTTGACACTTTCCTTTCCCAGTTGTGCGCTATCCAGCCTACAGAGCCAAGAAGCCCTGAAAGGGATTAGATAAATGTTTTCCGGGAATATTTTAAAGAAACACGTGAGTCGTGCAGGGGCAGTCAAGCTTGAAATTGAGTGAAATCACATATTCAGGCAGACATGTTGGATCACAAACACACTTATTGTCAGCCTCTAGTGATCGCCCTCTCTCCTATGTCCTCTAGCCATTCTTATATCACCAGAAGGAAGGAGCAACTCATGGGCTAGAATCGTGAAGAGCTGACTATCGTGAGGCACTACAAAGGTCACTGCTTTTCAAATCTGACCATAATTTTCAGTGCACACCTTTATGGTAGAGAGACCTTCGGACTGAAGAATCAATTATGTTGCAAAGGAAACGGTGAAATGGAGGATAAAAATGAGGTCACATTTATATCATTAAAATCCTTTTGAAGAGGAAGAATGAAATCTCAGTGGCCTTCCCGGGGGGTGATGTTTTAGAGAGAAAAGGAAAATTTTATACTGGCTAACATCATTGCAGTGCTAGAGCCCAGCCTCCAAAAAACTCTGTTTTCAATCAAATTTGTATTGCATGCATCGTATCATATTCTCATTAAATACTGTATTTATGGTAACACATTACAGAAAGGTCCAGTTTGCATTATTTAATGCATTAAGTATCATGAACTTACAACAAACATTTTTTTATATTTTAAATGTATTTTATTGGGAAAATGACACACACATACACACACACCACGACAGAGCACGCACATATATCATATATATATATATCTATACAGTTTGCTCATAAACGTTTTTTTTTGCAGAATGCAGAGTATGCAAAATGTTCATAATTTTCACAAATTAAGAGGGGTCATGAAAATTGCCTGTTATTTTTTTTTTTAGTACTGTCCTGAGTAAGATATTAACATAAAAGATGTTTACATTACACTCAGCTTCCACCGACAAAATTATGACTTGCTTTAGAAAGAATGACCTCCCTTTCAAACAATTTTACACCACCCGTTGACTCTTTCATACTGTATGTCATTATCCTGGATGAGCTCTGTGAACTGTTATTTCTGTCTCTTGTTATAGTTGTTCAGGATCCTGCCTTGTCCTGAGCATTTCACCTGTGCCTGCTGTTCTTCCAAAAAAATCCCCAGCTCCTGCACATTCTTTGGTTTTTCCAGCATCTTCTGCATATTTGAACCTTTTCCAAAAGTGACTGTATGATTTTGAGATCCATCGTTTCACACTGAGGACAACTGAGGGACTCATATGCAACTTTTACAGAAGGTTCAAGCGCTCACTGATGCTCCAGAAGGGAAAAACAACGCATTAAGATAATAAATAAATAATAATACTGTATGGGAAAATTTAATATATATATATATATATATATATATAATATATATAGAATAGATCTTATATGCTCACACACACCACAACACACACCACTACCACCAGTAAATTAAATATGGTTAACCCTTTACAATAATTTTAAATATTTTCAAATATATATTTTTTTTACTATAACAAATTATTCTTAATATATAATAATGTACATATATCATTAATTATATAATATTTTTAATAATAAATTATTATTAGTATGTATTATTATTGTTGTGTTGTTATTATTAATATTATATTTTATGTTGATGTTTGTTGTTTTTGTGAGTATAAAAAAAAAAAACAAACAACAACAAATATTCCAAACCCGAAACAGCAACACTGGCTCAACAAATCTCGTGAGTTTGGAACAGGTCTATGTGCTTGTCCAACAAAAGACAGACAGCAGAAAAAGTAGAAAAAAAAACATCTGAGTTGATCATTTTTTGCCATTTCCTTGCTTTTTTGCCTTTGGTGGCACTAATGGCACATAAATGACACACTTCTGCTATAAAGGCAGAGACAAAAATAATAATTTTAAAGAAATACAGATAACTACATGAATACCATTTACTGTCATCTAAACCAACATACCTGTCCTTTCATGTGGTGCAGCTGCTCTTTTAAAGACTTAAGCACTATATCTGTCTTCACCGTACAGCTCAAAGTATCCAGACTGCTCAAATAAAGAATGATAATGCTCCATGAAGAAGCTGCAGCCTTATTCGCAGAGACTTCATTATAGACATTCCTTATGGACGAGGTGTTAGCATATTTCTAAAGTTGTCTTTTTAATGCGTCGTGATCTAGTTTAAACAAGCCTGAGCAGCTACAGTTCTCCAACTTCCATTTACCTAATTTTCTTTTCGGAACACTGCTTCAAAATAATCTAAGCCCGCCATGCTATTAAACAACAATAATAACAACACGTCCTTGTTCATTGTGCCATATCTGTCAGTTGCAGTGCACTGTGGGTGCCAGGAGACAAATTGGTGAGCCCAAATTATCCAGCAATACCCTCATACTTATGTTCTACAGAGACAGAACTCAATATATGGAGTAATGCAGGAAGAATCAATACACCTTTAGGCTTTTCAACAGTTCTGTTCTGAACAAGCATGACTGTTATCAATTGCAAGGTCAGAATTTTTGCTCTTTTAATCACATTGGACATTTTGGCCCACCAGTGGATTAAGCTTTTCAGAAAAGGAGTATCCACAGACTTAGAGGTGAATATATCAAATCCAAAAATGCATATATCATTCATTCAATGTTGCGTAGGATTGTGTATGTTCACTATAATCCCAGGACAGGGTTTGTGGGACACAGAGAGCTGCACATGAAAACAATATCATACATTATTCTTCATAGAAATAAATGAAGGGCATTCTCTCTAGACTGTATCTCTTCTGCCACTGTGTTATTCATCTTGAAGCAATGTTTAATAGCAGTTTGCTACTCAACACTTAATATTCACAGATATAAAAATTTGAACCATTTTAAACTACATAAAATGACAAGAATGCATGTGAAATCTGTGAAAATGACGTTAACACTTTTGGTCAGGAAATATAATGAATATTATGTATGTGTACTTAACTTTCTATCCATCAAAGATTTCTAGGAAGATTCCACAACAATTTCCACAAAAAAATTAAGCAGTGATAATAATAATAATAGTGCTGGCAACAATAATCTGTATTAATCGCATCCAAATTAAAAGTTTTGTGTACATAATATACAGTATGTGTGTGTACTCATTATGTAGCCTATATATAAATACACACACATGCATGTATATTTATGAAAAATATGTTATGTTTATATATTAAATATTTATATATAATATAACTTATTGAATATAAGTATGTCAATATTTTATATACTGACAAAATATATACTGTATGTGTGTCTTTATATATACTGTTCATAATAAATATGCATAGTACACACACATATATTATGTGAACAAAAAACTTTTATTTTGGATGCTATTAATCACAATTAATCGTTACCCAGAACAAATTATAATAATAATGTTTTTCTTCTTGGCATCAAATCACATACAGAATGATTCTAAAACTGGTCGTGATGGATGCTAATTCATCTTTGCTATCACTGATAACTTACATTTTAAAATATAATTAAATCAAGAATAGTGTTTTTCAAATTTCAAGTTCACCATGTATTACTGTTATTTTCGATTAATAAATCAGTCTTGGTGACTAATAGACTTCATAAAACGAGGGACAGTCCATTTTGTATCTTAAATTAAAATACGTTTTCATTGTAATAAAAAATTATATAAATTATTTTCACACAATAAATATTGCTATAATATACAATATTGCTCTTTGTTAATATAATTCCTAGAAACATGTATAAATTCATATTTTTTATAATATTTTTTTCATACTTTAAGACTGAAAGGCTGGGTCTGGAACAAGGGTAAAATAATAAAACCGCACAAATTTGAAAAGCACTAAAAATAAAAGGTAACCTTTATATAACAAAATAAAAAAGGAAAAGTTGGAATCTGTGACTTTGTGTGAAGCTGTAGAAAAGCTGCCCTTGCCTCATTGCATTGCAAAGTAGTTATATTCTATATGAGTGGTTTTAAATGTAAGCTTTAATATGAAAATGCAATTTCTTTATATGGTTTCTTTGAACTCTTATAAAAAGTAACAAGACAACGGTGCTAGGCATTAAAATGAAATAAAACTGGTTTGCATAAATTTAGTTTTCAATTAGGCAGGGAAGTGAGGGAGAATATTGGGGTGAGGTGAGGAGCAGTATTTTTAGACAAAGCCAGCCAGTAGTGTCAGGACCTGCATAAGTAGTTCCCATTTCTTCTGTCTCAGAACTTCACGACCCCCACAGCCCCTGTACCGTCGATGTGGTTGCCAAGGAAACGGGTGTCAGGCTTAGATGAAGGGTGTTGGAAATAGACAGGGGCTCTCAGGTCTGCTGCACCCTCCGTTCTGTGTTTCCCATTAGGTGTGGCCCGCCTCGGCATTGCGCTAAAGATAAGGACATGCAATATGAGTTTGTGTGCTGTTTTGCACAAAAACAGGGTCTTCTTTGTCCCAGAGGAGCCGATTTATGAATTCAACACTGACAGAAGCGGACTGTGAATCAGTCCACTGAGTCGCCAGATCATGTAACCACTCAATAAACTGCCAAAAGTCCAGTTGGAGATATCCCAGGGCTCCCGGGCAACTGCCGTAAATTAGTGCCCAATCTCACTCCCTGCTGACTGGGGAACAGTGTTTAGGCTCTGTGTACCCACTGGCAAAAGCAGCCCACCTGCGCACATGAGCCCAGGTCTGTGGCATTTCATCAAAGCTGATGTTAGGAACAGGGCAAATGTTGCTTCACCTGGGCAACAAAAGGTTTCCGCTTTCACTTAAATGGATTCAGCTGTGGGTTTTAGCCAACATGTATGTGGAAAAGGAACTGTGTGTTCAGTCCTGCTCATTGACTATTTGGCTTGACAATGAGAGTGATAGAGGCCATCAATACATTAGCATGGGTGTAGACGGCCATGTTGTGATGCTCTGCCATCTTCTTCCTTTAATCTTTCTGTGCTGGTTTATTGTCACTGGATAGACGATTTGACTCTGTGAAAACAAATTATAGTTTAATATTTAATTGTAAATTATAGAAGTCAATCTGTCTTAATTGTCTTCAACCTAAACATTTGTTTACTGGATTATTTTTTAGCTCTGTCATTTGATGAAATTAAATGATACATCTAGTCACTTTTGTTTTCTTTTTTCGTCACCATTTCCCTTTCCTCTGTATTTGCCTTTTGCTTTCTTTTCATTTCTTTTCCTCTCTTACATTTTTCCATTTTCCTTAGTTTCTCATTTTCCTTGTGTCTTTTCAATCCTTCTCACTTCATTTTTATTAATGTTTTCCTTTCCTTTCCTTTACTTGTATTTACTTTTCTTCTTTGTTGAAATCTTAAACTAATCTAAGATGGTTTGCTAGACTTATCTGGTCTCCCAGCCTTGGTTTAAGAAACTGGTTTAAGCAGGGTCTTTTTTTCTGCTGGGTTTTTCCTTTCCTTTTCCTTTTTTTAAGTTCACCCTTATTCCTTTCTTTTCTATACTGCACTGTTCTTTTGCATTCTCTTCTGTTCTTCCTTAATTTTCTTTTATTTTCTGTTCTCTTCTCTTCTCCTTTTTCCTTTCTATTATTTTCACGATGATCATAGGGTTGCAGTAATTCTGTACCAACAGGACTGTACCAGCAGAACAACAGGCAACATTGTTTATGCTCCGCTTTTCATGCTGGGTTCTCTAATCATCCTTTTATTTCTCTGGATCTCAACGTTACTAATTATTCAAAACTCTTTTTGGTATCGACAGGCATAGGACAATTGCTTCTCCAGTCACACGTTTTAAGCAAACACTCTTGTCACGCTTCAAATACAGGGCAGTCAGTAGCCATTTAAGGGGTAATAAAACACTAGATCCCAGAGGAAAATGCTTGGTGCTATTGGCAGAGGAAGCCGAATCTCAATACCCCTCTCTCTCTCTATCCACCACATCCCCTTTCTTGCTGGCGTCCTGCACCTGCCAAGCAGCTGAAACTTTTGCACCGTCATGAAGATGTCAACAGTGTTACAGGCCAAGCGGCACAGCCACCTCAGCGACAACCATCAAATCCCTCTGAACTCCTTCCAAATCCATCTATCTTCCTAAGCTCCCCCACATGGCCAGTAGATAGTCGGCTTGGGATGTAGGTCTTGGCCAGAGAGTTCTCCTCTCATCTCTGTAAGCTTGGAAAGCTCTGAAGGGCACGTTAGGGCCAGCAGCACTGCTTCTGTACCTGTGTTTGAACCTGCCATCCTGCTGGAATGCAAACATCTCCTCTGAGACACTCTTGCCCATTTTGTCTGGCTTTACTGTCTGTCTCACTTCTGCTCTTCTGACTCACAGGTGCTGGGTGTCACTTTCATCTCAGCCTCCTACCTTTTATTAACTCATAACTGGGTTGCTGTGTGCCTCACTGCTGTTCATACACACTGATAAAATACCATATACGCTGTGTACCATATACCTCTTGTCATAGATTTGCCCTGTGTGAAGTTGAAGTGAAGATGCATTGTGACGGCTGCACAACCAAAATAACGTGCTATTAAGCTTATTTCAGAGCTCATATTAACATGGTATAGTAAGTGCTGCATACTAGGAGCACTGCATAAGCGTAGGTGTGAATAGTGTTGGCACCAAGCCTATTTTTTGTTAAATGAAGCTTGGAGAACTCTGAAGAAAATATAGTAAAAATGCAGTATAAACCTCCATTTCAATATATATATATATACGGTAGATTAATATTATAAGATATTTATTATATAATATATAGCAGATATATATTATATTATCTATAGATATATTGTGCAATATAGGCTTTTCGGGAAGGCAAAATAAAAGAACTAGATTGAAACTAACATTTCATTTTTACATACTTTGTAGACGAGTCGTTTTATATACTCAAAGCATGTGTTTTTGAATCAAACGCTTGGGTGTTGCTACATCGCGTGCTCTCCCTGAGCACAAGAACACCATATCTGGCGCTCGTTTGGGCTTTCAGTACCGCAAACGGAGGGTGTCGGTGTACTTCACACAATAATTTAGTAGCAGTGAAATCTGACTCAATGAGGCTGAATCCTTTGGATACCTTTCACTTTATTGGCATGAGTGTTTTAAAGTAGAATATATGGTCAGAAGCATAATCTATACACCATGAAATTGACAACTTATAAATTAAAAACAACAAGAAAAAATAATACATTTCACCACAATAAAAAAATCAATTAAAATCAAAAAACAAATAATAGATCACAAGTTACACACAAACACCTGAAACAGAAAATGTTTTGGGCAGGCTTATCATTCAGATCAGATTTTTTTATATACATATATATTGCCTATTAGTCTCAAATAAATGCACATGTGATTTAAGATAAATAACAATTAAACCTAAATGATGATAATATAATAAACAATAATATAATTGCCAAGTTCTGTCATTCTAAACTCTAGATGGCCAGGCTGATGTGTCTTATGCAAACCGTTGATTATATTCACATTGTTTAAGTCATACTGGTTGGAGTCTCAAATCTGATTCGGCCTTTCATGTGCAGTGAACTAGCAATGGAGCTTGCTGGGCTGCTTTTACATTAGACAGCCTTTCGCTCTTACTTCAGAGTTTCCTATTTCAATCCGCTTCCACGCTTCCCAGCTCCACCGAAGAGATCTACTATGCGGTTCCGTACTATGCTTTGCAGCAGCAATTATTCTACAAAACTATTTACGGCAATCGTAACCAACCGCAGCAGCAATTCAGCTCAGCCATAGCAGATATTCTATCCTTCCGCCAAGACTCAATACTTAACACTGTCAGATCTATCATCATTTACATGCTACTTATTCTTAAGCTCAGTTTGACATTTTAACTAATATATTCTTAGGTGGTTTAGGCTAGTTTCTATAGCTACATTCGTGATTTGGGTATTCCATTCTATCGTTACAACTCTTAAAAGAAAGGCTGGCTTCTACGTATGGCAAACTAAAGAAGGCATTTATTTGTCTAATACTAAATGGTCTACGCATAAAGAAACCTTTAACGTCATATAGAAATCTGTTTGCGTCTCACAGTCACAACGTTAGCTTTGTGGCGAAAGAAGGGCACTCGTTCCTTCAGCCTTTATAAAAAGTAAGAAAGAATGGTTCTTTTCATACTTTACCTGAATTGTTCCATGGGCGGCTTGTGTGAGATCCAACAGGTTTCTTTCTAGGTCAATTTCCGCATAGTAAGCTGTGATAGAACGCATTTGAAGCACTCTTTTTTTAAGACGTGTACTCGTAGATATTAACTGGACCACGGGGCCCACTAAGGTTACATATTAATTGCAAAGTTGTGTGTGATTCATCTCTCTTCCTCTACTGGGCTTCGTGACAACCACTTTGTTTCTGAATTATAAGATAATTTAGTCTCGTTATTTGATCGTACTACATATGAAATTCTCTGTCCGTGTTTAATCACAACCGTAGTTCAATCACAATCAGGTTTAGGGGGCCTGTATGCTGTTACACGGTTTGCGCACTGCTTCTATGCGTGGCGTGAAACAGGCCTCAAACTGGCCTCGGATCCAACCCACTGCGGCTTGGCTCTGTGGGGGTTGGTGGAGCGTTTGTGTTCAAGGAACTGAGGTGAATGATTAATTGTATAGAGAGCTGTGAAAATCACTTTGTTAATTGTGTGGGAGGTAGATTTTCTCCTTCAAAAACAGCTTCTACCCGACTGCTTTGCTTTACAGTTTTGCAGCTGTCCATATAAATCTACGTTCTGAAAGCTCAGTGTACTCATGAAAAACAATTAGGAATAAGCTACTTGTAATTTCAGCATATTTGCTGGAAAAAGAATAACATAACATGCGCATCATAAAGCATATTTATCAAGACAAAGAGCATATGAAGAGCACCAACAATTTGTATAGGTACACAATTCACCAAAAGCAATTGTTGAAAAGCAATGCTAATAAATTCCTGCACTCTCTTATGCATGCATAGAAATTCTCTCGAGGTAGAGAGTTATGGCTAGGAAAAGATGCCTTAGTGTACCTCTTCAGTTCACAGTACTTCAGTCTTTGACATGAAACAAATAGGTGTCCTTATACAGCCATTTATAGTCTGTCCTGAATAGAGCTCCTAAAAAAATATAACATTGTATCTGTGTGTAAATGCAGTTTGGATGGAGGTGGGAGCTCATTTACTGTGCTGTCTGATGAATGATATTGCTTACTGACTGTTCAGCTTGAATATCACCTTTTGTGCGAGAGTGTACAGATGTAAAAACAGGTACTTGAATACACAAGCTTTAAAGCAGATGAACCAGCAAAACTGAGAATATTTTTTTTAAATGCTTTCAAATGCAACAAAAAATAAACATTTATGACAATAATTGAAAATCTACACCGTGAGGAAAACTTTGAATGTATTCATATAAGGATTTGTCAAATACGATCTAATTAGGTTGCAACAATGAACGCTTGTGTTTTCTGCAAGCATCACCAAATACACCACAAGCTCTGCTGTCCGATTGGCAAATGGATGACTCTTGCAATCTGGTTCTTTATAATGAGTCAAAAAGATTTGTGAAGCACCATTGAAACCACGAGAATCAGACTCATACAGTCAGTGAATCATTCGGAGCCATTAATGAGTTCACAATTGACTCCCTCACTGAACCCTGAGTCACTTTTCAATTGGGTCTATTTTGAAATGTTCACCAAACACAGTACGAGCCGTGCTGTCAAACTGGCAAATGGATGACTCTTATAACAAGTCAGTGAAAAAGACTCGTGAAACACCACTGAAGTTGCTCATGAGAAACTGGTTTGAATAAGACTCACTCAGGCAGTGAATCATTCAGAGCTGTTAATGAGTTCATAACTGACTCCCTCACTGAACCCTGAGTCATTTTTCAGTTAGGACAACCTTTAAATGAGCACCAAACCCACCACGTTGTGTTGTCTGATTCACAAATGAATGATTCTTCTGAACCAGTTCTTTATAATGAGTCAGTCAAAAAGTCAGTCAGTGAATTATTCCAAGCCATGATTGAGTTCACTACTGAGTAATTTTTCCGTTATTGTAATGTGTACATACGTTTCGTAAGAGTAATCGTTCATATGACTACAAAAACTGAAGATGCATATTGGTAATAATTGATAAAAAACATTCAAATATTTGACAAATAATTATAGATAAATACTTAAAGCATCACATTCTATACTAAAATGTCACTTCGTTAATAACTGTTAGAAGCTAAATTAGAAAACTATGCACTTAATGAACTGAAGCTTTTCTAAAAATCTGATCTTTATTGAGTGATTATGTAATTTAGCAACTTAGAAAGTCTTTTGGCTCCAAAAATGTTTCATTTTAGGAGGCATATAGCTTATATTATAGGCATATATTTAGTCTGGAGCCCTGAGAAATGCTGACATTTCACTTACACTCTGATACACATACAACAGTTCAAAAAGCTTGTATTCATTAGCGAAGTAATGAGCACTGAGTTATGATGGAGTTTTAGAATTCACTCCATAAACCCCATAAAACCAATCTTTGCCAAAGAAAAATACCTCCTTGTCAAAACCGGGAGGAAATATCACAGCCATATTTCACATTTTATTAACATAATTTTGAAGTCGCCCAGGGCTAGATTTGTATTTATACTGCGTGAGCGCCCTGGCTGAATCTCAGCTGAATTAAATTCAGTGCCTCAAAGTAACTGTGACATTTTGGCTGCATAAAAATTATCCTCACCCTCGTGAACACTGATTAATTACAAGGCCTCCATAAACTAAAAGGCAACAGTTGCTGGTGTGTTTGCCATTTTATTGGCTTTCCTTCAGTTTTTCATTTTTCACAGTCTGTGTTTGTGGTCTCTGAGAACTGCCCAATTAATGTAATGCGCTCAAGTCTTTAATGCCCACTCTATTATAAAGCAGTTAAAGATTCCTTTCCATTCATATTTTCCCTGTGTAACTTCACCTGATCTTTCTGGAGGCTTTTCTTCCATGCATATTTAACTTCATGGGTCTGTATAGTACAGTGAGGGAGAGTCGGCTTCTTTCTCTAGTGTACCGAATGCCAGTCAGTTTGTTCAAAATCAAACGGATGGAACAGAAACTTCTGCTGTGATTAAACAGAGCCTATAATCATGTCATTCAAACTGAGGTTAAACTAAAGAAATTCACACTCAGATGCACAAGTTTAAGAGCAAAGTGGGGTTTAACAAGTCCAAATTTCTCAAAGCTGCTCTCGTAATTCAACAGTGTAATATGCTGTCACATTCTGATCATGTCGTGTTACTTCTGCTTCAAAGTTGTTTTGGTGATTTCTGTTCTACATTCTCTCAAGAGAAGATAAGACTTTGTAGAATGTCATAATTTCAATTAAATAAATAGTAAAGCCGTCAAATGAACCTGGGCACAATTAATTATACTTTAACTTAAAGCAACTTATTAAAACATGCAATGCCATAGAACACTACAACATATGCTTATACATATTACTTATTATTCTCTGAATATTGCAAAAGCTTTGTTTTCTTTGAAAGGGGTGGTTCACTGTTTTTTTTCTAGGCTTGATTGTGTTTATGGGGTGCAGTCTAACATGTGTTAATGCTTCGTTTTTTTTAAAAAACGCATTATTTTTCACATAATTTACCTTTATTCCACACCGCTCTGTCCCTTCTCTGAGAAACGCCCTGATAATTTCCTTCTTTTATGAAGCCCCTCCCTCAGAAATAGGCGATGGGCTCTGATTGGTTAGCTAGCCCAGTGTGTTGTGATTGGCTAAACCGCCTCTAGTGACGGGGTATTGTAAACAATGGCGTCGTTAATATCGCTTATCAGTTTGAGCTCGATTGAGAAGCAGAGAATATTATCGAAGAGGATCGTGCAGAACCTGTGCAAAAACACAGCTCTTAATGGTATGTTTTTTGTTTGTTGTTGTCTCATACTTTTAGATACGCTGTTATTTGTAAATGCTACTGCTTATCATTATGCATTATCTATATGAATAGATTTTTATGTGCACCTCTAGATTTCTCTTCCTCTTCTCTAAAGCAGCGCAGCATGGCCTCGACCCCTTTGCTTTTCATTTTCCTGAGGGCGGGGTTTATCTGGGTTTATTACATCACAAACCCGGGAAGTAACTTGTTGTAGTCCCTACCAGCCGCTTTTGTAGGCATTAAACTGCCAGAATTTTAAACGGCGATATCTCCGTTTCCATTGAACTTTCAGCTTCGTAACTTTGCAGATATTGTTTATGCTCAAACAGCAACATTACACACTAACTAACGTTAAAAAAGTGAAATCGCAATGAACCACCCCTTTGAACTATGTGTGTGTGTGTGATTAATTTGATGTTTTAATTGGCATATCATGTACTTAATCTGTTTAACATTTTTTATGGAATAACAGCCGTAATAATCAGTGCATAAAAATATATACAAATTAAGAAACAGCAGTATTGTTCAATCATCTTATGGAAGGATTAAGGATAGCCTAGGAGGTGGTTCTGGAAATATAACCCCTGAGAGGTAAATAAGTGTGTGTGTGCGTGTGTGCGTGTGAAGAATCTAGAGGTTATCAGGTGATGTAGGAGTTTCACAGCAGTTATACTGCAGGTCAAAATGATAAAAACCCATAGATCTGGGTACTCATGTCTATTATTCTGAGACTTTGCCGTGTCTTTGCTATTGTAAGGACAAGGCATTTGCTAAACCCTATTTAGACAGGCTTCCGTCATCTCATCTGCCCTAAAATCTGCTATTAAGCTGTCAGCTCCCTTAAAAATTTATGATTATGTGATCACTCTGCACAGTTGCTGAAAAGCACTGTAGTATGCCATCTGAATACTCCTTTTAATAGGTAATAATAAACTTTAACTCTATAAACTCCATTTATCACATTAAGTGTTCGTCACTCTAGTATATAGGAACACAATAGCACAATCTGCAATATCAGTGGCAACACTCATAAGCATATAACTCAAAACTCAGCACTCATAAATAAATAATTTCATTAACCTGTTATTTGAGTGTGCTTTTCAGTGTAAACAGAGATTTGAAACCTTTTATGCACATTATGCCTACATTCATAGATTTAAATTTGGAGAACTTTGTGTGTATAATGTGGAATATTATAATGTGGAATTTATATATGAATATCAATAATAATCATCTCCATCTCAAGTTAAAGCTCATCTCTTTCATCTATTTTTCTCTGTCATCCAAAGGCACTCTGTAAACTCTCATGGTTTGGTGCTTTTTCGCCGTACAGAGAGTTTGCCAATTAGTGTCAGTGGTATGATAATGTTGAAAACTGAACTGATGTCAACGAGTGTTCTAACGTGAGTGTTTTTATTGTGCAGTTGGGAAATAACCAAGTGGGAGGCAGATGTTATGGTATGCACAGTAGAACGGTTCTGACTGTAAGCAAACTAGTGTAGGTGGGATGGAGGCCTTAATGTGGGTCATGACCAGCTGTTTAAAACACTTCATTATAACAAGTGTGAGTTCACAGCAACAGTCGTCATTAAGGGATGTTAACATTGACTTCTCTGGCAGAAAGATGATTGTGGTTTTGAAATGTAAGCACAGCAGCCAGTGAGGTGTTGAAGATATCTGAGGACATCAAACAGCTTACTAAGGTATTCTCTCAGCACCCTGCCAGGGATTCCATCTGGGCCAATACGTTTTCTTAGGGTGACTTTTTGCAATGTCTGCTAATCTCAGCCACAGACAGCACCTGATCATCATTTGGAGAAGTTGTATTCTTGGCTGCAGTGTTGTTGGCAGAGAAGTGGCTTTACATCAGGTTAGGAAGGTGCAAAATTCAGAATTGAAGATGTGGCTCCTTTTCAGTTTGTGAATTGGAATTTGAAATGGCCAAACCCCAGGGGAAGCTGAATTGGAATGACAGGAAGACGAGTTTACTGAATACAGTTCTAATAAATGCAACAGAGGTAATGCATTCCATCCATCCGTCATTTAAAATTTTGAAAATTCCGAATGGTGGGCAACCCTGGAGGGTTCACAGCTGTCAGGGATCATAGGAATGATTGAAAAGTAGAGGACACATTTCATTGCTTGTCAGCCTGGCTTATGAATATTAATTAGATGATATAGCAGTAATTGGGTGACAGCCATATTAAAATAATCACATACCGACTGAACTTTCGTTCAGTTGACAGATTTATATTTTATAGCACTCATTTTACATGGGCCAACTATTTTTTCACATTTTAGATGTCTCACTAATCTGACGCACCCAATTCAGGTCATGGAACACATTGCTAATGAGCTGAAGTGTTAAATCTGGTGTGTTAGATAAGAGAGACATCCAAAATCTGCTTTCCTGGAGGGTCTAACACTGCTTTACCCTCTGCCATATGTACTGGCAGTCAGTGCTTGCTAGGTGGGCTTGGATTTTCTGTGTGTATGCAGCTACTGGGCTGTCAATAGTTTGCTGAGATGTGTTGTGTGAAACTGAGCTGGTCATCAAATATAACCTCGAGATTCCTTGCTGACTTAGCTAGCACAGTTCATCAATAGATCTGTCTGGTGAGTTATTCACATACAGTGTCACTATATTATTTTTTGCACAGTGTTTTAACTACAGTGCGCATAACCCAGATACTCTCATTTTAAAGTGTGAAAGAGTTCAACGAAAGCTGTGACATGTTCATTTGGACCAAGGTTACAAAGGTGACCAGTGAGCACACTTTTCTCTCAAGCTTGGAAATAAAGACTGTGCTCACTGATACTGATTTGTACACAAGGTCAGCAGCATCCGGCGATGACAAAGAGGCCTGGGAAATAAATATACACAGTCCAGCCATCACTATATCACATTATTGTAGCAGGACCCATTGTTCCTTCCCTGAGTGAATGTCCTAGCCCAAATCTGAATTCAAACCAAGGCTCTCACTGCTAGAATTCTTTACCAGGGAAGAGGCTTGTGTAAAATTCACAACTGCAGAACTGGCTCTTTTGGTTGCTTTAAGAGCTGCTGCTGATGAACTCGATGCAGATCTGACACACCTCATATTTTCTCACAACTCTTTACCATTTCTGACCCACTTCAGGTCTTAAAGTCTACTAATGAGCTAACGAGTTGAATCGGGTGTGTTAGATGAGGGAGACAGTGTTGGGGTGCTCCAGGACAGTTTGGATAAACACTGCATTTTAGAGACATGTTCTTAAATGTGACTCATATCTAACAAATACTTACATGCATGCACAGTTTTAAGGCAGCTTTATTACCCTTTCGGTAACTTCATGACTTAACTGATGAAATAACTACAACATTGCATGCTCGTAGTTTCTTTTGTGCTTCAGTATGAAATTATATAGGCTACAGCATGCTGCTGCCATTCGTGCAATTGAAGAGCACATGCTACGAGCTCAGTATAATGGCTCACAGGACAGGAAAATTCATTTTTACCGACAAATGGCCTGACAAGATCTCATCTGACTGCAGTTCACTGTTGTTCTACTGAAGCTCCCTCATCACCTCTACCTTTTCCGTACTTGTTTGACTAGCACCTGGTGCTGAGGCAAAGTTGGAGTGCACGTCTCCCATTTGATGCTGTCGTAAAGACGATCGACATCTAAATAAATTTAATTCTTGTCAAGAAAAAAGAGACCGCAGCAAGAGTTGTGAGTGGGGTGGCCAACCCTAGATCCGCCCCTGCGTTAATTGCGTTAAATATATTTAACGCGTTAAACTGAAAAAATTAATTGCATGCGTTAACGTGTTAATTTTGACAGCAATGCTATATATCTATCTATCTATCTAGAACGAACGGAGGGAAGCCAACCTCACAAACTAAAACACCCGTAGAAATTGCGATCCAAATGTTATTTTGGGGAAACTTGACCTGTATAATGGTTAGTTGAATTTGCCAACTACCATTAGCTATCTATCAAATTTCAAAGGCTTTTTAATTTTGTTTGAACCAAAGTTTGAGTCCAGTTCTCGCCATTAACAAACTATTAACTATGACTTTTGCCGCAATTAACTCCTAATTTGCTGCTTATTAATAATTAGTAAGGTAGTAATGAGTTTAGGTATTGGGTAGGATTAGGGAGAATATGGTCATGCAGAATATGTGCTTTATAAATTCTAATAAACAGCCAATATGTTAATAATAGGCATGCTAATAAGCAATAGGGCTGTGCGATTTGGGGGAAAATATCAAATTGCGATTTTTTTGACAGATATTGCGATTTGCGATTTTAAACTTGCAAAGTCAAGTTTCAGCTCAATATTGCCAATAATGTGCAGCACAATATGGGTATCATTACCCTGCTGAAAAAAAAACAATATAAACCATCACAGAAATTCTTATAGTTTCCATTAAACATTACAAAATTCCTTTTTGTTTTGGGCATTATTCCAATAGGAATTACTGTTGTTCTATTGGTTCCCATCTGCCAGATTACATCCCACCAATAGAATCCATCAAATAGACACCATTATAGTTTACATTAAAACCAAACAAATTCCCATTATAACCTGAAATCCATTACATTTGTTATTGTGTTTTGGGAGGGGTCCTATTGTTTTTTCAGCAGGCAAGTTATCAATGGTTATAACTACTTTTACAGAATTTTAAAAAAACGTAATACTGATTTACAGAAAATATGTGTTATTTTTTATGAATAACGAACTGTATTCTTAAGTCAATTATAAATATACATATGTTACATAGGCTGATTTGAGTCATTGTAAGTATTTGGGATTTTAAGCGACAAGTGGAAAAGGGCGTCAAGCTCATCAGATGACAGATGCGCCGTGAAGACTTGCGGTGCGGCGCCGGGTGCGAGTATAAAGAGCCATTAGCGGACAGGCTGGGAGGGCGGCAAGATATGAACGGCGCGTCATGGCACGGGATCACGCCGCTGGGCCGAGAGGAGCGAGTATGAGAAGCATTCACAGACACAGGCTGTTTGTGCGCTCTTCTGAATTGGGAATAGCGAACATGCATCATAAACTTATTCAAATTAATCTGTTGGGGAGATAAAATGTGCAAGATAACGTTCACGTACTAACAAAAACATCTAAGAATGCATCTTTTATTCTCCAGTACTGAAAACAGAACCGATAAGGGAGCTTTTGATATGTGCTGTGACGCAGCTCTTGCAAATTACCTTTTTTGTTCGTTGTCTGTCATTTCGAAGCTTAAGTTGCATACGTTTTTCTTTAGTTTTAATTTGCCTAACTATCGATCTGACCCAGTAGACGCCATAATCCCACTCTGTCTCTCTCTCGCGTTATCTTTTTTTTTTGTGGGTTTTACTCAGTTGGCTAGAGCAGTGCTGATTGGGGAGAACGGAGGTGCGCTCACTCTATTGGTTAGTAAGACTGCAACTCAAGGCTGGCAGTCATGCATATGCTCTGGAACAAAGTAATATCGCGTCCATATCGCAGGCTTTGCGATTAGGAAATCGCAACGTCTCAAATCGCGATTTCGATGCGATTTCGATTAATCGCACAGCCCTAATAAGCAACTAGTTAATAGTGAGAATTGGTCCCTTTACTTAAGTGTTACCACACTTTCAAACATGGATTTCTCAAGCCAATATTCAAAGTTTGTCTTGAAAATTACAGTTACACTACAAAAACATATTTGAATTTTAATTCACTTAAATTCTATTCACATACAAATTTTAACTGCATCCTGTTAGCTAAGGCATTTTATTCAAATTGTTGCACACAAACCCTGCCAGAGAAAAAGAGAAAGTCTGAAAGAAAATATTCAGTCAGAATGATAAACTTGACTAATGGGGTAAAAGTCTAGATCTAACAGAATGAGTTTTGTTGACCAATTTGTTGACTGTGATACCAGCTGACACCTTTTTTCCTTGTTTTTGTATGAAAAAATCTTTTTAAAAGTTTTAAGATGAATTTTACTTTGTTGAGCAAAAGCTTTCATCTGAAAAAGAGTGTAACACGGTCTTTTTGAGGTACTCATGGGATTCACGCTGTCTGAGGAGTGTAGCAGACGCCTCGCCTCCGACTTTCAACGGAGAACTGATGCATGTCTCACCCAAGATGGAGTACCTTGGGATTATCCTATCAAACATGAATTTGTCGTTTTTGCCATATCCTCTTTGAGCAGAAGAGGTTTTTTAATAAAACTCCCAAACAAATTCCCTGTTTGGTCTTCTGAGAGGCATGAAGTATGAAAGCACACTCCTACTGCTCAGCCATCACTAATCAGCAACACACACTATGGGGATTCGAGGGACTGTGGTCATAGGCGGAGCGAGCTTAGCCTTCTCCTGGCCATAGGGACTTGGGGCAAAAATGCCCCTAAATTGGACAAAAATGCCCCTGCACAATTAAACAAAGTCTATTATGGCTGTCGCGAATAAAGTTAAAATTAAATGAAAAGTGTCGATTACGGCATTAAATTAAGATCTGCTCATGTTGCACCATATTTCATTTTATGCGTTTTTAAAGTGTTGCACATTTTAACCCATTACACATAATTCTGTTGAGTTTAGGAATACAATGGCCAATCAGAGGCGTTCAGATGAGTCATCGCTGAAACTCATCAGTTTTGAGTGCGTGCGCGTACAATGTAAGTAAGAGATTAATTTCACAGTGTATACAGTTCTGTGATTATAACGTTTGTTTTGTTTTGTTTTGTTTTGTTTTTTTTGAGAGTGCTTAAACTCGCGATAGATCAAAATTAGTGATAATGTCACTTTCTATACCTATAATTTATTCGCTGTTTGAATAACCTTGGAAAGGAAACGTTTTATAATTACCAATTTCTAATGTTTTTATTAAATTGTAATCACGTTAAATAGAATTTCAGTCCCATTAAACATATTTTATTAGCCTACATGACACCAATGTCTGGTTCTTGCCTAAAAAGATGGGTTTACGATGTTTAATACATTTGGCTGCTTTTAGCCTTACCCTGGAGTTGGTTCACCCTCCGCCTATGACTGTGGGTCAATGTGTCCCAAAACACATTTGTATAATACCCTCCTCTTCTTATCTAGCCCAGTTTTCAGCTTTGCAATAAATCATAGCTCTTCTGAAGCAAAACAAAACAACATCCTTCTGCTTCCAAAAAAAAAAAAGATAAATAAATAAAACTTCGAAGCTTACTTTGGTGAAGTGGGGATTTAATTTCTAAAGATCAGTTCAGCAGAAAACTCATAACATTAATATGGATCAAAGACCAAGGCTTTGTTTTTCAAATTGACTGAGATTAATGAAGGATGCGGATTTTCTCATTAATTATTTGCGGAAGAGTGGTTTTACTTATTAAATATGTGTTACTGTCAAATTACGGTTTGGGAATTCAGCCATGTCGCTATTACTGATATGACTGCAACTGTGTTTAGAAGCTGCATGTAACTAAACCTTCCTGAGGCGGATGCAACTATACAGAAAGTGTGTTTGGAATGGCAGAGGATAAGGAACAAACAAAAGTGAAAGATAAGCAAAAACACAAGGGAGACAACAGGCAGTAAAAGCTGAGAGAGATGGTTTGCCAACTTGTTGTTCATCCTTTGTTGAAGAACCATTGTTTTCGGGGCAGACATGACAGCTCAGCATGGATAGCCATTTCTGGTGTGTCTGTAAACTCAAAAAAATGCTGGGTTGATTCAACCCAACCTTGGGTCAAAAATGGACTAACCCAACTTTTGGGTTAAAAATGTAATAAAAAAATTTAACCCAACGGTTGGGTTAGTCCATGTTTGACCCAAGGTTGGGTTGAAACAACCCAGCATTTTTTGGAGTGTATCAAGAAACTTATGTATTCTAGCACAATGGAAGATTTAGATTTGTGTTTTTAAACTTAAAAAATAAATGACTTTAAAATTAAAATATGATGGATATCCAAAGGCTTTTATTATTATTATTATTATTATTAGTACACTCTAAAAAAAATTATATTTAACCCAGCATTTTTTAGAGTGTAGTAGCAGCAGTAGTAGTAGTATTGTTGTTGTTGTGGTTGTTGTTGTTGTTGTAATTAACAGTAGAAGCCATTCCGTTTCTTAAAAAACAAAAAAAAAAAATGACACTTTAAGATATAACTGCGTCAAAAGTGTAGGGTTTTTTTATGTTGTTGGAAGAAATACTATATCTCATTGCTTATTAAGGCTGTCTTGACATTAAAAATTAAAAAATATAGTAAACCAGTAATATTGTGAAATATTACAATTAAAAATAACTTTTCTATTTTGCATATTTTAAAATCTATTTGTTTTAACTGCTAAGGTTCAGTGTGTTAATAATGGTTATTATAATAATATTAATTTTAATGCTAAATGATTCACAGGTCAATATGAATATAAAAAAAACACTTTTTGTCTATGAAAGCATACTAGAGCTTTACTGAAGACAAAAGATAAAAGGTTGAGAAACACTATTTCTAGCTGGGTTGAATTCTCATTGAACTATTTTGTGAAAACCTTCCTTTAGCCTATCTCCATATACAGCAGAGCTGTTGAGCTTGGCATCAATTATACATTTGGATATTTGAGAGAAACGGAAAAGGCCCATTAGATTCTCATAAAGGGTTTCTCTGAATCTTCCTGGCTTATTATACATCAAGCACAATGGGCAGAAGGAGAGCTAGAGGACAAAGGCACTAGATAAATGATTAAATGAAGTATAAGTGCCATTTCAGACACTGCTTACATGACCTTTAAACAGCTGACATTTCCTGCTTTCCATTTCAGTTAAATAGTCCACATAGAAAAACATATATAGAGAGAGACAGAAAGCATATTTTGTTTACATTACCACTTAAGTGGATCATCAGTATCTCACCAAGAAAAAGGCCATGTAGAGCTATTCAAAATCCCAGGACCCCCAAGCTTTTGGGTCCTTGAACTGTAGTGGGGCGGGCAGAGGCAGAAAGTTAGATGAATGGGGTAGGAACACCCCGATCAATACTAAACCTGGACTGCCCACATAGACGAGAGAGAGAGAAGAATTGGGACAGAGTGGTACATATGAGCTTATCAGATGGAAGCATCTGTGTTTGTTTGAATGAGCTTCTCCTGAGAGTCTTACAACATGCTATAAGCCTGTGCCGTAATGACACATTACATCTGTGATAAGACCAGTGTTGGGGAAAGTTACTTTTAAAAGTAATGCATTATAACAGTGCGTTACTCCATAAAAAAAGTAACTAACCACGTTACTTAGTTACTTTTTATGGAAAAAGTAATGTGTTACGTTACTTTTGCGTTACTTTCGCATTACTTTTTAAATATAAGCAGGGCTTGATTGTTTTTAATATAAGAAGTTCTATTTATAGCAAATATAAAAGCCCTTTCACACCAAAAAGTATCATGAATAAACCTCAGGCTGAAGCAAAAGTAAATTCACGTCTGTACAGTAGAACGCAGGAGAAGAAACACTCTTCAGCAATAAAAAAGCAAAGCACAATTGTTAGTTTCTCTAAAGTCGTTTTTTCTTATTAGTATGGTTGAACTGGATCATCACAGGTCAACAGCAAAGATATTGGTTAATAAAATGATTAGATACATTTGTGTTATTTAACACATTTAATTATTGCAGGTTTGCGTCCTATTCTGAGATGCATTATTTTTATTCATTTTGAGGAATACTAAATCTGTTTTTTGTGAGTGGAATGAATTAATGCACATTCACATTTAGCCTAGAACTACAGTAACATAATGTTTACACGCGAACACAAAGCTCTGTACTCCCGATTTCTTCAATATGGGGACAGGAGAGCTGTCAGTCAATAAATTGGGGAAAAAAAGTAACTTGCGATACTTTTTTGAAAAAGTAACTCAGATATTTTCTTGTAAATTAAAAAAGTAATGTGTTACTTTACTAGTTACTTGAAAAAAGTAATCGGATTACGTAACTCGCATTACTTGTAATGAGTTACCCCCAACACTGGGTAAGACAACATCTGCTGTCAGTGTGAGCATTTCCTCTTACGAGGCAAAAAGTAGATATTGTTACTCATTAAAATCCCATCAGCCAAAATAACAGTATTCAGTTTCCTAGAATAGCTGTTTGCTCTTTGCTGCTAGTATGCAGTGTATGGAGTCATCATCTAAATTAATTAGCAATCTTTTTGAGAGTCATCACTTAGATTAAGTACATAGATGAAACCTACTGTATACATACTTATGAAAATAAACAGAGACCTTGAAATGAAGTTAAAAGGCGTAGTTATAATGAAATGATCAAAGA
Source organism: Sinocyclocheilus anophthalmus (assembly GCA_018155175.1). Taxonomy (NCBI): domain Eukaryota; kingdom Metazoa; phylum Chordata; class Actinopteri; order Cypriniformes; family Cyprinidae; genus Sinocyclocheilus; species Sinocyclocheilus anophthalmus. Next base: position 148,562 of record JADLZN010009457.1, on the reverse strand, counting down.
GTCTAGAATGTGTGCAGTATATTATTAATTCCTTGGAGTGCACAGTGTTATAATAAGACATTTATGTGAGATGTATTTAAGGAGATTGGAGCTAATTGTCACAGAATAACGTTCACAAGGACTGTATTTTAGCAACTGGAAGGATTCAAAACTTTCTTGTCTTTGCTTTATCTACGGTATTGTATTGTAGTTAAAAATGCTTACAATTTTCTTACAATTTATAATTTGCGGTATTTATTTGCTAATTCTGTTTCTGTATAGAAAAAAAATCCAAAAACAGCCCATGACAAACAACTTAACCTATACAATGTGACAAAAGGTTAATGTGAGTCAAATACATGTTCTTTGTCTAATTGTCTCTTCTAATTGTCTGTTTTTTTCCTGAGCGATAATGGTTAAAATTTTAACAGATTTTTGTATAGACAAAATTTTATAGTATGTGTCTATACAAAAATAATAAATATACACTGAAGTAAAAAAAAAAGTGACTAGTCACAATCTTTTGTTTAATTTATAAATTAGTTTATATATTTAATTTAATTTATATATTTGATTATTTTCAATGATTTAATAATTTTTCTCATTTAAATTCAAGTTACAAAATGTTGTCAGATGACAACATACAAATGTCATATAACAATCTCTTTTACTCTCTGAATAATATTCAGATATTTCTGCATGTTCAATGCCTAACATCTGTGCCACAATTCTACACTATTCTATTCTCCTGGCAAGGACAACGATGGTATGGAAATATCAGGAAGGATAATTCCTGTGGATTTATGTCATTCCATTTGCACCAAATTCCTGCATTCAAAGGTCACATCAATAAGTCTTTATTTCAAGCACATGCACTATTAATCATTCAAATGCACGTCTGTCATCACAGAGGGCTAATGTGCTGTCTATAGATCTGTCCTGCCTCGAGGGTCACCCTTCACCTTAAAAAGTGTCATTGATTTCTCTGCTTTCACACCAAAGATCTGTGAATATGTGACATTCTGTCTCCGTCTGCATTTTCTTTTTCAAGGTGACAAATTATTCAAATACAATTAAGCGGAATAAAAAGATTCATGATTAAATGGAGACAATAACAGACTATCATCTGAGAAGCATAAGCAATATCACGAGCCTCGATAATCATAAAAACAGCACAACTGCGTGTGTGATATTGTCGATTCAGTGTTTTTAATCTACAGGTTAATACTGAGTCACTTATATTTAGCTTTATCTGCCTTTGGTCCACCAACACAACTACTGTAGTTCCAAAAAATATAGCCACAGAGACTAGTGATGTTTTGAATGAATTGGTTGAATGAATGATTCAATGACTCACTCATAAATACACACTTGTTTCGTTCCTGAATAAATCAGCTTGTCTGAATGAATTGGCTGAATGAATGACTCATCAGCCACCTACTGGTGTAACATGTAAACTACACAGTCATTGAAATCCCCACCACTAATGGATTGCACATTAATACAAATGATAACATCTTTATCTGTATGAAAAAATAATTATTCATACTGTCAGTTAATCAATACTTAAGAAATTACAATCTTTGACTAATGAGCAGATTACACAGGTCATAGAGTGATTTATTGTAGAATAAGCATTTCCTATAAATCATCAGCAGCACATTCATATGACAGTTGCTAAGGTTCTTTTTAGCTGTAAACCATCACCAAACAAACTAATGGGGCCACATAATTCTGCATATGGTTGTTTTATGTATTTTGTAATCTTTACTTTAACTGTACTTTACTTTTTGCACTAATGCATGGTGTTTACAATAATGTATTCTGTAGAAAAGAGAAGTCTTTTTGAGCAGCTGTTAAATAAAGGATGGTTCTGCACTCTGCTTATGACATGAAAGACATTGCTTATTATGTACAGAACAATCTCTGGTAATTTCTTCCGCAAAAGAAGCATTTATAAGCAGAACAAAAATAGTGCCTAATTATGTGTTCTTCAGCAAACTACAGAGATTTTGTCTAACTATGAAAGCATTTCCTAAGACTGCAAGCACAGAAGGGATTTGCGACTAGATGTGATGCATTTCTATTCTATTAATTTCTGTTTTATCACGCCCACATATTATATAACCAACATGCAAGTGTTGTTATGCTGTTATGACCCTTTTAACCAAAGGACCGGCCTCTGTAAAGCAAACGACAGAGTGTCAAATGGTGGTTTGGGGGTGTCTGGGAGAGCTTAACGTTTATCTCCCACCATTCAGATATTGGTTACAGTACAGTATATGCTGTGCTTGCTATGAATTATGAAAAAGACTGAATAATTATGTAACTTGCTTTTAAAAGGCTGAGTTTCCACCTTTGAGAATTAGAAAAAAAGTTAAATCATTACATTGGTAGCTTCATGAAAATAATTGTGCTATTTTTCTTTCTATTTTTTTCAGAAGACCACTGGTGACTTTGCAGTATCAGAGGGTAAGTGTGATAGATGTTCATTTGTTTTTTATTAATGCAAAATTAAATCCATCCATCCAATCCATCATGATTTGCCTATTAAAATATCAAATAACAAAATACAAAACCAGATGCCTGACATTTTATATCTGGGTTTTTTCCTACTGCATTTATAAAGAAATTATTGATAAAAATCAAATCCAAGTTGATGACGGAGGAAAAGGAGAATGTGAAAGTTCAGTGCAGTGGGCAGCACTTTCTTGTCAGTCTAACAAAAGCATCACACTGCCTTGTGTTAAAAGGTCAGCAGGGAAAATCTTTATCACTGTCAAACCTTCATTGTAAAGTACTGCTTTTGTTTTGTCCTCAAACAAAAACAATGTTGCATGCAAATGGCAGCATACAGTGTAACAAAACAACATTTCAGTCCATTTAATTGCTGATTTTGCTTCACACAGGGAAAATTGTGGTCTCTAAGTACCTATCCAGGAGCTAAATCAATGCAAAGACATCGCTCAACTGCGAAGCTCACCTCCCCTCCTTCCTAAAAATCATTTGAAATACCTCTGTATATGAGAGATGTACATAAAGACAATTGGGGAAATAAAAATACACCATAATCTGGCCACTCCTCATGTCAGTCACACTTAAAGTAACACCTCTTGCAAAATAAACGTCATAAGTGGCCCACGCTAGAGAAAACAATAGCAGCCTGTGTCTGATGATAGAGATAGAGAGGAAGTGTAAATAAACCGCACTGTGCACGAAATCAATGAAGTCCAATGCTTTTTCTAAGTCCTGCTAAAGCACTGAGCCTCATAAAGGATCTTTATTAGGCCCACACTGGGGCGCTTTGTCAGGTTTCGATAATGTCTCGGGGACACTGATGACTGTTATATCTCTGCTGTTAAAGAGCAGGGCCCAGATGAAAAATATGACAAAAGACAAATTATAGATGCTGGTTATTTCACATAGACTTGATTCACACAAAGTACATCTGCTGTTCAAAAGATTTTTTTAAAGTCTCTTTATGTATGGAAGCTTGTTTCTGCCACAGCCGGTAAAAAAGGGGGAGAAACTCAGATCAGAGATTTAAACTCTATATAAAATATAAAATATATTTTATAAAAATATAAAAATTACATTTATTTATTTTATAAAAATGACAATTTAAGGATATAAAATTGTGAATTGGAGATATAAACTGCAAATGCAAGGAACAAAAATTCTAACTTTTGAGATAAAAAGTCATTTACATTTTTCGTTCTGTGGCACGAACAAAAAAAATTAATTGTTAGATTTAAACTGAGAATTCTGAGGGAAAAATCTGAATTTCAAGATGTAACTTCAGAACTGCAAGAAAGAAAGTCAGAATTCTTTGTTTATGTCACGCAATTCTGAAAACAGTTGAAAGTTTTGATTAATTGAAAGTTCAAAAGAATATTTCAACTTCCCCTTGGTCAATATTAATCTGTACTTTTTATAGGGAAAATTATTAATTTCTTATTATTGCAAAAAATAAAACTTCGTGTGCAGAATCAAACAATAATTGTCTATTAAAGCAGCACTATGTAACTTTTGGCGTTCTAGCGGTTAATAAACTGAACTGCACACATCCCGCGGAAGAACTTTTCAACCGGAGCTACTTCTCTAAGTTTAAGTCTATGGCGATTCACGCAGGTATGTGTTACTCCGCAGAGTAGACGACCCGACCAGGCTGCAATAGTCCAAATATAAATACTTATTATAAGTGTAACGTAGTGATTCGGAATAAGACAAAAAACGCGGTTTTGGAAGATGTATTCATGATGTACTCGCTCATTATATTCATTTGGCAAATTTTTTACACAGAAAAAGTTACATAGTGCTGTTTTAAAAAACTTAGAAAACGCTTAAAAACGATTGAGATGTGACTCTTCATTTTCATAATAAAGTTTGTGTAAACTGTATTTAGCACTAAGGACAGACACTGTATTCTGCTTTGGTGTGAATATAGCCACACACACAGCTACACATTCTCCCTCCAAGATGAGAATGGATGGATTCAAGGTCCGAAGTTCAATTCACAGAAAGGCTTTTGTAGTTAAAAGGCCAGACCGTTATAGCACAGCATGGCCTTTTTCAAAAGCATTTGGCAGAAAGTGGATTAAGTTATTGATTTGTGGGAATAATGTCCACGAGAATAATGATTAAGTTATTGATTTGTGGAAAATGTCACAGCATAAATATTTGCGTTTTAATGCAGTACAGTGCAATCAGTGTTGACTTTTCTCAATGAGTTTTTCATTTCAGCGCTACAGCTGGAGCGACCGGAAACTGTTGCCACAATTCATGCGCTTCTCAAATAAGGGCTTATGTGTTTAGCATTGCTGAATGATTAGCATGCAAAATTAAATGAATTGCTTTCATTGATTGAGTTTCACACTGTTATTAACAGCAATGAAGACAGACAAGAGGCCATGGATGACTTGGCTCTTTGTGGTGGAAAGCGTTGACGTTAAAACATATATCTCATGGGATCTCACTTAACCTTTCTGTTTCGCTGTTTAAACGTGATAAATGACTGCATTAAATGAAAGTGAAACATTTTATTATCCTTCACAGATGTGGAGTACCTTGGGTTTCAGGCCTTTTCTTTTATGTGGAATTTGACTGTTAAACGACAATTGTTCATTGTATTATGTGTTGCAGATTATTTTATTTATTAATCAAGAGCATGAATCACCATCTCTGAAACTTACTTTACCTCAAACTTTTAAACTAGGTCATCTGTTGGAGAATGCATGAGGTAGTCCCTTTGTTTATATATATATTTTTTTTCCTTGAGGTCAGTCCTCAGAGATCCTTTGTAGGAAGTTTGGAGGCCATTATGTCACCAGGACAAAAAGGGAAAGATGCCATTTTAATTAAAGTTGGCAGATTTACCATCCACATAGGGTTTAAAACATCACCCGTCTGTGCAGATCGAGGCCGAAGTACCAGCGATAAAAATGAGTTATGCTAGCCAGGGCAGCGGAGAGATTTCTCTAAGGAATTGGTGGAGGAATTAGCACAGGCATTGGAAGGCTGTACTGTAATGAGGAGGAATGACATTAGATTCATACCCTTAAAAAATGAATGGTGCAGTTGGGCCAAACAATCAGTTACTCTGCCTCAACATGGGCCCAACTCCTGCCTTGAGACTTATTTTCAACCTGGGATTAGAAGACAAAAGTAGTAGATCTGGCAGAAAGAAAGAAAACAGATCCCAGATTTTCATAGTTCTGCTAATAGTTCTAATTAATTTTTGAAAAGCTATGAGTGACAATCAATGAGAAAATTAATATACAGGGACATGCTGATAAAAAATCAAAGTATTGTATTATATATAAGGTTTATTATATCTATATATATATATATATATATTATATATAATATATATATAGGTGGTATATTGTTACTAAAAACTATTAAAATCATTTTCGTAATTGCAGATCTAGTGGGTGTGGTTCCTTTGGCAACTAACTGAAATAATAATGATGTTAAAATACAAAACAATCCGCATCTAAATAAATAAATGAAAGGAAATAGAAATATTTAAAAAACTAATAATAAAAATGAAATTTTTATATATATATTACCAACAAAAATTAAAGGAAATTAAATATAAAAATAAATCTAAATATACTCAAAATAACATTGGCATATATTAAAATCCTGAGAAAAATCTCCCAAGTTATGAAAATAGAAAAGATAAGACATGGATTACTGACGTGACCTTATAAATATTGGCTGATGATTCAGCGTTTTTGATGAATCATTTGTGAAAATGCAAGGACTCACTTATAAGACTTGTTTCAATTGGTTCTTTCTGAATGAGCTAGCATTTAGTTTTTAGTTCAGACATAATTGGTGGAATGATATGATTCAATGGATCGTAAAGAAAGTCCATTGTTAGTTCTGAAGGAATCTATGTTTTTGAATGAATGGTTGAATAAATGATTCAGATGATAGCAATAAAGAGGTCACTGGTGTGTACACGATGAGATAAGAGGTCCAAAATAGGAGTCTTGCAAAAGCCATAGCAAAGCGTCATGTTTAATACTGGAATCGTCTCGTTACTGTGTTAACCCTCGTTCCATGAAGGAGGGGAACGGGAGGAACATACGCAGTCGTGACGAGATTGGGGATCTCGCCGAGAGCCCGCACCGTCGGTGTGTAAACTAAACAAGCAAATGACAGTTGGCCGTGGTGTTTAGCCACGCGCACCCCGCCCGTTAGCGCGGGATAAAAGGAGAGTGGTACATTGGAAAAACACTGGGAAAGCGTACCCAGTTGGGTCGCTACGGAAGCCACATCCCGCACATTGTGGAATTACACATATGGACTGGCCCGGGGCAGTGCTACATATGGAAGTCCCTGCGGTAGACTCAACCCGCATGGGGTGAGATGACTACGCAGCAGAGACGGCAGTGAACGACTGCCAGGGAAAGAAACGGGCTTACCGTGAGGGGAGCCGTACCGAGGAAGAATACACATGTGGGATCACCCGAAGGGGGAATCACTACACACGGGCACATAGCCCAGCACAAGGGCTGACCTTGGGCATGCAAACGAGTGCTGAGCCTGGCGTCTGGCGCTCCGCCACGCCTGACAGCCGAGGGTGCGGGAGGAACTCCACCAGGGTTCGCAATGGGGAACTGAATGAGGAGCAAAAAAGCGCACGTATAGGTCCATCCCAGTGCACATGTGAAGTGGAACAAAACAACATGCATGGATACTTGCCAAGGAAACCCCTGTCGAAGAAAGCAAGATCTGCCCACGGGCTGAAAAGTCTGACGGCAGCAAGGGGTAAAAGAAACCAAGTGCATGTTTACTGCAGAGATGCCGAGAGTTGACCGAGGTCCGGATCCATGCCGGGGAAAAGAGATCCTCTGCACCGCGGGAGAGTTTGCTCTTTCCCAGTCGGACCTGAGGTCGATCGCTGCGAAACCAATTGAAAGGACGGAAGCAGAAAGATGCGGTCTGCGTCAACATCCTGAACGGGCAACGGGAGCTTGTGAAGGGCCTGGTTCAGCACGCGCAGGTCCAGGATTGGTCATAACCCACTGCCTTTCTTGGGTACGATGAAGTATGGGCTGTAAAAACCTGACCTCATCTTGGCTGGAGGGACCGGCTGTATCGCGTCCTTCGCTTGCAGGACCGCGATCTCTGCACGCAAGAAAGGAGCATCTTTGTCCGGCACAGAGGAGAACGATAGCCCCTGAAACTTGGGAGGGCGCCGGGCGAATTGAATCACATAGCCGAGTCTGACGGTTCACATGAGCCAGCGAGACGGCCTGGGGCACGCTAACCAGGCCCCCAGCGACCGAACAGGCGGGACTAGGGAAACCACCTACGTACCCGCAGTGGGGCAGCGAAGTTGAACACAGGGACCCAACCCGGGAGGCGTCCCAGGGTGGGGTCTGAGTGCGCGGCGCGCCACTTACCTGGCTCCACGGCTGGGCAGGGGCTCGTGAGGAGGCATAGCGTCCTTGAACTGAACCCTGCTGCCCATTGGCGAAGGGAGAGGGGGAAGGCCATGTGGAGACTGGGTCTAGTGCACTGCCATCCTCGCCCTCTTGGAACCCGGAGAAAAAGGAACCCGCTCTTCTGTTGAGGTTTTGAGCACCACTGGCTGGGTAGCCAGTGGCAGAACAAAAACAAAAGGGAACATAAGATACTCCACCCGGCCCTCCTCCGGGGGAAGGCGTGGTGCGGTCACCATCTCCTGAAGAACAGGATCCAAGAACTCCGGGTCGCCCATCACAGGGACGCCGCCCGCCCTGGCGCTCCACAGGCTTGGCAGGGGCGGAGACGGGCTGCACCACTTTCCTGCGGCCAGCTCCACGCTGCGGCCGTTGTGAAGGCTGCTGCTGCGGCCGAGCTGGAGCGGAGATGGAGGCCGCAGGAGGGCGCTCTCGGCGACGAGCAGACAGAGGGGCTGCAGCCGGCGGTGGGGTGGCTACAGCAGCCAACCGCCAGGGCAGGATGTGTCGAGACACCTCCGTCTGCTTCTGTGCGGCAGAGAAATGTTGGGCAGAGCCCTCCTCCGCGTTGCCGAATAGGCCGGCCTGGGAGATCAGGGAGCCCAGGAAGCGATGCTTGTCGGTCTCCTCATGTCTGCCAGGTTCAGCCATAGGTGGCGCTCCTGGACCACCAATGTGGACATCGTCTGATCCAGGGCCCGTGCCGTGACTTTCGTCGCCGTGCGCAGTTCCTGAAGCATACCTGGGTCAGCACCACCCTCGTGCAACTGCTTCAACGCCTTGGCCTGGTGGACTTGCAGGAGGGCCATGGCGTGCAGGGCGGAAGCGGCCTGTCCAACAGCACTGTAAGCCTTAGCCGTCAGAACGGACGAGAACTTACAGGCCCTGGACGGAAGGGGTGGACTACCCCTCCAGGCGGGCAGAAAAAGGTGCCTGCCAAGACTTAGTAACCTCCTCATGCAATTCCGGGAAAAATGGAACCGGAGACGGCTGCCGATGCCCGGCCTGCGCCCCAAGGAACCAATCATCCAGCCTCGAGCGATCGGGAGAAGGAGGAGGCCTCCAGTGAAGCCCGACACTCTCAGCAGCCCGGGAAAACATAGCGGTCAGCTCTGGATCTGACTAGGGCAACGCCACTCTACCTGACGGTGACAGCACAGCCGAATCGTCATCTCCAGAGCCTACCTCGCCCTCCGATGCAGCGATCGACAACCTGTCCTCTGCCTGTGTCCCGCACAAGATACTGGACCCCGCCCTGTCCGAGGACCCAACACACTCGTCCGGAAACCCCAGGTGGTGCACCATGCTTGAGGAATGAGAGGCCCACGGAGAAGTACTCGACGGGGAAGCTCTCACCGTAACCCTCAGGTCTCCCGGACCATGAACCGAAGTAGCCCTCCGAGAAACGGAAGAGCTAGAGCGGGGCATGGCAAAGGGGATACCCCCCGTTTAATGAGGAGGTATCTAGACCGCAATGTCGCGATGGTCATGTTACCGCAGTGAGAACATGGACTAATCCTTGAGCAGGCGCTCAGCGTGTGTAAGCCCAGGAACGAGATGGCAGCGGATCATGACCATCAGAGGAGGGCAGGAACGACCGCATCCGAAACGCACGAGCGGGAAGCCAATCTTTAAAAAGACGGCCCATTCGCTCGAGCTCTTTTGATATTTGCTCTTTAGGAAAAAAGGAAACACTCTTTAAGAGCGCAGCGCGACGGCCCAGCGCACACGTAATGTAGAACGTGACTGACTGAAAGGAAAATAAGCTTACGTTTTAACATATTAACACATTAAACTGACAGCACTATATATAGGAATGGCAAGTCAATGATTAGCCATATTTTAGATACTCTGTTCCACAGTACACAGTACCAGTGCTCAATAAAATTATAATTCCAGTTCCAAGATATACTGTTTAAAATTCAATAAAACATTTATAAGTCTTCATCTAGTACAGATCATTACTTTTGTGGCTGTAGGATCTGCAGCTCTCTGTTATAATATAGAGACAGCCTAAATCCCTTAATTATAATCCTGATCTTCCAATTGCACCTCCTTAGTTAGTATGCTTTCAGCCAAGAAAAATTCAGTGCACGAAGAATCCAAAACCCTTGGACTGGTTCCCTATTTTTGCATGTTTACAGAGAAAGTGAGAAAAAAATGAGAGCTCGCTTTGTTGATATTACCACTTTGACCTCAGTACAGTTAAGAGTCAAAGACTAGCTCTCATAGCGCTAAGCTCTTGGTAATATTCTCAAAAGCTTCGTTTCTATACTTAGGCAGCCAGTTTTGAGGAAGAAAGGCAAATGTTTGAAGCATTTATGTGTGCAAAGGGTGTGCAAAGACTCCAGGCACCAGATGCTGGAGACATGAAAGCAGGACCTTCAAAAACCTTACACTCCATTTGTTTCTCCACCTCAAACAGCTCATTCTGCTGAGAGTCCCTCTTTTCCATGAAACGAAGCTGAATTGATTCTGTGAAAAGATAATCATATTATTCCTCTCCCCCATGGAGAGACAAGGCGATTACATCTCTGGCGTGGTGTTGTCTGTCAGCATTGGAATTTTTAATTAGCACCTGGAAGCTCATATTTTATGCCTCCCCACTGCACATTTGAGAGGAGGCCATTCGAAAACTGTTCATGTAACCATTTGGAGCATCAATATTGTCTACACACGAGCAAGTATTGGGAGAAAGCAAAGGGAGAGATGGAAAAACACGGCTGTATTTGTGAATAGAGGTGGGCAGTGGGTTACTAGGTCAACAATGGTAAGCACTTCACATTTACATATTTAGCCTCAGCATTGTATTATGAATTTTGTATTTTTGGAGGATTTTCTGCAGTATATTTTCTATATAGTATTTTATATGTAATAAACAGCAGTGGTTCGCAACTGATGGGAAAAAAATGTAACAAAAGTCATTGTGTCACAATCAATAGGAATGTGCATATATTTGTGTGCAAAACCAAATCTTATAATTTGTTCCTATTTGAATTTTTAAAATACAGCCACCTTTCCACAGCACACGACATTCGGACACGACTGTCGCATTCCTCCCCCTAGTGGCAGTCGCACAGAACTTTCAAACTGCTTGTGAAGCAACTGTTACCCTCGGCTTATTCACCATGGTAAAATGAATCATTGTAATGAATATAATTAATGTATGAATGCATCGTCACAAATCAAATGACCCCCAAAATAAAACATAGGTTTTATGGGGCTAATCAACGTAAACTAATGATTTAATAATTATAAAATAATTATTTCTGCCATAATTATTTTAAAGCACCATTTTACAGAAATAGTGGTTAAAGAATAATGTTAAAGTGAATAAAATATTGGTAATTCTAACCTTACGCTCATAGTTTTTAATACAATCACATCCGGTCGGGCGGTTGCATACAGTCTAGCCCCAGAAGTTCAAATATTTTAACGCATCCGAAGCTCAAATCGGATCAGAATTTCCACGCAGCTCCTGCACATAGACTGTAAAAAAACACTACTCTTCATTCGAAATGAATGACTTCAGGTCTGTCATTCGTCGGAGATAGTGGAAAGGCGGCCTGCTTACCACTCTGAGGGCACTACACTATTTTAAATATGTCCTTACTACCTTTCTGAGCCTTAAAGGGGTGGTTGACTGTGTTTTATTGTTTTTTTTCTAGGCTTGATTGTGTTTATGGGGGTGGTTCCAGTAACATGTTTAAGCTCATTTTAAAAAAAAAAAAAACACACATTATTTTTCACATAATTTACCTTTATTCTACACCACTCTCTCCCTTCTTCTATAATCGCACTGATGATTTCCTGGGTTGATGAAGCCCCTCCTTCAGAAATACGCAATGGACTCAGATTGGTTAGCTGGCTAAGTGTGTTGTGATTCGCTAAACTGCGTCTAGTGCGCGTCTAAAGGTCCCGCCCCTCACCTTAGTGGCATGTGCTCCGGTTGTATTGTAAGCAACGGCATCGTTAATATCGCTTATCAACTTTAGCCCGATTGAGACGCAGAGGATATTAGGGAAGAGGATCGCGCAGAACCTGTGCAAGAACACGGCTCTTAATGGTATGTTTCTTTGTTTGTTGTTGTCTCATACTTTTAGATACACTGTTATTTGTAAATGCTACTGCTTATGTTAGCTTCTAATATACGGTTTTATCTGAATTAAAGCTTTAATACAGAAGAATACATGATTGCATTGTAGCATTTTTGTAACAGTAAAGTGTTTGCCAGCAAGTATTGATCATTACCACGGCAACCGCATGTGCATCCATGTTAAACACTTCTCGTAGCTATGTGAAAAATATCTGGGAACACAGTTCAAAGCTGACGAGCTAATAATCTGAATAAGAGAAGAGATACAGAAGCAGAAGCATGGGCAGAGCAGGTAGGAACTGTATTAAGAACTGCTGCTTTAGAACATTTATTTTGAAACTTGTGAATCCATTAGATTCGTTAGAAGACAGAATCGCGATTCATATATGAATAGATATTTTCGTGCACCCCTTGTTTTGACGGCATGGCAACAACTCTTACTCTTCTCCAAAGAAGCGCAGCATGACCTCGCCCCCCTTGTTGCATGTTCCTGGGGGGGGCTGGTTTAGGTCAATTTAGGGTGTGGTGATGTCATCAGGAGCTCAGTGTAGTCCCTACGAGCTGTTTTTGATTTAAACTGCCAGAATTTTAAAAGACAATATTTCTGTTTGCATTGAACTTTCAGCATCGTAACTTTGCAGAGATTGCTTATGTTCATACAGCAACATTACACACTAACTAAAAATAAATAAGTGAAATCACAGTCATCCACCCCTTTAAATAAATGTAGCCTCGCTAAAGACTGCTTTCAAAAACATCTGACCAACCCCAAAATATTTAAACAGTATATAGTAAAATTTTGTAGATGAAAGTTTTACAAAACACAAAGCAGTACAAGACAACACTAGAAAAGTCAAAGCAACAAACAAAATGTGGCGAAAACCCTTGAGAACTGTGGACTGTGGCTGCTGTGGTGTTTTCATACAGCATACATCTTTACAGCCATAGTTAACACACTCCACCCTGCATGTTTATTAGTGCTCAGGCATGCACAACAGCGGATGTTGAAGTTATTCACCCCGAGAGTGATGGGAGCTTCCTCCACTCCGCGCAGCGTGGACAGCTGGGGTCAGTTTAATTGCAAACGGGTCAAGCAATAATGAAAGCCTTTCCCCCCGCGAACAACCACAGGGCAGCGGCACAGACAGGTCCACACAAAATACTGCATAAAGTTTGTCCAGCTAAATCACCATTGGTTATTTTTCAGCCTGTCACAGTAGTGCATGGATATTAACGACAAATAGGTCTAGCAAAGCGTTATCTAAACAACTCTCCGATTCAAGCGTGCTTGTGAGTCTCTTTTGTTAATTACTAATTGCCAGGATTAGATCTGAGATCCATTGCCTCATGCATTTTAAATGAGGTGAGTCTCAATGATTTCTTATTAGTGCCTCTGCACAAACACTGCATTAATGGTATATTGAGCTCCTCCAGGTACATAGCAAAAATAGCAGGATGCTCTTCCTAGGATCTTTTAATGAATATAATAAAGTACATTCTTTCCTATAGAGCTAGACTCTGATATGCTGAGTCACCTTGTTTGTGAGGTTTAAACACATTGCTTCACTTTTGCTTTGTTGTAGCGTGTTCTCCTAAAAAATTAATACAGCATATTGAGGCTTTGTTGGCCTCATTTACGGATAAATAAATTTTTTATTCAAGCAGAGGAGTGACCTTGTAAAAGAGCCGGCACAGATATACATCACCACACTTACCGAACACTGAATGCGACCTGGTTGAATGTAATACATTCTGTTCAACACGCTGTCATGCTCACCGAGAAGCAGACATTGGGAGGGAAAGTAGACCTAAATATTTAAACAGAAGGAGGTCAAAGGATACAGCGATGTGCTGGATGCGTCATCACAGTGGAAAAGTCTTAGCTTTTGAATATTAATTAGGTTAGGCACTAAAAATGTTAGGAAATATTTTGATGAATATATGATGTATTAATCAAAGCCCTGCATCACAGTATTTGCTCATTTCCAAGTCAATAGAAAATTGAGTTGCTATTTTTCAACGTACCACAAAGTTTTCATTTCTCAGGGATTTGAGGGACTAATTTTTCTAGCTGATCAAATCAAATGCTCAAATCTTCATTCGTCCGCCACGGTTGGTCCCAGGATTTTGAAGCTCAGTGGATAAATGGATCAGTCTGAATGTTAAGTAGCATTTTTGATTTGAGTACACAGGGTTCTGGGCTCTAATGTGCCCTAATCTAACATTTTATTTTAATAAATCAAAATTGCAGTTCTGCAGCAGTAAGTAGGGCACATTTCTTATAATTTTATTTTGTGGTTTCATTAGAATGGACAGTGAGGTGCATAAATGAAATAGATTGGTTGTGCCTAATTATCTGATAAGAAAAAAAAATGCTTCCTACAATGACCATACATAGACCATTTTTCTCAACCTCACCAGAAAACAACTGTTTACTCCTCTCTTGCTAAATTTCCCAAACTAGTTGACTCCTTATTGATATATTTTATATTATAGACTGATGTGTTTATTTTAATCGCATGCACAGTATTACATGTAACTCTGGTCCCGTGCTAATACAGTGTAGTTCTGCTTTCTGTCTTCATTACAGTACAAAAAGCTTCTATCATTCCAGCTTGTTTAAGCTCCTTTGAAGATAAATGGAGAAGAAATTTTAACACATTCTTCTTCAGCAAAGAACCCTCACATCCTCCACATTATATTCCCACCCACCTGGAAATTAATTGGTAGTCTCTGAGATGGAAAGAGAGTGAAATTCAAGCGCCATCTGTTTGTTCCTGCTGCCATACGTGCACATTAATTCTACACATCTCTTATTCCTGTGCTAAAATAATATCCCGATTCTTTCATTTCTAAATGAGCACAAAAGAAAAGCATTCTGGATACTTTAAAAGTGGTAACGTATCACTGACAGTACATAGAGTGGAGAATGAGGGGTTTTGCTTTGAAATTGTACTTGTTTTAGATATAAATCACACTCTCAAAAAGTGTTGGGAACTGATAGTACTTAGATTTTTTTTTAAATACCAAAACCAAATGATTTTCCTTTTCATTAATTGTTCTAGTGCATGCATGCTTCCCCTGAAGTATAAGGAATATTGAAAAATCCTGATTTTGCCGCAACACATATCACTGAATCTACAGACAGTGGATGCAGTGTAGTCCACTTCCCAAACGAATGACTCTTGAGCCACTTCACTTCACTGAATCAAAAGCAGACTGTGCAAGCAGTGTTGTCTGATCAGAGAACAAAATTAATCTTTTGAATCATTTAGTGAATAAGCATACCGTCTATACAGTGTATTATGATTCCTGAATGACTGACACTTTTGAGGGGGTTCTTTTAAAGGAATCAAAAACATACAGCACCACCAGTGTAGTCTGATTCACAATTATTTGACTCTAATACAGATGTATGAGACCTAAATCGGAAGAGAAATAAATCATATCACAATGTATAGTGAAATACACACAGTACCTGTTGTCAGTAGTATTTAAAAAAAAATATTAATGAATTAAATGTGTTACTATATTTTGTTTAGTATTGTTGAATTTAATTATAAAGTTAATTATTGGACTTCACGTATGCCATCTCTAAAAAGATGTTACCTTAATGGAAGTGTTAAGTACCTGAATCATTAAGAAGAATCAAAACCAGAATTATTAAATTCTTTATGATTCCCATCCCTACTATCTGGCAACTGCATTATTAATTTAACATCACATCAATATGTATGAACACTGTTTAGAAAACAGCATTGATAGCAATCATAACTGCTAGATAACAATTTTAAAAGGTTATCTCTCCCACACAAAAAAAAGAAAAGAAAAAAAAATGCAGACGACCATGTAAAACAACAACTTTTTGCAAAAGCCTTTTAAAATGTCTACTGGGCAAAGGTTTAGTTACCTAATTAATATTTTATATCTTACACCCCGGGTAGATAGCATATCGAAAACATGGGTTGGCTTTGATAAGAAAGCGCCAGTCGGTGCATAGAAAGCCACTAATGACCGTTTTCCTTGTGCTACAATACTAAAATATATAAATGTATGCAGCACTATTGCATTGATACGGAAATCCTATTTCGACCCACGAGAAGATGAAGTTTCACCTATCCAGCATTGAGTGCACATTCCTTTTATTTTAGATTCACTACCTCCCTAGATGGAGAGGAAGCATCCAAGACGCTTAACAGAACCTCCATTTATTACATAACTATGCATTTATATACCACATTACCCGAGGGATGACTTTAAAGAAGTATTGGCTGTTCTTTACAGACAGTGTATTGGGCGAGCACTGCATGTTGTGTCTGAAAAAGAAGCAGGGCTTGGGTGCAGGGTACATTACATCAATCATGCTAATCCTCCAGTTCCGAATCAGAGAGCCAGCTAAGCCAGAAGGAAGCAGTTGAAGTTCTAGAATCGCTCTTTGGAAGACAAACCTGTAATTTGATAAAAAGTGCAGGAAGGGTGAAAAGGGATCTGAGAATGAGCTGTGCGCTGTATCATTTCTGTGATGGAAATTGTGATGTTAACGCCGCCCGTATATAACGACCGCAGATGGCTACACCTTTGGTGTTTGCATAGAGGTTGTGGCACAATTCTCAGTGGTATGAGGTGAATACTAATTTTAAAAAGGGGTGATTAGTGTTGGCGGAATATGATCAAAATTAATTTATTCTCAGAACTGGGCCATTGGCTATACCTGTCCTTACGTAAATAGATTATTTCATCTCTATAGCACAGGAGCACAAACTATTAATGAAACCACCTTCTGTGTGTTCCAAACAAAGAGAAATACCACAATAAGTACAAATTATCCCAAGGCAAGGTTTCTTTATTACTACGTTGTTCTCAAAACAATGATGATACAAAACGGTAAACAGAACAAAATGTTCAAATGTGTACAGCACTGCAGTGCATTTCCCTTCACTAGTTTATTAGATTCAGTCAGTACACATTTTCCAAATCATTCCTCAGTGAGACTTAACCTAAGTTGAAAAATAAGAAACCCTTAAGGAACCGTTAGTATTAACTCATTCCCCTTTAAATCACCTAGAACATTATTATATGGCCTAGGCACCAGACCATAGGTAGATGTGCTTGGCAGAACTAAGTTTGGCTTTCTAATTACTCCTAATAGGAGGCCCCTATCGATTCTGTGAGCGGGCATTGATTGGTTGGATTTTAAAAAGGCATGTGTCTAGACTCCCCTCCGAATGCCTCAGAGGCTGAAGCGGACACCCTCTGCTGCACGCTCTCACCCTCTAAAGCAAAGACAGGGAGTCATCGATTGCCAGGAAAACAATGTGCGTACGTGCACATCCAGATGGCAGCCAATATTGGCTAAGTGTTTGTTTTTATCTGGTGCAATCACAGGAACTTCCACCTTACAGAAAGAGGTGACTAAAGACCAGCGTGTAGAGTTGTTTGACTTACTGGTTTAAGAGACTTCAGTATTCAAATCCTTTGTTTCTTTTTGAACTGTCAATCCATTTAATTTTTAAATTCAAATTAGTTAAAAAATGTTGATGATTAAAAATTCCATAATATAAAATTTGCATGATTAATTGCTTAAATGGATAGTCCACCCAAAAATCTTTTACTCACCCTATATGACTTACTTCCTATTGTGGAACATAAAATAATATACTGTATGTTGAAGAACTGAAGAGTTTTGGTTCCCTGTGACTGGAATGGAAGTCAATGTGAACGGAAACTGTTTGGTTACCAACATTCTTCAAAATGGAGAGTAAATCATTTCTGGGTGGACTATCCCTTTATTTATTTTTTTAAAATGTTCTTTACAGTTAATTGAACTAAATGAATACATCAAAATGACAGCTCTATTTTTTTCCCCTGGATTGAACTTTACTACCACTGTACTTTGAGCTCTGACTCTCAAGACAGAACAAGTACAATGACAATCTACTGCTAACAACGCGATAAGTATTCACTGCCAGTTCTAGCTCTTATTGCCTTGGGAGAAGAAGGTGATGTGCAAAGCGATGATGGCATGATGTAATACAGGATCAGTCCCATTGCAATCGAGGTGGATTTAAACCATGGCAAACAGAAAGGCTGAGGGGCACTACTCAGAGTTACTAAGCATCAATGAACTGAAAGAACAAAAAGAGGCAGAGATGTGGAATGATAGAGGGAAAATCAATATACAAGTTCTGAATACCTGGCTAAGATGTTCAACAAATTTAATAAGCAAACTCATTATTTTGAGATTCATTTTTTCATCATTTTCTTTTACAGTTTATTTTCCAAGGATAGTTCACCCAAAATATAGTTTGTCATCATTTACTTGCTCTCATGCTTTCTGTATGACTTAATATCTTTTTTAGAACACAACAGTTTTGAAGAATATTCATGGCATGCTGCTGCCATCCAGAGTGGATGGTGATCAGTGGATGTCAAGCTACAATAAGGACAATATAAGCGCCACAGTAGTCCATATGACTCATGCACTGTAATCCAAATCATCTGCAGCCATATGATAACTAAAATTATTGCTGGACAGTTGTCGCCATTTACTTTTTATTATATGGGAAAGAACAGCTTGGACATTCTGCTATATATAAAAAATAACTCCTCTTGTGTTCCTTGATAGATAACGTTATTCAGGTTTCAAATGACAGCAGTATTATCTTAGTTTCATTGAGATACAGTACTATTATATTTTATTACTTTGTTTTCATTTTTTATTAAATTAGTAACGTTGTGATTTTATCACTTTTATGTTTTTATTTTTTTAATAAGCCTTGTCAGAGCGATTTTTGAACCCTCGTGAAGATACGGCAGGGGGTGAGTTATTTCAATTGTGGGGATGACAGATTTCTGTTTAAGGTCCGAGAAGCTGATCTGCTGATATAGCGCGTGCGAATTAGTAGTCTCTTGTCCATCAGGTCGCAAGTAGTAGGCACACGCGGTTGCAACCACACTATTCTCTGCGCTATGAGCCAAGCGCGAGGCGTCAGAGGCCCCAGGCGTCCGCCTCAGGTAGCGCACGCTGACACTGACGAACCGTCGAGCCAAGGGATCGAGAAGGAAGCCGTATCCACCGTGAAAAAACATAAATCATGGCAGTAAACTGATACCAGATCTTACTTTGATGTGTTTTAAATGTCAAATGGCTGCTTTACATTCAAATCCATCCAATTTCAGGCAGTGACAAGCATTAGACACAAGATGGATAAGTGGGTGGAATCAGAATTTAAATGAAAGTTAAATAATTCGCTCCACTAATGAGACATGAAGCTATTTGGATCCTTTCACTGGAGTCGGGGGCATGTAATGTTTTGGTGCATTGCGTACCTGCATCCCGCTTGATTGCAATTTATTTTTAGAATATGGAGACTGGGGGCAGAATGAACGAACCTTTTTCTTATGTGACAGAGGAAAAAACAGCTGCAGAGTTGGCAGCAATCTCTCATAGACATTCTTTTGTCCTTGGGGACATCAGTACTGTCCAGCATACAAATAATAAACAGGAATCAACCCAATAGATTGTTTTATATATATTCTATATATGAAGAGATGATCTAAGAATGAATATCTGTGTCTGTTTTCATTCATCCTGTGACAGGTGCCCAAACAGCATTCTGAGTGGACCAGTCGCACTATTCAGTAAAAAAGTTAGACAAAAATGTTGACCCATGCAGTAAATTAGATGTCACAGAAAGGTCTTGGAGCCTGAGCTGGTGTAATGATCATAAAAAGATCATAAAATTCAGTGATGGATAAAATAGAAATATGGTTCATGGTTGGTGATATAAATAACCATGAGCAGATTGACAGTTATATGCCCCCTCCTAACAGTAAAACCCCAGCATGCTCAGATGGAGGATGACATCTCTTGTTATGACATCTCTCAAATAGAAGTTATGTCTAGTGCACTAATTGAAAATTTGGGCCTTAACACAAAGTTTCAGTTCATTTTTACTCAACAGGTGTTTGACAAAATGATTTTGGCATTCTATTTTTTGGCATTTGCTCTTAACTACACCATCTTGAACTGTGAAATTATTTAGTGAATTACAGCACAGCATGTGCAGGCCAAATTATAGACTGCCATGGGCCTCTAAAGCCTGAGGCATGTGGTCTGAGATTGCCAAAGCTGAAAACGAGGACCCTGAGCACACAAAGTACAAACTCACAACTCTAATATATCGAATACAGTGTGAGCCGACCACTAGGACCTCCGAGGTACCCTCGGCATATAAAATGTAAGAAGACAGTCTAACATTTTACATTCCCTCCAAAGGTCTAGGACTGAGAATTCAGATTTATCTGAGTAGGAATCCAGAACATTTTAGTACCATATTGGTTATTTTTTAATGAATCAGTATCATATATTAGATTTTTAATTGTGCATTCTCATTTACTGTGTTTATACACTCAGATTACACTACTATACTGACCTTTGAGTCTGTAAGAATGTTTTTGAAAGAAAACTCACCAAGGTTGCATTTATGTGTGTACGAATAATTCATAGGTTCAGCAATGAAAAAAGCCTATTGTGGAGTGATGAAGTAAATTCATATTACACAAATTTTAAAATGCTGTGTTTCTACTTTCACTTTAGTGGTTAAAATCAGATATTATGCTGTAATGTGGCAGTAAGTTGAATTGTATAGCAGACAGTACTCAGTCTTCAGTGTCACATGATCCCCAGAAATCATTCTAATATGCTGATCTGGCGCTCAAGAAACTGTATATTTTTCTAGAAAACATGATACTTTTGTTTTTCCGGATTATTTTTTGTAACAGTATAAAAGTGTTGAAAATTAACATTGGTTTTTCATATTTTATATTGTAATGTTCTGATGCTAAAATGTATTTAAAGTATTTTTGAAGTATTATTGGATTTTTGTTTATATGCTTAGACATTATAGAATACAATTTTAATACTGGCCATTTATTATAAATAGCATAAAAATATTTATCAGCTTATGGGCCAGAATTTAAATCTCTATATTTAAGTATGTTATTAAATATAAAAGGAATAACAGTGCAAATTGGTCAAAGTTTTAGCATAAAACTTTTGCAGAGAACAAACCTACAACTTTTCAAATACTAGTCACCAGCCTTGGTTTTGAAAATGTATCATGTAGGAGTTTTATGATTGTTTAATATGTTCATCTTATAACAGTAACACTATGACAGAGACTAACTTTATAAACACTAGCACTCTTCATTCTATGATTATCAAAAAAGTAATCCGTCTAGACTGCTGAATTTCCATGAAGACGACAAAGTATTTCCATAGCTCTTTTCCAAGCCCACCTCATCAGGTGCAATTTCACAGTGACTGTCACAGTATTTAATTTCCCATTTTCACTGGCTGCCTCCAACCAGAACTCACTGGTTTAAGACAGAACAGAATAGGCCAATAGCATTTAATTGCCTGGTTTTATGGCAACTGCAGAGAAGTAATAGCTAGTCAGCAATTCTGTCCACATGATAGATTCTGCTGATGGCCATGGGCTCTACAGCACAATCAGGGTGTGTTGCGGTCATTGTAGGAGCTTTGTGGCATGTACACATGGCAGTTGATGTGGGCTAAAGAAGCGCATGGGAGGCCAACAGGCAGGCCAAACTTACCATCAATCCACATGCTCTTCATCAGTCTCTCACTGGAGCTCACATAACTGCTAATAACTAACTTGATTATTCATAGCGTTGTACCAGGATGATGCAGGCCTGCTGGGATAGGATAAAAGAAAAATTTGCTTTAAAACTTAATTAATTTTTCCCTTAACTTTTAATAATACCATTCAAGTTTGGGATCTGTAAGATTTTTAATGTTTTTTATTGTAGTCTCTTATGTTCATCAAGGCTGCATCTGATCAATAATACAGTAAAAACAGTAATATTGTGAAATATATAGGTCTATATTATTACATTTTATCACGTATTTTTTTCCTAAATTTTCAGCAGCCATTACTCCAGTCTTTAGTGTCACATGATCCTTTAGAAATCATTCTAATATGCTAATTTGGTGCGCAAGTAACATTTCTTATCAGTGAAAAACATATTACATTAATAGCGATAGTTTAAGAGAACAGTATTTATTTGAAATATAATTATTTGGTTACATCATAAATGTCTTTACTTTTGATACATGTATTGCCTCTTTGCTGAATAAAAGCATTAATTTCTTAAAAATATCTAACTGACCCCAAAGTAGTGCGTTTGTCCGTTTGTAACTATGAAAGAACAGTTTGAAGATTCTGTCTGATATGTCTTTTTCCGGTTCCATGGTGTTGACGGTTAGTAACTGACAGGGACAGAAACTTTTATACTGCCGGTTGAAACTATCAACTTTAATTTCTAAATTGGGCCGCAAACACACACACAAAGCACTTTTTTGCATTATAGACAAATTTCAAATGGGATTGAATTGATCGACTTTCCGTCAGATAGCACACAAATATCCATAATGAAAAATGACTGCATGCATATATCTTACCAGAGATACAGTCGGAAAGCATCATTCAAAAGGAGGTGGGAGGGGCGCAAGCTGTCTGAATAAACCATCTCCTCTACTCTTGACCTGAGCGCCAAAGCACAACAGCAAACACAAGGTATCTATTATTGTCATTGCAGTGTTTGCCAGCAACAGAGAACTGCTGATACTGATGTATACTAGAAAAGTGCTATCAGTTCAAAAAGAACTCAATCTCACTGACACAGCACAGGGAGTCACAGCATTCCCGCATGGACCAAATCAACTCTGTATTTTGAGGTGGACAACAAATTTTCTTTGTTCATTCTCCTCCTTTTGTTGATGCATTACGTTTGGTATTAGACTCTGTGAACTCTTTGATGAAAGAATCAGTGGATTATTTATATTTAAACTTAAATTTAGAAAAAAAAGCTGTATGCTGTGAAATTGTTATATTTCATTTATATATTTATGCTGGATTATAAACACTGAATATGATGGCATATTGTGCTATTTATCTTAAAAATGTGTATTCTGGAAAGCGGGCCAAAGTGTTGGAATAGCATTAGGGGAATATGAATATTTCATGACAAAACACTCTCTGACCAGCCACTGGGGCATTTGCTGCTCCTTATTAGCAAAGTCATTAAAACTCACAAAAGACATAAAAAAACAATGCTAATTAACTCTTATCACTGTCCTTCTGGTGCACTTCCTTAAAAAAAAAAACATGAATTTCAAGCCGGTCTTTCATCACTGACTTCATTAATAATGAACCCATTAAAAAAAATGAAAATACTGCAGTTGCTCAGCCATCATTTTCTATTGTTTTGGAGAAATTTTTCGCCTAAGGAATCTTAAAGGCAATAACATACTTGAAATAGAAAATCATCGATCCCAGCGATTTTTTTTTGTGCTTAAAAAAGCCCAGCAAGATGATGCCACTTAATTGCCTTTTAATAAGCGAATATAAAAACAAGCTACATACCTAAATAAATTCTACTCCTCTTCGACACTGAACAGCTAGTGTGTGTTTACAAATGCAAATAGCCAATCTTGATGGCAAGGCCATTTTCTCCCTTCCTCTGGTAAATTACTTCTATAACCTCTTTTAGAGAAAATTGCTGCCTAAATAAATATGATTAGTTTGTTGTGGCCCAACAACATATATATTAGCTTTTAATATAGCAAATGGGATAATTACTTTAAAGCTGGCTCAGTAATCATAAATTAAATAATGGCTTTACAGTAAAGGTATCAAACCTAGTGAAACCTGAAAGGTTCACTGTAATACACTATCAGTCTCAGTTGGCTTGTTACTATGCATTGAGAGTGCAACTTTTCAGCAGTTCAATCTTACGAATGGCTTCCCAATGTCACAAGTAATGGACCTTTACAGCTGAGCATGCTTACATATTTGTCTCAGGTCTGCCAAGTAGCCTTACGATAACAGATTGAACAGGTACCTGCTTTTAGCGTTCGGCGGCGCATTCTGTGCCTCGAGGCACTGACTTATATCCATGTCCTTGATAGAGCTTGATAGGCATTGACAGGTGAGTGTAAACCCAGCGCTGCCCTGCCTACCTGTGACTGATGTTGAGCATTTAATGTGCATCAGCTCTTTCAGATCTTATTACGGAGCCTAAGCCGGTATGTGCCTGTTCGGGAAAAGCCTTGAGTCTGCTCACACTTCCTCCACTTTTTCCTCATAATCTCATTGAGATCTGTCAACTAAATGGCCATTATGTTTTCAACCCTCAGTGAGCATGATGCATAGGTGAAGGTGGAAAATCTGACTCGGGTTCACTTTAAATCAGGTTGAGCTAACGCCGTTAGTGTAGATGGGAAAAGGGCTTATCCTTGAGAGCTTTTATGCAATCGCATTTTGTGGGGATGTTTAGAAAGCATCAGCGGTAAGCGGCGATATGCATCATCTCTTTACCTCTGGTTGTTCGGTTACGGTGAAAATTGACAATTTGTATTTCTCTTGAGTCATTTTATTTGGTTTAATATGTGAGCTCAACCAAGGAAAAGGGGTGACAATTTCAGAATACATTGTGTTCTGCAAGATTCAGAAATGCACAGGTATCTGCAAGAACTCTGATTATCTATTTTCTATGGTAGATTTTGGATCTCGCATTGCAAAACTTGCCATTACCATGGTGGCACTGACAAATGTTGTAATATTTGAACTGCTACTCTCACCAAGAAATAACTGAGTGCTAGGAAATGTTCTAAACAGTCTTGTTTCCATTACCTTAACTACCCTATTAATCAGCTAGAAGAAAATGAAACATTCGGAAGTCAGTTGTTGGCACCACATTTAAGCATTCAAGAGAATGAGAGTGAGAATGTGTTTAAAATGGGGAGTAACTGTCCTTGAATATTTAGAGGCCAAGATCCGTAGAAGCCCCCACTGTATTTGTTAGTTTTTCTATTATTTCAGGAGAACCTATTTTACTAGTAGATTGAAAATCATCCAGGTCTGGTCTCTAAGTGCAAGCATACATATTAAAACACTTACACCACAGGAGGTAAATAAAGTCAGGATGTCTGCTTATTTGCCTTTCCTTTGTCCAGTGTGAATTTCCTGTTTGAATGCTTGAAAATCGCTGTTGCTGAGAAGGCCAATGACCGAGCCATTATGGTCCAATTACATTGGAAAGGATTCAATCACTCAGGCATCGTGTTAAAATGGTCGCCATTATGTTCCAGCAACAAACCTGCAGAAAAGGAACAGGGCAAACTCAAAATGTCCTTGTGAATGATCGAAATTGATCGAAATTCACTGCAGGGGAACTAAGAAAAGTTTCTTTCTCTGCCAGGCACTTTGGCTTAAAGATTCTGAATAATGAAAAGTGTTTCTGTGACTAATAAGGGATTTTTTATGATATTATTATAGCAGACAACCATTGTTAAGCTTTCTCTCATAATTTCAACTCCTTCTGCAAATCTCAACCTCTTCATGCGTGTATTTATGGCAGGTGATAATATTCCTGAAATGTGCTTTAAGATCAGTTGCTGATCTTTATTTGCATTTTTTTATTACCGTGATAGTCCTATATTTTGGTGAGTTTGGTGGGTAGCGTTTTCATGGGGGATTTGGGTGAGTAGCCAACCCTCATCCCGAGTTGAGCATGCAGTATTTCACACATGGAAAACAGCCCACAGTAAAAATGACTTTCGATTACTTTTGACCTTAGCTGCAAATGACTTCCAGCTGGAGTAATCCATTGCTTTAAACATCAACTGTGCCCACGGATTTAGTTGGGCATGACAAAGTATCCTCCTCATTTAAATTTCTAAAAATAGTTTAATGTGCTCCTCATACTTTCACGCCAAACCAAGCATGATGGATGATATACCAAAGTAGCAGGCCATGATACCAGCAATCATTGTGTGCAATGAATGCACACACAAACGCAGGGGTCTTGTAATTTTTTTAGGGTCTGCCTTTGTTACTGCTACTAAGCTGTTGCACCCTCTTGTTCTGGCGGAAACAAAGGAGCTGACTAGAATTAATGTGGAGATGCAAATAAAGTCTCATCAGCAGTTCGACATTATTCAGTCTTTAATGAAGAGCTGATGGGAGAGGAGAGCATATTTATGTGACCCACCCTTGTAGGAAGACAGTGTTATCTCACTGAGCTACTCTCTAGTGTTTCAATATCAGATGGTGGTCTGGCAATTAAAAACGCCCCTAAGAAATTATTGCAGAGAAAGGTGACCTTGCACGTTTTCTGATGCTTTCTAAAAGATGGTGTAGATGGAGAAAAAACAAAGAGGAAGAAGAAAAAGAAAAAAAGAGCAATCAGATTTTTGAGCTCGTGGTCTATGTTTAGGGACTATATGATCGATAGTCTTGCTAGTGGGTTGCAACAAAAGAGCTTGCTTGGTTCTGATATGCGAACAGCAGGTATTAGCATTGCTGAATGCAAATAATAAAATTCAACAAAGACATAATTATTTAATAAATGTTTAATCAACTTTTAAATGGGAATTGAAAACGCTTTCCCAATCTTTTGTTGTTAAAATAAAAAATCCATGCACCCATCAATTGTGGTGTTTTGATGCACAAAATTGTTCTGTCATTTTGTAACGTTAGATGATAACGAAGATGCATTTGGGTCGCCAGTTGATAAAGCTACGTAAATCTGAACTAAAAAGAAACGTTTGGTTTAAATAACTTTTTAAAACATGTCAGAGAACTGACAACAAATTGAATTTAACCCACTAACATAACCACTAATTATATCGTGCTGTAATAATTTGTTGCTACTGCCAACAAGAACTGTCACCTTCAGTACTATAAGCGGTGTCGATATTCAGACCAAAAGTATGATTTCGAACGAGTGTAATTGCTTTTATACAACAATTCAATTAATGTTGAGTTAGTTACATTTTAAACACAATACTGCCATTTAGCCTACCTGGTGTATTTTGAAACGTAGTGTCTTCGAGCAACACACAGTGTTTTGTTGCGGAAAGAGGCTGTGTTTTTATTGACTCGCTAGAGTGAATGATTCAAAAACTCACTCATAACAGCCACTTGTTTAGTTTCCATTGAGTGTTTTGAGCGAATCGGATGAATGAATGATTCAAAAACTCACTCATACAGCCCCTTGTTTCATTACTGAAAGAATC
Source organism: Sinocyclocheilus anophthalmus (assembly GCA_018155175.1). NCBI lineage: Eukaryota > Metazoa > Chordata > Actinopteri > Cypriniformes > Cyprinidae > Sinocyclocheilus > Sinocyclocheilus anophthalmus. The sequence goes on along the minus strand of JADLZN010009457.1, from coordinate 121,423 downwards.
AGTCTGTTTGAACGAATCTATTGAATTAATGATTCAGTGTTTCATTCACAAACAACAGTCACTTGTCACCTCCTGCTGGCTTAACTGTGTAACCTGTTTCACTGACAAAAAATCTCCACTACTAATGCAAAAACTTTTTGTGCTGTTAAGTCACTAAGAGGAAGTTCATGTGGGGAGCAGGAAGAAATTGGTCTCTGTCCAGTTGAACTGGGCAGCTTGCCCTTATGAACGACCTCTTATGATCCACTTTCCAGCACAAAAATTGGCCAATAGATCCCCCTTCACAGACCAGAGTGTGAATGTCCTGAGGCCAGCAGAGACTCTTCCTGTCTGATTTTCTCAAACCAGCCCAACTCCCTGCTGACCAACTAAAGTCAAGTGAAATATTGAGAACTGGCTATATATGCTCATTCATGATGGACACTTCAAACCAGGATGCCACACTTTTGATGATTTTCTCATCTAGGATGAGTTGGTAATTGGTGTGATTGGCTCAGCCTTGCTTGAGCTATATTTGTTCATCCCGCATATGGCAATATCTATAATTTATCAAAGAGGACAACAGAAAATGAAGGAGCTGATAACATTATTAATCAACATATGCAACATTCAGTCTTGCGTAGTATTTGTTATAGGCACTATTTATTTAATGCACTCTCACTGCAAGAAGAACAGGAAGCTTGTTCTGACCATGACCATGATCGCAGGGTTGCTTTGGGGGGGGGGGGGGTGGGGGGGATCTTGTCTTTCACTTTGACTTTGATTCTGTGTGTACAATCAATTCAGCTTGCCTATCTCTGTCTTTCTCCAAGGAGACAACTGATAAGTACTAAGTCGAAGACAGCTTGTGACAGTTTTGTGACAGTGCCTCAAGCTCATTGGTAACTAATGTGGTGTGGTTGTGGTGTGGGTTGGGGTGGTGGTTGGGGGTGGGTGCCCGTGCTTGTGAAAGTGATGACTGTTGTCAGAAAACTGAATTCTTATTAGGTTTCTCTGAGGCGATAGACAGATACTGCAACTACATGATGAGAAAGTATGAATTAACACAGGTCTCACGTTCACAAATTTGCTATCATTTAGGCTGTCACTTATAGAAGACATGTAAACTCAACAGTGATTAAAAATACATAAACTATCAACATTGTTTATATTTTCACCATTAGGAATAGCAAAAAAGTTACATAATGTTACCAAAATATATCTAGTGGTAACAATGTTACTAACATTTGATGCTGACTAAATTTGAGCTACGTATGAAGAAAATAGGGAAAATGAACTGATTCCCTAAATTGAATCAGAAGTGTGAACTGTTTAATTTGAATCAATCTGATGTTCAAATACTACGTTTAAGATAAAGAATCATTTAGAATGAACTCAATTCAAGTTTATTTGTGTATACTGTTTCAAAGAAGCTTCGCAGAAAATGCGCATTTTTACAATGTTACAATCAGGAAGTATTCTGTTATCTGTAGAGTCCATATGGTAGAACCTAATACAGCCTACAAAATAATGCAAATTAGGGCTACATAATATATTAGTTCACTCAATCAATCAGAGGATAATTTAGGAGATTCCTGAGCTTTCTGGACTGTGAAGCAGCATATGCAATACAATTCATCTGAATACTTTACTGTAGCCTACTACTGGAAAAAGTGTCTTGTCACTACAGTAGGCAGACACTATTTTGTAAACTACTGTCACAGTACTGAAAAATGTAAAGTGTCACTACCTTTAGTTAGTAACTCCTCGGGACTGGGGAGAGCATACTGTGTAACAATAGAGCTTGTCCTTACTCTTAGAAGAGAAGTTATACACTCTCCTCCTCATGTATGACCCTTTGAAGTGGAACCACAGGGGACTTACAGACCTAATGCCAGAACCTTATAGTCCAACCAAAGAACTCTGGGTTGCTATCCCTCATTTTCCGGGCTCTTATAAAGCCCAACTCTAAAATCTGTTGTCATGCAGTCAAACTCCAGAGAGCTCTGGGGAGTTGCTTTCCAAAGGCTCCATCACAAAATGCTATAAAAACGCTTTCCACAACCAGAAACTAAAGTCAAGGGAGACTGAAATGAGAAAGACATGAAGACAGAAAGGAGATCAGTGAAAGGCAGAGGTTGTAGAGAAGCAAGCAAGAGAAAGAGAAGAGTGTGAGGAGGGCAGAAAGGGACAGAAAGAGGTTGCTGTGTCAGTACAAATCTGGCATCCCATTGCTTCTCTATGCACTTTACAAGAGCACAGAGCAGTTCAATTGATCGTTTCATAGTTTTTAATTAGCATTCACCAAAGTGCCTGGTAGTCCTGAGGCCATGTACATCCAATGTTCTGAGGCAGGGCAGGACTTGGGATTTACGCAACTATCATGGTAAACAAGATTATTTGTGCTTGCTTTGCCTCTTTGCTGCCCACATTGATAGTATCTGTGTGCATCGATGGTTTCCTCGGGCCATGTTTACAGCAAATGTTGCTCTGTTTTTTGTTTAACAGCCTGTCTATTAATGAGCAGAATATATACAGCAGAAACTCTCAAATATGTACCTGATTCCCAGCTCTTTTTTAGTATAAAATAAAAATTATCTCACATTACAGTGGCCAAAATAAAACCAATCCTGTTTAAACTTGACTTTTTAATCCCAGAATGTTAAACTGAAATTATAGTTCACCTCTCTAAAGACCATCCAAATGCAATAACAGCTCAATAGAGACTTACTGAAGATTATAGGTTTCGGTTTTCTCACGGTTTCTCTTGCTTCGTGCCACCTGATGGAAATCTGTCTGTTTTTTTACTAACATTTTCCCTTCTCTGTAAGTTTCTGTGGGGATCTTACTAACTCTGTGTAGCACTCCTTGCATATTCTGTTGGTCAGTCATTTCGGGTCAAGCATCATTGACATTTCTTTCAACAGAAACTCAAGTACTGTGCGACACAATGCCATGTTTGCCACAATGCCATAATTATCAATATTTCTGTAGATAAGATAAATTATTCTGCTGCAAGGCCATCATTCTGCAAAAAGACTCTAAAAATGCATGCAGTGTGATTCAAGCATATTTATATTTTGGAATTTAATCTTAAAACTTCTCCCATTTGTCTAGAAGAGCTTGGAGCTTCTCAGATTGGTTACATTATCAATACTATGCTTGAAATTGATATTTTAGTCTCTTTAGAACTTGCCTTCATGAAATACAACATCTAGATGTTTACTCTGAGAGCAAACAGAATAATGTCTAAACTTTCCGTTTTTAAAATTATTTTATAACCATACAAAACAGATGGATTACACAACACATATCAATCCATGTCCACCAAATAAAATAAAATATTGGATTTACTATCTAAAGTTGTTTCTACAATCCACAATTAATTTTAATGAACTCATATATACTTATCTAATAACCAATAATGTTTTTTGTGCTAACATGTTTTTGAGAACATTATCCAAGTCAAGATTACTTTGATTAAAGATTCTAGTAATGCCAAAGGACAAACTTTTGTTCAGACTTTGATAGAACTTGCCAAACATAGCCGCGTTCCTATTGTCTGGTTAATGGGCAGCATGTGTTACATTTGTTCTCGCAAAACTTGAAACACATAATCCTTACACTATACAAAAAACTATATCAGTCTTTCCAGTTTTTCACTACAGTCGCTAAATAAGACACAAGATGTATACATATTATATAGTATATTTATATATACGTATGTGTACCATTTTATGTAGCACTGGTCTAGATTCTAAATTGCCTGCATGCTAACAAATCCTTTCTGAAGAGACTCTACATTACATTATTATCTTCATTAGCATAAAGGAATGAGTATCAGATTTGGTGTCTGCTGAGTTCTGAGAGATAACACCACACTCCTGCTTTTCTATATTCAGATTCTGTGATGCGTGATGGAAGAGGGTTTCTGACCTCCTTAGAAAATAAAGCTGATGTTGGTTAAGCCACGAGGCATAAAAGTGCTTTTAATAAGATACTGCAAACCCCCTGCACATTACGTTTCAGACTCCCAGGCCATTTTATATTCTTTTGATAGAAGCCTTTCCGATGAGTGCAACGGAAGAACAGAATAAGCCTGTGTACTCATGAGGCTTACTCTTTTCTTATGTGTTACACTGAATAGTGCGCTCTCGTCAGAATGCAAAGAGCAGGTCAAAACTTTTTGCTTTCTACTTTTCAGGTTTTATGTTTAAAACCATTTTGTCTTTCTTTGATGTCATAGCTTCACCAGGTGAAGGCTGACACTTTGCCTAGTGAAGGTGCCTACTTCAACTCAGTCTCACAATTCAGAAAAACATTTAAGATAAAAGCACTCCGAAAAGATCCTGAGGCCTCAGCAAAAGGGTAAAAAGTAATCCAGCTTTCAAGGATGAAAGTTCTTTTCAACATTGTCTACTTTTCTTCCAGGCCAAAGATAGCAAGTGAAATTTCATTGCGAATGTATATTTACTATGTGCACATTTACTCACCACATAAAAAAAAGTATTTGACAGAAACAGAAGGAATTTGTTTTTTTTTCATTATTTTATTTTATTTTATTTTTTTATTTCTAAGCATTGTTTTTGGATTAGGTGGAATGTGGGAAGTTAGCCATGGATGAGGGGAAGCCAATTCTTTCTCATTCAATATGCATCACCATTTTAACAAGGAATTGCCAATTCGTGAGAAATGAAAATCCTGTGATTCGTTATGTTGGACTAAAGAGAGCGAGGAAGATGAATATTACCCACTGTCTTGCACAGGAAACATATTCCTTATTCAGTTTGTAACTGCTGAATGAAATTCATTATCAGAAGTGTCGATCATAAAAACCCAAGCCATGAAACTAATATTAATTGTGGCAATGGTTGCAGACAGAACGCTGATTCGGGCATTTTTGCAGTAGACCTTTCTAAATGGGAGGGTGTGGCGATAGATTCATCAGAAACTCGAATGCAACAAAATACATTGTTCGACCTGTTGAATTTGCTGCTCTGATAATTCTATTTCATTCTCATAACTTCATTATTGTTTAATCATTTATATGAAGGCATAAAGGACACTTCCATTAATCATTTCGAACCATTAGACATATTGACCAAAGTAAAGGAAGTTTGCTGTCCGAACAGAGTAAGGCTAAGGGCACACTTAAATGACATGTCATTTACTAATAGAAAAGAACCATGGCTCAACTTTACTGAAAGATGACTTCTAACATTCTAGTCTAACATTTAACTACAAAAGGATTCATAAATCATTGAGCAATGGGGTGCTGAGACTTCACCCTTTCCATTAACTCATTGAGCAAAGCAGCATTTTCACTTTTAATTCCAAGACAAGCAATTAATCTTAATCAGATTTAATTGAACATCACCATTCCGTATGCGAATCATTTTTCACTTCTGAAAACACAATTACAGCAATATGAACAACATGTGCCATTTTCATTACCATAATTTTACTGTGCAATATTTAAGCAATGACACTTAAGCAAGCGTCAATACTTAATCAATCACTGTAAAACCTAACAAATTATTTATTCTATAAATTAATTATCTTTTTTTTTGGCTGACTTAATTTAATGTGCACCAGTTTGTTGAACCTAATTGTATAAAGAAATCTTGCATTCCCATAAAATTGTGACATTCTCTTGCAAGTGACCTTGTTATTTATTGTGAAGACATGTACATACATGACAATGAAATGAGAACATTACAAAACCATTTGCTAATTCTGATAACAAACAACGGCAAAAAAAAGGTCATTTTCTGCACCACTCAAATACGGCAGGATGACAAAAATAAAGACAATTTAACTTAAAATACTCTTGACATGAGGACACTCGTGGGATTACTCATTTTATAATATGTCAAAAAGTTACCAGGAAATGTATAATACTTTTAAGATTACTAATTTTCTGTGTACATTGAGCATGACTATAGCTGAGCTCAAACCAACACAGTTGTAAACATAATATACAGTAGTACTACAGTGTTTACATTTATTTTGACATGAATACATGTAAACCGTGTATTTTGTATATTGTTTGTATTTTCATACTCTATGTTGTCAGAGTTTATGTTGTCTTGGCTTCTGCAAAGAGCATTTCTCCAAGCTGATTTTTTTCCCTGCAGAAAGATAAAAAAAAGTGTGACAACAGTTTCCAGTGACAGGTGATAAATGGTTACAGTATGGGAATCTATGTGCTGCATCAACACATTGGAAATGGGATCTCCAAAAGATAACAAATGACAGCGAGTCTGCTGTGATTCACAGAGAACTGGTGCCATGGTGATCCTTCTCTCTGATGCTTCACTGACATAACTTCCAGCACAGGGACTGGATGTGAGGCACTGGACTTCTGTCATGTTTAGGCTGCAGCAAACAGTAAGGCCCATGAATCATATGGGAAAAGTACAGAAATTTTACAATGTTTGTCCTGTTCAAACAGTGAAGGAAAAGTGTGGGTGGGAAAACAGAAGCTTCAGAAGTTTCGTATTGGTCCTTCATGAATTTTTTACATTTCTTTTTAGGAGAACAAGAATTGAAAAGCTACTGCAAGCGAACTGGCCACACTGTTGATTGTAGCGCTTCACAGGTTGTGAGTAATGATGAAGGGTGAGACAGAAAATGAGCACTGACATCTGTTGGAGCTGGAACACTGTTGGTTCACATAGATTTTTTGGCATACCGTTGAATGGATAGAGCATATTTGATTCGAGCATGCTCGATTTTATTCATGTATTCATTTTGTGGATCCATTTTTTGTGCCTACGCAGCACTATTTTTGTTCGGCCTGCCTCCTGCATCCTCTGCTCTCTGGGAAATTATTTACATTTATAAAGTTTGCTTACTTGCGCTTCCCAAATGCCTCAGTGGATTTGCCTCTGAGGGAGGAGACACAACATATTTGTGTATTATTATTTATTAATATATTTTTTCATTATTTATTTCTTTTTATTTACGTTACCCTCTACAAATTTTGAATTGTTTGCATAGAGGACTAAATATTCAAATCAGTTCAGACATGGCATGTGTCCTCAGGGGAAACGTGCACTGGGGTCTACTCATTCAGAAGTCTCGATCAATATCCATATGCATATTGGCAGAATTGCGTTATAGGAAGTATGCACGTAATTTACATCTCTCGAGAACAGCATTAAGCCCCAGTCTACCCTAAAGCCATCCCTGTAATGACATCGTGCTACGGTCAGAAAGAAAATTAAATACCATAATCTTTCACATTTGTTCAACCTCACTGCTGACAAGCGAAGCCAGAAATAAATTGTCTTTATTTTGGTGAACAACATCTCTCCCTAAGGAAGAATACAAAGATTATGGCCACACTGATGAGAAAATAGCTTCTGATCAAAACAGACATGCTCATAGTCTATACGACAGTTAAAAAAAAACTAAAGGTTAGTATTATGTTATATTTTAGACATAATATTAACAGTTACTTTGTGTAGATTAAGGAATATAGTTTGTAATAAGCAGGGAATAAAGAAAGAAAAAGACAAACAGTAAAAGAAATGCATTTTAACTATCTTCAAATGAAATGTCTTTATAGTAGCACATATTCACTTAATCTTATGTCAAAATGGCTCTGTAAATGTTTCTTGTCTAGTCAAATTCAATTACAAATTACACATATCACTTAAAAGGTAATGATGAAGGTTATTTTTAATTCACAGAAATCTGACCAAAAATGTAGAGTTGTTTACATCACTGCATATTACTGTTGGTCATTTCTATCATAACACAATTTTCGGATTTGAAATATTTATCTACTTACAGCTTATCTTACAATTAAATCCGAAGAGGTGTGCTGGTTTTCATGTCCGGCTTCTCTAAACAGTAAAGCCTGCCTTCTGTGATTTGACTGTCCATCTCAATCTTTTTGACATTGGCGAGTGCTGTTGGACTGCTGAGGCAGATCAACCTAGGTTTTTGGAGAGGAAAAACATCAGAGAGAGAGACATCAATGTCTTTGGTGGTTAGGTCTGCACACTTGTGGTGTTTCATTCCTGAAAGAAGCAGTGTTTTGGCTGAGTGAATGATTCAATGACTCATTCAAAGAAAAGAAAAAAACAGCTGCTTGTTTCATTCCTAAATGAATCAGTGTATTTGAACAAATCTGTTTCATAATGTCATATAATATTCCCTAATATATAATATATTATTTATTGTTTATTGAGATTTTTGTTTACAATTCAAGGGTTTTAAGATTTGAAGTCAGAACCCAACTGGAAAAAATGTTGCCTTAGTACATGATTGTTTCATGGATGTGTTTTATGTGCACAAGTAAATTTATGAATACCTGCTGGGAGTATGCATGAATGCATATGTATGGCTCAATTCAGTGATCCGTTTCCTTATTCTTCCAGGTGCAGATTATCCTTCTGTGTGGTGAGACAGGAAGTGCATCAGCACTGGCACTTAAGGTAAGATTAAGATCGGTATGTGGAAAAAAAAGCAGTTATTATATATCTTCTTCCAGCTGTATTTCTTTATTCACACACAACACTAGACAGTATGTTGGGTTTCCATATTTTATGGGGACATTCCATAGGCATAATGATTTTTATACTGTACAAACTGTGTTCACAAAACACATTATTTCCTATTTCCATGTAATCCAGGCCATGTCCCAAACATTTTGTCATCTGAACATCTTTCACCTAATATATTTACTTGAAGTACCCCTGAGATTTTAAAATAAATATTTTAATAAGTATCACATTTGCATGTTCACAGTTCTCTGCTGTTTAATGGTCACAGGACATGCATGTAAACGATCAAATATAGTAATCTTTTAGTAAGTGTTATTTATTGATGTTATTCTAAAATGACTATTTTAATTTACATTTTGATAATTTAATTAAATATTAGCTTTCCATAAAACTCACGTAGTCCCTGCAGTTAAATTACGAACCCCAGTTTGGGAAACCTTAATGTAGCGTAATGATTAATGCACTTATATGGTACAATATAGTACAAGATTATCCTATTTACTTCAATGTGATAAACAATAAGGGTCAAACGTAATCTAAAGGTAATCAAAAAGTAGTCTGATTACATTACCTGAAATGTGTAATGCAATGGATTTAGTTACTAACTAAAAATTTTGTCATGTAATTTGGAACATCAGTAACAGACTACAACTTCTAAGTAATCTATCCAGCTCTGCCTATATCGTAGGGAACACCAGGCACCCCACACACACACACATGATCATTTCTTATCCTTTAACTGATATTTATAAAAAGTGACAGAAAATAAGAGGCAGTGTTTTTTAACATGCCAATTTAAATAATTACCTATAATTTCCTGTCTTCTTTCTTCTTATCTGTGTCAAAGATTTATTTTTAAAAATGTCCTTTTGACAGATTTTACTTACACATCAAGGGATGCCCTGTGAATTTGCACTCCTTACTTAAAGCCTGTAATTATTGCTGTTGAGCTCACTTAAGTTTTTGTTTTGGACTGGAGTCTATGCATTGTCTCAAGAAAAAAAAGGGAAAAAAACAACCTGTCTCTTGCTAATTAAATGTACTTTTTTTCATCCTTGGTGGACGATGAGCTCATTATCACACATTGCTAGCACAGTAGAGTCCAGGGTTACTGAGGACTCAGCATTTGCTTTTGTGTACTGCAGGCATGAGAGGGGCTTACCACCTGATTGAAATGTTCAGGGAGATGCCACGGTTTGTTTCTCACAATGGTAAATGAGGATTTCGGTATGTGTCTCAGTGACTAGGTCCCTTGAGGGGGAGGCGACTTGGTATTTTTAACATCTTAATGAAACGCTGAGAGGGCTCCTAATTGCGGCGCAAGTGGGTAGGGGAGAATAGAGGTGAAGTGACAGCGCTGGAAGCCTTTGATCTGAGAACTCTAATCAATGGGGATTAGTGTCCTTTAGCTCTGCGCTGCGCCATGTCTTTGACAGCCCCATGACTCTCATATTAATGAGTCATTAGCATGGCTTGAATTAAGAGAGATACCAGTTCACAGATCTCTGTGGATAAGAGCACACTTTAGGGTGACACTGATAACTCGCTCATGCTGCCTATGGTTGTTGAGCCGTTATTCAGTTTGAGTCGTCTAAGAATGGCTTCTTTAATCTATAAGAAGAGCGAAATGAAGGATGACAGGCATATGTTGATTTAATTACGCTGATCGGAACACAAAGATATATAATCAACTTCCATCGCACCTCTCAGATGATGCCCTCACTACTAATGCACTATTTCTTTTAGAATGTTCTGTCAAAAGTAACATCCCCATAATGTTTGGGGGAGAAAGGTTTTAAATGTTTTAAAAAAATAAACTGGCCGTTTTGAATGTTCATAACTTAATGAACTTAATGGGAACATTAGCTAAATGTATGTTCTTAAAACATATTTTTGTTAGCTGCGCTACTCATAATACAATAAAAAATATTCTAGGATTTCAGGCTTGAATATGCTATATTTCTTATGCAAGAGATCCCATATTTTAAATCATTTAAATTTGCTCAAAAATGCTGATTTATTCCATAATAAAATAAGTGTCTCGCTGAATTCTAAAGCATAAGCCTACTACTCTTACTATTTACCATACCTTTTTTTGTGGCAGAAGTGTGTGTGTGTGTGTGTGTGTGTGTGTGTGTGTGGTGTGTTTGGCAAACATGAAGAGAGATCAAAGCCGATTTTTATAGCTTTATTCCTGGCAGCTTTTATAGGAGCTCACATGAAAGACAAGAAAGCTAAAGCCCCCTAAATAGAATCTAGCAAGACCAATGCCATTCACATCAAGTGTGCCACTTGCAACAGGGCATCTCACCGCCATCTTAACTTTACATCTATGTTATTAATCAGGTCCTGGAGGAGATATTTTCAAGTGTTTACCATGTCTTTCTTTGATTATATAAACATGTGATATGATCTATCCATTTTCATATTGATGTCTTAGAAAGTAAGAACTGACAGTGGAGGCTCGAGGGCTTTGTAATGTTATTCAGACAGGTATGTTTCGAGTTCAGGGGAAGATCGAAATCCAGCGACCTGAGAAAGACAGCAGCGAGATCCCTGATCAATCTGAACCCAAGCTACTCAATAATGAATGTGTGGGAGTCATATAATCTGAAATGCATGTCCGATTTTACCCTCTAATCCATCAGCGTCTCGATATCTGTCAGTATCAGGTATACCATCCGGGACAGTCCTGTCTTTTTCCTTATGCTTTATGTTATATCTACAGCATTATCGCTTCTGACAGCTTACGCAATCACAGCTACATACAAAGACTGTTTGTATGTTAGAGAGATCAAAGACTTGACTTTGCTTGGCAGTGCTGAAAACAAAAGGTTTGTGAATATTTGGACCATCACTGAGACATTACATTTTTAGAAGGATGTGTATATCCCAGATGTGCTTCTGTGGCGTCCACAATCTCACTTTATCAAGGATCTACCTTACACCAATGTCTAATATGTATCTCATATGCCAAGGCTATGCTTATTTGTCCAAAAATGTAATAAAAATAGAAATATTACTGCAATGTAAAAAAAGTATGTATTTTATATAAATAAATGTATTTTTCTTAGGATGACACAGTTACGGTAATGTGCATTTATTTGTCTAACATACATATCATATTAAGAAAAATATATAATTTCATAAAATAACTTCTTTAATCTCACTTTTGAGTTATTTCTTTCTCTAAAATGTGAAGTTCTTTCCATTTAAATGTGGATATCTCAATCCACCACACTGTTTACTTAAAAACCTCAACTATATGATATACAGTATATCAGAAATCAGATCAATTCTACCAGATATGGTTTCTCCAGTGAAATTATATAAAGTTTATCCTATCTGATCTTATGTAGCAGGGCAGTAAATATGCCATATTGGTTGACATCTGATATAAAGGCATAAAAGAGGGAAAAAAATCACCCCTGAACAAGGACACACAATAAAACTGCACTTCAAATAATGTAAACATGACAAAGCAGTGCTGCTACATACACAGAATATATACTTGGTATTATGTATGACAGGGTGTACTGTCAGTGTTCAGAAGGAAACATAATCAAAATACTCAAGTTTACTTTGACCTCTAGGTAATTCATTCTCTTTCTGATACTCCCTGAAATTATCTTGTGTTTTGTTGTCTATCTTAGAACAGAGACATGTCTGTCTTTTATGAAAGCCCAGCAATAACTGTCAGTTTGGGGAGTAAAAGAAATAGAGGGTTGTGAGAGAAAAAGATGAAAGGTAAATAATCTTCAGAGAGGGATGGCAGAGAATAGCTCTTTCAGAGGGGGTTGCACTTAAAGGGAAGAGGGTATTATGCTTCCTGTCAAACGTAGCCCCTGATAAATTATTTGATTCACTGATATATAGGAGAGAGAAACGTTATAGGGAGAATGAAGGCAATGATAGTACCATAAACACTCTGCCTGAGAGGTAGTAGAAGCTTCAGATATATCAGAAAAGTTGTGAAAGATTTATTAATTCATATCTTGCTAAACTCGCTCTGCACAATGACTACATACATAGCAAGAATTTCATTGCACTCAGTGAAGCAATAATTCAAGGTGTAACCCAGAAAAAAAGCAGAAAACTCCTGAAGAAATTAAATTTTACTTTTTATTTGTGAATAGCTATCGTTTTGTGGTCATAATGGGTTGTGCAATTGTACCAGGACTGCCAAAAATCATAATGATGAGTTTGACTCTAACCCAGCATTTGGCATAAAAATGAAACAAAAACACCTGTGCATCATTTTCAAGACAACCAAGAGACAAACCAGCCTGAAATGGCAAAAGCAGGGTTGTGTGCCATCCATAATTAAATTGACAATGTCTTAAATGTTCCAGTCCAGTTCTTGAATTTGAATTGTAGAAGCAAATATGGTGAAATTTAAATATTTTGAAATGAAAGCATCAAATTTGAATTTAAGGACTGTTGTAAGTGTACATTTATTTTGTGTATGCATATTACTAACTTTTCAGTATGACTTACTCATAAATATGTTATTATTCCAAAAGATGATTTTAATAATCAATGTATTTTATTATATTAAACTTTCATTTTGTAGACTATGGTAGAACAACACTTTTCTAAAATGTAGATGTCCTGTGAGATGTGGTTTTCTTGAACTAGCAGCATGCCGAGAATAGTTGAGCACGTTATGAGCAATTATTCTGAGGCCTGAGTGGATTGAGGGACTGGATTGACATTTTTGTGCACAGGGAGCTTCTAGAATGTTAATGAAGTCTTTGAACATCTCTCTCTCCCTTTACTTGAAGGATTTGGTCTGATGACATGCATTTTTACCTCCCAGTTTCTCATAAGAGTGGCTAAAAAAATCTTTAGTGTTCCCTTTTACATTCAGAATTGTACCAGCATGACAGTACACCTTTTGAATATTTTTTTTTCTATTATGAATCACTCTAAACCCAAGCCAGGTCTAAACTCAACAGTTTCCCACTTTGTTCTGAAATGAAAATGAAAACTCAAGCATAAAATTAAGTCAAACACATTTCTCTATTCACAATTCACTCAAGCAAGAAATTGGCAGGCGCATACAGAGCAAGGACAAATGGACAGCTGAAAAAATAAACAAAAACACTTCTTTAAAGCACAGCTGTTTCTTTAAAGTCCATATATTGTTCATGCATTAGAACAATATGGATATGATATATGATATGATATGATATGATACGATATTTCAAGTTTATAAAAAAAAAATTATTAACAGAACTGGGAGTGTTAATATATCAATATATTAAATGAATTAACCACTACTCATTTTGTGATTCTAAAATTTAAAAAAACAACAACAACAACAACTATGGTCTTCAGTGTAAATAATAGTTAATATGGGGGGTTAAAAGGCATTTTTAAACATTTAGAGGGCAAACATCACATGTCAGTTTGGACTCTTTAACCCTTATCTACAGTTAATATCTATAACTAATAATTTATTTATGACTATATAAATTCAGCATGCCCAATGGACAGAAAAAAAGAAGGTAAAAATGAAAATAGAGAAGATTATGAATAAATATATTCTTATTTTGAAGTAAAATTTAAAAAAAATTCTTTCAAGTTTCAATAAGTCATGCATCAGATTGTTCAGTAATTACATGGAGTAACAATTACTTATTTCTAATAATAGAATAACACATGCGTATTTCTTTTAATAATACAATAACAAATGCTTATTTCTTGGAGACAGAGTAAAAAAAAAAACGTCCTGACGAGCTCTTTTGGTGAAAAGATTGTGGCCTTCAACATTGACTTTTCGTTAACCACGGTTTCCCCTTGTTCCCACTGCTTACATCCACTTTGCCTTGGAACTCTGGGAGTGCGAGCGAGAAGGAGGCTGCAAAGTAAAACCCGCTGGGTCGCAGGTGCTGAAAATGAACAGTGTCCCAATGATCCTGAAAGACAACTCAATTGGCAGGCACCGTCGAATAATGAAATCAATTAAAGTTTGCGGGGGCTGAGCTCTGTTGCAGGGGCATTTGCGAGCCAGGCCGAGGCCAGCGTGCGCGGCGGTCTCCACGTCGAGGTGTTTGCACATTAACCTGCATAAAGAGGGTTTACCAACCCCCACCCATCCGCCTGTTCTGTGTCCACTGAGGCTTACACTCACCCTGCAAGTTCATAGGACGGCTCCTAGTACAGGCAACACAGACATCTCTTATGGCAATCTGAGCCGTGCACAGCAGAAATACCACATGAAGCATATGAGAAAACATGTCGAAGTAAGAGAGACAGAGGAAAGAGAAGAGACCTCTAGAGAGGGATAAAGAGATGGATGAGACATAGCTGTCTCTTAGAGGAACTGCTCCTCATGTTCTCTCAGACGTGACAAAGCGATACTAGATTAGACGAACTTGAAATAAAGGAAGAACTGTACTAATCTGCTGCCAGATACACTTCGGCCAGCTGTAAACACCTTTGTCAAGTGAGGGAATATGTAGACTTCAGACCAGGACACTGCATTAAACGTAGCTTGTAAGTTAGAAGTTATTCATGAATTAAAAGAATTTCAGCTAACTGTTAGCTACTCCTTATAGCATGATTAACCGATTTGATAGTCCACTTTTGACATTTTACTAACTATAAGTAACTACGTTTCAACTACCAGTCATTCGAGTATTAGTAGGCTGCATGGTTAATATCTGCTTACACTTTAATTTGGTGGTCCCCCAACAGACATGAAGTGTTACCACTTCATAAGAATATAGCTTGACTGTAGTTAAACAATGAACAATGCAGTTGAAACCAATAAAACCATTTTAAGTTCCAAAAAGAACATTTCAGTGAGCATTCTTAAACTAACTTTTTATATTAGTGCTGTCAAACGATTAATGGCGTTAAAGTTTTTGTTTGCATAATATATGTTTGTGTTCTGTGTATATTTATTATGTATTTATAAATACACACACATACATGTATTTATTTCAGAAAAATATGTTATGTTTATATATTAAATAAATGTATTTATAATATAAATTATATGAATAATGAATACTCACGATTAATCGTTTGACAGCACTAGTTTTTATTAATGTAAAGAACATTCTAATAATCTAAAGAACATTTTTCCACAATAAAGAACCTTTTGTGGAATGTAAAGATTCTGTAGATATTAAATATTCTTCATGGAACTAAAGATGCCAGTAAAGAACCTCTATTTTTAAGCGTGTTCAGTTAAATAATACAATTAATCTATTTAAAAATATATCTTGGTGATATTGCACAGCTCATTGGTACAACAGTGAGAGTTGTGCGATAAAGGTCTTTGGTTCAAATCTTGGAGGAATATACATTTTAATAAACTAAGTAAAACTGCAACTGCATAAAATGTATCAATGGCACATTTTATTTAATTAGCTTGACCTTTACTGACTTTTAGCAAATAAAGACACTTTTTTTAATGCGCCGACTACTTAAGTGTGTGCCAACAGACAGCAACCAATAAAAAGTTACCCACTTGTACACAGTTAATTTAAGCAGCAAGCGGAACAGAGATAAATTAGGTGAGTGATAGTGAAGTGAATGTTGATCTGAGAACTGTGTCTGCCGGGATCCACCACTGAATTCACTTAAAATGAATGATAAAACACTGACTCTACTTTGATGCAGAGACACTTGTGTTTACATCGTGAAACCTTGTTCTCATTTTAATGTGAACTAGAAAACAGACTTGGAATTTTGAAAAGCTGAGAAAAAAGCAAAAGGGTTTCATTGAAGCCTTGTGTCTGTTCTTTTGCTCAGAAAATCAGCAGTCTTCATTCTCAACTAAAACTGTGTCAGGCAGACATTGTCGCTGTTTCAACGTTAT
This sequence comes from Sinocyclocheilus anophthalmus, assembly GCA_018155175.1. Taxonomy (NCBI): domain Eukaryota; kingdom Metazoa; phylum Chordata; class Actinopteri; order Cypriniformes; family Cyprinidae; genus Sinocyclocheilus; species Sinocyclocheilus anophthalmus. Next base: position 105,094 of record JADLZN010009457.1, on the reverse strand, counting down.
CTTATCCAGTTTCATCTATTATGGCTTTTTCACTCTTTAAGGCCCGTTAGAGACCGTTTACATCATGTTGGCACTGTACTGTAGCTCTTAAAGCGACGGTGCGCAGTAATGTTCCTCGCTATCTTTCCATTATCAACAAGTCTTTTCCAAATGCAATGCGAAGCCAACAAACATTCCCATCTGTTATCTTGGCGAGAGGTTAATGCTTTTGTTGACCTCCTGATGCCCTAACATCATGTGGGCTACATGTCTTTATCACAACTCTGCTGTGCACGCTCTGATTTTAAAGTCCCCTGCTTTCTCTCCAAACAAATCATGGCTTAAGAACACAACAAGCATTTACTGAACCATAGGAGAATTGTCCTGCAGGACACAGGAGAATTACCAGCACTCCTTGAAGACATGCGGGCGGGCATCCATCAGGTTACTGCTTGAAAATTACAAATACGCACATTGCTGGAGTCATATCATCATAACATCTGGAAGAGACATAATTATCGTATATCATGAAATACATTTATTCATGTTTTCAGCCCTGACATTTCGATCAGTGGTGTGTTTGTGTTCTCTGGAGAATGGATGATGTGTCTTGCAGGTGAAAATTATCTCAACACAAGGTTTCAATAGATTCAGGCATGTGCACTGCTGGAAAATAGCTTAAGCTGGCATTTGTGGGATTTTTTTTGGTCCAATTTGGTCATTGGCTGGTAGACTGGCTAGCATGTTAAAAAAAAAAGAATAATAATAAAATAAAATAAAAAACAGTCTAAACACCTGAAGCAGGTTAGACCAGCTGGTAGTTTTAGTTAGTTAGTTAGTTTTTTGGTCGGTCATTAGCTAGTAAACATTCTTTTCAGTAAAATAATTGTACCTAACTATTTAGTTTTGTTTTTGAGTGCACTGAAAAGAAAATCTAAAATTTGGTAAAATTAATCTTTTTACTTCTTATGTCTAAGTTTTATGAGTCAAATGTAACTCTCAATGAAGAGGAAGAAAGAGATTTGAAATACTAAAATTATTTTGTCTTCATCTCAATGGTGCAGGTGGTTTTATTTTAAAAAACAAGAATATGGTTTTATTTTAAAAAAACAACAATAAGCCATTTTACCAAAAGAAGGTGAAGCTCTTTTCAGCAATGAGAATTATTTTGCATTCTTAATATCTTTCTTTAAATCTGACAATGTTGCATCTCTTCAAAAATTATAATAATACCATTATGTTTGGCAGCCACAACTCTCTGCATAGTTTACCATAATTCTAAAAGAGGTCAATGCTGATCATCAGCAACAACAGCTCCAGAGCCTTCACCACAAAGCAGATAATGCTGTTTAAATACCAAGGAACAGGGGTGATACAATACAGGATGTTACATCAGGATGCTCTTTTATTGTGAAATTCCGACAATAATGATGCAATTGTTCTTTTCTTAGTTATAACATCTCTTTCCACCATGTATTCTTCTTTCACATAATTACAGCATCACTTACATTCATTAGAAACAGAACACTTGCAGACCAATCTTTGGAAAAAAAAACTTTAATTTATTTGCTTGGCTCTGTAATATTATATTTTTAGTTAGTTTCCAGGGAGAGTGTACTATACATTTTAACTATAGTGATGTCAGTCAATTTCAGTGTTATATTACAATGAATTACTGTATATACTGTTATAGCTATTGGGATCTAAAAGGGTTGGCACTGATAAACTACATTTTCAGCTCTAGAAATATTATTTTCTTATTTTCATTACCAATGACTCCGGTTGGTAAGATTTTTTAAATGTTTTTAAAAGACGTCTCTTCTGCTCCCCATTTCTATATTAAAAATGTATATTATTATATTCTGTATTCTATTTTCATATATTTTCCTGTGATGGCAAAGCAGAATTTACAGTTGCGCTCCTTTCACTCACATTCACTGCGCTGTCAGTTCTGATTGCGGTTCTACCATGTGGACAACCATTAAGTGACTGAAAGAAAAATCCCAGCAAGAAACATGTGCTATTCAAAAGTACATTAGGAAATTGGGGAAAGTGCACAGTCAAAGGGCCCCGTGGTCTTCCCTTTTGTATTTAATTGAGAGCTCTCCTAATTGAGCCTCTTGTCATTCAGCGTTATGGCACTCATTCTCGTCAAAGGCTACAGGCTTTGTCAAGATCTCCAGTCAAAGAAAAGTTTCCCATCCGCCCATTATAACAGGAGAAAAGCAGAGTTGTCTTGTGACCTGGTCGACTTTCTCCTTTGAAGGCGGCATGTATAAAAAAGTAACAATACTTTATGAGAGAAAGAGAGAGACAGAGAAAGAGAAAGTGACAGTCTCTTCAGTGGTCCTTAGGCCTATCTATAGGCTTGAGTCTCTTATACTACTTCATCCATTCGACGAGAACACTTAGACCATAGGAAAGACATTTCTCAAAACGTAACACTTCAGGGAAAAGGACATTTTTTTGCTGCTAAAGGAGTTGAAATGAAAATTTTCTAAAAAATGTAATGTTAAGTTTCTTTAAATGTGACCCTGGAGCGCAAAACCAGTCTTAAGTCGCTGGGGTATATTTGTAACAATAGCCAAAAATACATTGTATGGCTCAAAATTATTGATTTTTCTTTTATGCCAAAAATCATTAGGATATTAAGTAAAGTTTATGTTCCATGAAGATATTTTGTAATTTCCTACTGTAAATATATTCAAACTTAATTTTTTTAGATTAGTAATATGCATTGCTAAGAACTTCATTTGAACAACTTTAAAGGTGATTTTTTTTGCTCCCTCAGATTCCAGATTTTCAAATAGTTGTATCTCGGCCAAATATTGTCCTATCCTAACAAATAATATAGCAACGGAAAGCTTATTTATTCAGCTTTCAGATGGTGTATAAATCTCAATTTCGAAAAATTTACCCTTATGACTGGTTTTGTGGTCCAGGGTCACAAATATGTTCAGATGAGATACCAACTCGTTTACATCTTGGATGACCAAAGGGTGAGAAAAATTCAGCAGTTTTGGGAACTAACAACCCCCTCCCTACCCCGTTAAAAGCTTTGTGATTTCACAACTGGCATTGTTTTGGCTAATATTTGTGAATAAGACTCTGTTACTGTGCAGAATTTTTGATTTTTTGTTTCATCAGACTATATTTCTGTAGAAGGTGTGAGGGCAAAATTGGCTGTGTAATGTCAGACCACTTCTGTGCAAAGTTTGCCACTCATAATATAAGAGGCAGGATGGAGGCGGAATTAACGAGCCACCTGCTCCAGGGTCCAGTGCCACAAATAAAACGAGAGCAACCCACTTAGACACACCCCCAGGCTCCGACAGATAGAAATAATATGTCACAGTGTGACAGGAATATATGACTGCACAAGCCCTTAACTATTCATTCTTTTGTGACATATATTCGGTAGATTTTAGTAATTAATCTGAAAGTACATTTAGATTGCTAGTTTAAAGTGAAGTGATTAGGATTGAAGTGATTTGGATGGATGGATGCTTTGTTCTCTACATACGAATTCTATAAGAAATTATAGAGCACTATACATTTACTTTAAAGTCTCCTACTTTTATCCAGGTGATTGAGCAGCAACAAAAAAAGAGTTTCTTCGGTAGGGAAGACTATGTCTGCCGATCCATTAAAAATAGAAAATGTCAGAGGAGATTATCATTCTGACCATAGCCCAAAAGCCCAGGTGTCAGTCTGACTCAGTGATTCATTTTACAGTTTGCTCTTGTCCTGAGTTCTGTTGCTGATAAGGGATTAAGGAAGATTTAAAGAAAATTCCATATAAAGGTCTCTACTAAATCAATGAACTGTATCAAATTTCCTAGTAGAACTACTCAAATGTTTCTCATGCTGTAGGGAAAGCTTGTAGGTTTAATGTCTACAATGATCAGAAAATAATTTCAGCACAAAATATGGAATCAATAACAGTTCTGCATTACTAGGTTCAGTGCTCAACTGTAAAAAGGGCCTGATGAAACGGGGCCAGTGGGAGACAGTTTGGATGAGCTGATAAGTGCTGTACTTCCCAAAAACATTTGGATTTCTCAAGACTGTTCTTGTGAATTATGCTGATTTATATGTCACCAAACAAACATTGTCTATATTTGATGAAATTGAAAGAATTACTTAATAGTCCTGAAAGCATTAGCTAAAAATTATAATATTTTGCAGCAGGGTATTTTCTCTGAGGGATACAAATCAGAAAAAACAGTGTCTAACAGTTTTATTTTAGAATGATGTATATACTATTATTATATTTATTACTAGCTTTTATTTTTATTTTTTAGTTATATAAAATGTTGTGCTTTTGTCATTTTTTTAATGTCAGTTTTAGTCATTTTAGTGCTTCAACTTAAACCTGAACTTCTTTTATTTCAGTTAGTTGGAAAGGAATTTTTTTTTTTAATTTTTGTTAAAGTTGTTTAAGGTTAAGTTTTTAATCTAATATTTATATCATATTTTTAGCTTAGTTTCAGTTAACGGAAACACATTTTATAACTTTAGGATTACTTAACACTTAAAACTTGTTTTTGTAAAAGAATCACTGTCTTACAACAATACCAGTGTTTTGACAGCACCCCTTTTGGCCTCCCTTTACTTCTGGCAGGCCAGATACAGGTGAAAAGTCACATGAGAAAAGGCTGTGTCATGATTGGCTCAATGACCTGTCAATCGTATAATGCCGCCTATCATGTTCTCTTCATTTCTGTGATTGGCTGATTAGCCTTTCAGTGCAATTGACGCCCACCTCTCATGCTGGCAATAATACCTAGGATGAATTAAACTGTTCTGGAATACCCGATTGGTCAATCAGTGGTCAGATATTTAATAAAAAGTCACTAAATTTTATGAAATAGACTACTTGTAATGTTATATACTCTAACACAAAATTGCTTGCCTATTTATAATATGTATACAGTATATTGAAGTTGAGGCCAGTAAAAATATTGCTGTTGTTAAGATCTGCTATTTTCTTTCCTGCTTTCTAGTGCTAAAAATGGTCTGTTTTTGTTCACAGTGCCAATCAGAGGTCTATTTGTGGAGTTGATGATCTCGCCCTAGTGCCCGAGTTGTGATGTGGGGATGCACCATGGCAATACAAGGTTCAATAGTGAGCCTGGCTCTACTGTTCTTTGGGATTCAAGCTGTTCCTAACCCCACCAGCAAACTAGTGAGGACCACAAGAGTGAGGCGACAGGTTCCCGAAGGCGGGGGTCCCTCTAGCAACCAGACCCAGGCCATGATCTTCAATCATGTATACAACATCAATGTACCTTTAGAGTCACTCTGTTCAGTGGACCTAGACACGGTACCAGGGCCAGGGACAAACAAAGGTGCAGCTGGGAGTGACAAGATGCCGACAGAGTACACAGAAGAGACAGTGGACTCGGACAGCCAGGTGACCTTCACCCATCGCATCAATATCCCAAAACAGGCCTGTGCTTGTCCTGCGGCTGCCGCCATGGAACAGCTGGCTAACCGCGTAGAGATGCTGGAGAGGGAGGTGTCCTTGCTTCGAGCACAGTGTAGCTCCAGCTGCTGCGGAGAGAGCTCTGTTATGGGTAAGTTTTAGATTTTGAGGTGGATACACATTGCTTGCATACCCTGCAGTGTTATATAAAAAAAATGATGTCTCTGAGATCTGACTGGATTTGTTCATGCAAGCATGCTTACTGTTATGGTATTTTCATTATATAACAGATAATGATCTAAAAAAAAAAGATTAGTTAAAAATGTTCAAGCAGTTTAAACCAAGTATTTCAAACTCATTTCAGCCAAGGATGCCCTGGTGAAAAATAAATATACTAAACTGTATGAAATATATTTATTTCATGCTAAGTATACTACAAATACATTTATATATGTATGTACTTATTGAAAATACCCTGCAATTTTACTTTTAGCGTACTAAACTGGTACACTTAAAGCCTGCTAAACTGGAACAACCAATTTTGTACTTAATGCACTTTAATTGTGGGGAAGTAGTGCTAAAGTCCAACTGAAGATATACTGAAGTATATTTGATTGTGCTAAAGAGGAACTATTGTAAGTACACTTCAGGTACACTTTAAATATATTGCATTTAAAGACCCATATTATTCAAAGATAATACTATCCTCAACAATAGGGACATTAAAACCCATTTAGGCTTAATATAATAAGAAATGTGCATTGTGCACAAGTAATACTCCAAATAGACTTTATCCTTCTATCATATAAGTCTTTCCACATCACGAGGCGATCTGTCAGTATAACGGTAGATTGAACTACACTGAACAAAATTTATAAACGCAACACTTTTGTTTTTGCTCCATTTTTCATGAGCTGAACTCAAAGAATTAAGACTTTTTCTATGTACACAAAATACCTATTCCTCTCAAATATTGTTCACAAATCTGTCGAAAAAATCTTGTTATTGGCACTTCTCTTGCTGAGATCAGCCCTCCACCTCTCATGTTGTGGATATATCAAGATGCTGATTAGACTCATGATTAAGTGCACAGGTGTGCCTTAGCTGCACAAATTACAACGCTGGAAAAACGTTTGTTTTGTTTACTGTGTGGAGACCTGCTGAAATTGCGTTTGGTCTCGTACTGTATCGCGTACCTTGTCAGTGTCGTGCGCTTTGCTTGGCCTTTTGTTGTGATAAACAGGAAAGTGTGTCTAGCTGAATTCAATTTGAGTTTTGTTAAACGAATTAAAAAGAAGCTTAGTTTACCGCGGAAGCGGTCGTGGTAAGACCGAAGAGTGTAAAGACCATCAACTCTACCGTGCGACTCCACCGGGCAGGGACCCCGGCAAAGGATAAGTATTCGCGTTTATCTCATCCTCTTTCGCTTCTGTTTCAGTTTTTTTTATAACCTTTTCTTACTATGTGTCAGTAAGTTGTTTTTTGTATTTTAGCATGTGTGTTTGCCTCAGCGTTATTTTTTTAGGATTACTGATAAAATACTGTCGTTTGATTTGTATTATTTGTATTTATTTATTTATTTATATATTTTTTAGTATGTTTGTCATTTTATAGTTTTTTATTATGTCTATATAGGCTTTTTATCAAGTTTTACTTTCATTTAATTTGAGTTATTTCAGTACTTCAACATACAAAATGGAAATGAAATAATATATATATATATTGATAGCTATAACTCTATATATATAAATTTTATCTATATATATATGTACATGTAATGTATATGTGTTTGGCTGTACATACACTTGTATTTTTTTTGGTGTTTGGCTTTGTGTTATGTTAGAATCATTATTATACGCATACCTTTTGTTCTTTTAATATTTTTTAATTGTTTTTAGCTTTATTTTTTTTTTTTCATTTAAATGTTTTAGTTTTGAAATGTTGCTGTATGCATTTGTCATTTTTATTTAATTTCTTTTTTCTTAAATGTGTGTATATATATAGTTTTTATAGAGTTTTAGCTTTTAGTTTTAATTACTTTTTCTTATTTGTACGTCGCTTTGGATAAAAGCATCTGCCACATGCATAAATGTACAAGGAAAGGAACTAAAAGGCCACTCTAAAATGTGCAGTTGTATCACACAGCACAATGCCAAAGATGTCGCAAGTTTTGCGGGAGCATGCAATTGGCATGCTGACTACAGGAATGTCCACCAAAGCTGTCGCCCGTGAATTGAATGTTCATTTCTCAACCATAAGCCGTCTCCAAAGGCGTTTAAAATAATTTGGCAGTACATCCAACCGGCCCCACAACCGCAGACCACCTGTAACCACACCAGCCCAGGACCTCCACATCCATCATCTTCAACTCCAAGATCGTCTGAGACCAGCCACCCGGACAGTTGTTGCAACAATCGGTTTGCATAACCAAATTATTTCTGCACAAACTGTCAGAAACCAGTTCGGGGAAGCTCATCTGCATGTTCGTCGTCCTCATTGGGGTCTTGACCTGACTGCAGTTCATCATCGTAACCGCATTTAGTGGGCAAATGCTCACATTCGATGGCGTCTGGCACTTTGGAGAGGTGTTCTCTTCACGGATGAATCCCGGTTTTCACTGTACAGGGCAGATGGCAGACAGCGTCGTGTGGGTGAGCGGTTTGCTGATGCGGTTCAATCAACGTTGTGGATCGAGTGGCCCATGGTGCCAGTAGGATTATGGTTTTGGCAGGCGTATGTTATGGACAATGAATACAGGTGCATTTTATTGATGGCATTTGAATGCACAGAGATACCGTGACGAGATCCTGAGGACCATTGTTGTGCCATTCTTCCACGACCATCACCTCATGTTGCAGCGTGATAATGCACGGTCCCATGTTGCAAGGATCTGTTCACAATTCCTGGAAGCTGAAAACATCGCATTTCTTGCATGGCCAGCATACTCACCCTACATGTGAGCATGAGCATGTTTGGGATGCTCTGGATCGGCGTATACGACAGTGTGTTCCAGTTCCTGCCAATATCCAGCAACTTCGCACAGCCATTGAAGAGGAGTGGACCAACATTCCACAGGCCACAATCAACAACCTGTTCAACTCTATGCGAAGGAGATGTGTTTGCACTGCGTGAGGCAAATGGTGGTGACACCAGATACTGACTGGTTTTCGGACCCCCCGATGCAGTAAAACTGCACATTTTAGAGTGACCTTTTACTGTGGCCAGCCTAAGGCACACCTGTACAATAATCATACTGTCTAATCAGCATCTTAATATGCCACACCTGTGAAGTGGATGGATTATCTCGGCAAAGTAGAAGTGCTCACTAACACAGATTTAGAAAGATTTGTGAACAATATTTGAGAGAAATATGCCTTTTTGTTTACAAGAAAATGAGAGCTTCCATTGAAAAAGTAGAGTTTAGCTCATGAAAAATGGGGGCAAAAACCAAAGTGTTTGCGTTTAATATTTTGTCAGTGTATATGAAATAATATTTTTTTATATTATTTATATATATATAAAATTGTAATAATTATATTTACATATATTATTTTTCACCTTACTACGTTGAGAGCAGCAACCATGAATATTTTGTTATGGCAGTTTTTTTTTTTTTATAATTTTTGTTTTTAATTCTTATTGTACCAATGGGTAATGCACACACATGCTTTCGAAGTTTCATAAGCCTATTTTTCCTGCTTTACACTAAAATAATTGAAAATTGGCACTGAGACTGTAATAATGATGCAGAAATTTCAGCTTTTCCATCACAGGAATAAATAACATGGATACTAGTATCTATATTATAATAAGAAACATTATTGTCTGTATTTTTGATCAAAATGCAGCCTTAATGAGCCATAGCAGATGTTCAAAAGAAGAAAAAAAAAAACTCTTACCATATTATATATTATAATATGATCATCCATCAGCAATATTACATAAAAGAGAAATCACTTTCGCGTTCTCTGACTTTTCTCTTTAATCTAAAACTGTTAACACTAAGTTAAGCTTACAAAATTTAAACTGACTCATTTTAATTAAAAACTTACTTCTCATCAGACTCAAATAAGCACTGAATTGGTGAAGTATCGTCTAAGAATCATTCACTGGAACTTTCATATTGTATGAAATAGTTAATATGTCCTGCTTTAGATCATATTCATAATCAAATAGCAAGGATATATTATATGCAGACTGTGTATCTACAGCCCCTTGATGTTTTATAATGGATTAATCAAACTCATCTTCTTTAATCTTGAATCTATTTCAAGTGGCTTTTGGCTCATTGTACCCGGTGGATGAAACAAAACTGCATCCTGGTCCTTCTGTCGGTTATGATGTGACTGTGGTGCTAAGTGAAGTAGAGGCTATATTGTGCATTGACCCATAGGGACAACAGAACTGTGGACGGTGGTAGTGTTGTGCTTGTTTAACGTCTCAAAAGGGCCCTCGAGTGGATTCACACCTGCAAACCTTGGCTGCGGAGCCCCTCCAGGGCAGCTAAAAACAGCTGAAACACTGCAGTAGTAAAGGGAAAGTCATATTAAGCTATACAAATGAGGTTAGATTGTGAACTAGATTAATTACAGCACTGCTGCAGGAGAGGTCTTCCCCTCAAGTCTTTGATAAGTCCTCTGTTTGCTGAATCGAACCAGGCTACATTTGCTGGAGCTAATAAGATTGCAAGATATTGCCTCAGAATTATTATATATTTATTTTTTATTTTTTACATAAGGTTAATTTTAGTCCAACCTGATGGAAATTAAAGGAAAAGCTAACCCAGTGTGAATTCTGTCATTGTTTACTCACCGACATTTTGTTCCAAATTAGTTTGACTTGGTTTCCTCTGAGGGAAATGCAAAAAGATATGTTTAAACGAGTGTCCAGGATACTGAAAGTGAGGACCAAAATGACAGAAAAAAAGCACTATAAAATTATGATAAAGTGGTGTGACTTCTTTCAAAACACATAATGATAGCCTTGTGTGAGAAACAGTCTGTAATTTAAGTGCTATATACTTAGTTATTTTAGTTATATTATAAATTCTGTCATTTACTCACCCTCAAGTTGTTCCAAAGCTGTATGAATTTATTTCTTCTGCTGACCACGAAAGAAGATATTTTGAAGAATGTGGGTTATCAAATATTTTCTGGTTCCATATTGACTTATCAATGGAGGCCAACAACTGTTTGGTTACACACATTTATCGAAATAGCTTCTGTTCAGCAGAAGAGAGAAATTCAAACAGGTTTGGAACAACATGAGGGTGAGTAAATGATGACAGAATAACATTTTTTTGAGTGAACTATCAATTTAAAATTGTAGAGTCTGATGAATCAGTTGATTTAGGTCACAAAGCCAGTTTGACCAGACTAATTCAGTCACAGTGTTAACAATTGCCAATTTCTCCCTGACGTTATGGCGAGTAATTGATGACAGAAATATTAATTTCTTTAATTAACTTCAACATATTTGTTCAATCTTAGGTCGCTTGGACTTCGTCCCTCAGTGTGGCCATGGCACGTTCAGTATGGAGGTTTGTGGGTGTGTTTGTGAAGAAGGATGGATTGGCAAGAACTGCTCTGAACCCCGCTGCCCAGATGACTGCTCCGGCCAGGGCATTTGCATCGAAGGCGAGTGTGTATGCGACCGTAACTTTGGCGGTGAGAACTGCTCGGAGCCTCGATGTCCAGGTGATTGCTCTGACAGGGGGTTGTGCATTGATGGCGAGTGTGTTTGTGAGGAAGCCTTTGCTGGAGAGGACTGCTCGCTGGGGGGGGGGGGGGGGGGGGGGGGGGGGCCCCCCCCAAGATGTCTGAACGACTGCTGCTCTCAGATCAAGTAACCTGTGTGAACGACCTGCCAGTGCCGACCTGGCTTCCCTGGGAGCTGCTCTGCTCTCTCATCTTCTGTGCTAATAACTGCAGCCAGAAAGGGGTGTGTAAGGATGGTTTCTGTGCCTGTCAAGAGGGATATACAGGAGATGACTGCGCTTCAGGTCAGTGTTCAATGTGTAAAAACACACTTGTAGTTCTTGATGCCAGGAAATTTGTAGACATAACTTATAGGTTTTAGACATTTATTCCCTGTATATTTTAGAATTATTTCTAGGGCTGTCAAGTTATTCATTTTTTAAATATAATTAATTACACAATGTGCAAATTAATTAGTCTAAGTAATGGCAAATTAATCGCACATCAATTATGGCTGAGAAATTACCCCCCCAAAAGATAAAATCATTATTATGTTAAATGAGAAATGCATTAAATACCCTAGTACAAAAGTAATATATTTGATATACATTTATTTCATACTAAGTATACTTCAAACCATTAACATATTTATTGACATATCACATAAGACTTACTGATATAAAATTATAATCAAACTTTATTTGGAGTACTACTTGTGCACAATGCATATTTCTTAATATTAAGCCTAAAATGTGTTTTATTGTCACTATTGGTGAGGATTGTATGATTTTTGAATAATATCGGTCTTTAAATGCAAGATATTTAAAGTGTACCTGAATTATACTTGCAATAGTTCCACTTTAGCACAATCAAATATACTTCAGTATATCTTTAGTTGGACTTCAGCACTACTTCCCCACAATTAAAGTGCACAAAATAAGTTGTTCCAATTTAGCAGACTTTAAGTATGCCAGTTTAATATACTAAAAGTACAATTGCAGCATATTTTATTAAGTTCCATAATATGGTTTTTTGTAACATACTTAGCAGAAATTAAAGGACTTTTAATAGTATATGTTTTTTATATTTATTACTGTTTGAAACATATATTTTTCAGTTAGTTTATTTTTCGTATATATACATTTTAGTCTATTTATTTTTTCACTAGGATAGACATTACAAAAAAGCTTTTTTAGCTTTAGAAGGAAATATGTTGTTTCAACATTGCATAAATAATGATAATAAATGGGTATTGACGTTATTGATTTCTTTTTTATTGAATACGGACAAAAAAAATTGTTAAGTATACTATAAATAGAAAACTAAAACCACCAGTAGGTGACAGCAAGTGAGTCATTCATTAATTCGTTCGTTCGTTCATTCGTTCATTCGTTCATTCATTCAACCAATTTGTTCAAAGTGCTGCAACATAAAGCCCATTAACGTACATAACTGATAAAAAAAGAAACAATTAATATAGATGAAATATAATCAAATGTGATGTGTGACAGAGACATTTCTGAGTAATTTCGTTGACATTAAGGCAACTGTTTTTTCTATTATCCATAAATATAACCTTATTTTGTCCTGTAAGAAAACAGTACATCTATTATCTTGTTAAATATTAAATAGATTTTTCACAGTAATTTAAGCTAAATTACATATTGTTCTGTTAAATCTAAAATATTTGTAATATATTTTAAAATTAATTTACATTACTTACATTACATGTAGTTAAAGACAGTTAGCATTTACAGTAGCTTTTTTTTCATTGTTTTAACATTATTACAGCTTGCTATATTGGCACAGTAGATGCAGTTAACCGTTACCCAAGAAAATTAGTTTGTGCTGGATAATTCTCACATTTTGCTTTATATATTGCAAGTGAATATTTAATGTCTGACTTGCTTGGTTTTCTTTAAGCATTTAAAATCCATCAAAGAAGAAATGAAGCTATAACAAAAGCTTGTTTGAGAAAATACGAACATCATTTTCATAGCATATTCTCTCTCAAAGTGTTTAAGCCAATTGCAGATAAACAAGCCTCTTTATTAAGTGATGTGCAACTGGTATATTTTCTTTCCAATATAAATCCTCTCTGGGAAGAGCAGTAACCGATTCCCCAGTTACCAGCACACACGACAGATGCTAAACCCCACGGTAGGCCCCCCGCTCCTGCAGTCATGGCTGTAAAATTGGTGACAACTCACAGCATAACACCATTCATTTGTCAAAAGTCACATTCACTGGGGAAGATGTGTCATATTAACCAGGCCGAAGCAATTTCTCCTCACGCTTATCCAGGTTCACAGCTAGTTTGTGGAAAAGGCTGGCGAAACCCCACATCGCTGAAGACAGCTGTCATCTCACGAGTGGGAGAGGGAAGGGCAAAATCATATTACCAGCCCAGTTCTCTCCTTCTCATTTTCTGCAAGACTGAGTGGAGGCAAAATTGCTTATTTCATAGCAATTAGGAGAAAATAGTGGAGTGTTGTGTGCGAGAGGTGGTGGAATACGGCAAGTGGCTGCTCAATTATTACTCTCCACATAGCTTCTGAAGATTCTCTGCTCTCTTAGCTCATCATATTATCAAGGGAATGAATTAGGATATGGCTTTTCTTTCAGTTACTCTATCCAATTTTCTCGTTTCATTAGGCCGATGAAAACGTAAGCAAAAAGTATTTTGCAAACAGGTAGCAATGTGGGGAAAGAAGTAATGAAGGAAATAAGATGTGATGAGAAGTTCCTTTCTGAAATCTTCAAATGGCTTAAAATGAAAAGATATGTGAAATGTCTTTCTTTGACAATGACCATTTTTCTAATCAGCAGATATTTTCTATTCATCAAGGAATTAAATTGCTCTGACAAAAAACATAGAACTACACCTGCTTTTAACAAGTCTTTCTACTATAATTCAACAAAACTAATCATGAAATAAGTAATAGCAAATTATACTCTAAACACTTTGCCAAAACATTTAAGTTATTCTGAAAGACTGTTAGCTGACATGTTGTTGCTTTAGTACATGGCAATCTATAATCTAGACAAGCAGGGCTGCCAAAACTAATGCATGTACAAAGCTGAGAATGAATCCAGTTTGAAAGGATTGAGAAATTGCTGTTAGAATTTGTGATGCTGTGCTAAATGAAATTTTAAAATCGGTTAATTCACAACACATTATATATATATAATTTGAATTATTCCTGATTGTGTTTAGTATGCTAGGAAATATATGCTGATAGAAAGACTTTTCAAACAATTGATGTCAGCTTTCAAGTTTGTAAGTGATAAGACTTTCTTGTGAGACGTGGAAACTGAGAAGCATCCAGTTGGAAAGACCATTGCTCCTTTTTTGTCTAAGACTGTATCTACTCCGCTTCCTGGATTCTTTTTCCTCCTTGAAAATAAAAAGGAGAGCTTGGCAGCTAGATATGGGTGAAAAGCACAGATGCTAGAGTGATACATTTTGCTAAATATGCACCCTGGGACTTTTTTTCTCAATTTTGAGGGGTCTGTTGTAGAGGGGGACCCCAGAAGGAACGCCATTCTGTCCTGTTCGTGTGGAAGGAGCTGAATTGCTTACTCAAGTCCTTAGTAATTCCCTGGAGGCCACTTATAGCTACTCCTATGAGCCCAGTATCAGGAAGAAGTCTCATGTGTTCCGGAGACCCGGGTTGGTTCTTAGTCTCTTGGGTAGCCCAAATGGGATTCTCCAAACTCTTTTTATAAGTAGCTACATTTTCTAACTTTTTCAAGTTCACTACATACCAGAACATCAGTGTCAGATAATACAATACAAGATGTGGCTTGGAACAGCAACTTAAAAATATCTATCTATCTGTCTGTCTGTCTATCTATCTGTCTGTCTGTCTATCTGTCTGTCTGTCTATCTGTCTGTCTATCTCTCTGTCTGTCTGTATGTCTGTCTTTTTGTCTGTCCGTCCGTCCATAGATCCATACATCCATCCATCAGGGATGCACTGAAATGAAAATTCTTGTCCAAAGCCGAAGCCAAAACCAAAACCAAACAAAATGAAACACTTGGCTATATCTATCTATCTATCTATCTATCTATTAAAAAGTTATCTGTGAACAAAAGTTGTAAAATGCTTGCAGTGTGATTTACTTTAGATCACATCAGAGAATTTTTCATACCCGTTTCCTTAGAATGATTGCTTTTTTATCAGAATAATACATATTCATGTGATATCGTCTGCCTTTTTATACACAGTGTCACCTCCTATGAATCTGCGAGTTCGAGGAGTGTCAGAGAACACCATTGATCTGGAATGGGAGGGACCTGTGATCCTGACAGACTATCTCATCACTTACGCCCCCACAACCCCCGGTGGAGTCCAACTAGAGATCAGAGTCCCAGGAAATGTTACAAACACCACCATCAAAGGCTTGGGGCCGGGTTTGGAGTACAACATCAATGTGTACGCGGTGATCGACAACATCATAAGTGCCCCAATGAACACCTTAGTCTCCACCTGTGAGTGCACTTCTCTCCTGAGAGCTCTTTTATTCAAATAGCATTGGTGTTTTGGTCAGATAAGGCTATTTTTCTATTGAAATGTCTGAGGTGTTTTGCATAGATCTTGAACGTGACATTTTCATTGTAAGTGCATCATTGTTACCCAAGCATGACCCAGGTTTAATAGACCTGGATGAGAGATTACACACTCCCTCACAGTCCCATTTGCACACACACACATACCTCATGTTAGTTCTTCAGAGGAACAACTGGCTGTCTTTGCCAACAGGATATGATTAGACATCCACCACCTGGTGAGTAGCAGTGCCAGATTGGCAAAATGCTAGCGGGCCTTTCGTATACAGTCACTACTTGTCAGCCTTGAGCAAAATGCCTCAGCCTAGAATAGAACACATCATAACAAACATTCCATTATTTGTGAAAAGCCAGTTGGGCATTCTACAGACAATCATAAAGCACCACTGACTTGCCTTCTGTCTCTTACATTTTTGCAGGTAATTCAGAGATAATAAAGATAATTGAAACTTAATGATTTGAAAGCAATTGCTATTTGCATGTGGCATCTGGCAGGCATCGAGGATTTGCTTAGACTTCTGAGATATTCAACTAGTGGAGCCATAATTTCTGTAATGTAACAAAGATGAGACAAATGTTGAACATAATTGCCCATTTTCTGCAATTGAAGGATATGCTTGCAATAGCCAAAATCCTGTGCAGTTATCAATAGGAAAACACATCGCAAGGAAGGAATGAATAGAGAGAGAAAGCAAGGAAGGAAATAAAGAGAAAAGAGACAGATACAGTAAAAACACAGTAATATTGTGAAATCTTATAACAATTTACAATAACTCTTTTCTATTTTTCTATATTATATAATGTAATTTATTCCTGTGATGCCAGTACTCTGGTCTTCGGTCACATATTCTTCGGAAGGACTTCAAAAGTGCTTATTGTTATCCATGCTGAAAAAGGTTATGCTGATTAATATTTTGTGGAAACTGTATTAAATTATATTTTTTTCAGAATTTTTATTATGTTAAAAACAGCACTTATATGAATAGAAATTTGTAACATTTTAAATGTCTTAAATCTCATTTTAAATCTTGATCAATGAATCTTTGCTGAATAAAAGTATTAATTAATTTATTTCATTTTTAAAAAATCTTTCTTACCTCAAACTTTTGAACAGTAGTGTAAGTAGGTTAGTGTGAAGGAGAGAGAGACAGAGACTACTGTCAGAGTTTATTTAGTACTATTTATTGTATGACTGCACATTATCACTTACTTGCAAACCTTTGTATGCCATCATATACTTGGACGCAGAACACTTCAAGCAGAGATAGCGTTTTATTACTGTTTCCATGATATTATTTCCAAATCCTCTGGAGGCTCTTACTTTTGTTGACACTGAAAAGGCTGGAGGTTCACTTGTGTACACTGACTGTAATGCTATTTCCTGACTTCTATTCTTCAGGTTTCCCAACTGCATCCTTTATACAATAAATGTAAACTGATTTAAGACGCATTGCATGTATATATAAATATCTAGGAAAACTAAAATAATCTTAAATATTGAACCTCTCTGTATCCACTGCTCTCTTTTTACAGAGCTAAAAGCAGAGAGTAAAGATCCAATGTGGCTGAGAAAAATGTTGATTTATTGAACACACACAGGACGGAGGCCAATAATGCATCAATCTGTACCTTTTAGATCTCTCAAATCCAGACGGTTTACTCTTCAAATCCATCATGGAGACATCCGTGGAGGTTCAGTGGCAACCCTTAGACTACTTGTTTGATGGTTGGGAAATAAGCTTCATTCCCAAGGTAAGGCTTTCCTTAGAAGGTCACACTTCATTTGATTCTGCCCCTGCGTAGCTTCTGGTGTAACAACACTAATGGGTGTCTGGAATCTGGTAGCATTTGTGGACTTCAACATCTGCCGCATAGTATTTCCACAACAGTAAACAAGAAAACTGCAATGTAAGGTTTTGACAGACATCTGTGTACAGCTGATGAATTAATGCTTTTTGAAGCCAAAGATGATTCGGTTTCTGACAGGTGCTTCTCAGCATGATAAATGTCAATCTGTCCTTGTTTGAAAGAGAATTATTCTGCATCATGGCAGAAACACAATACATCCAGGCAGAGATGTTCTCACTAATCCCCTTTCAAATGTTCCATCTGGAGAAAGGACTAAACATTTTCAGCACCCTCACAGGAAGAAGAAAAACGTCCAGCTCCTGCATGCCAGCAAAATGTGGAGCTTGTGCTCGGTGCCTCATTATGAAATAGCTGTGGGAGACATTGCCGTATGCAAAACAGCATGTCTCCTGTGCAACATACCTGTCATTTCACATCGAGGTGAAACATCTCTCCCTATGTATAATAACAAATACGCATCAGAGCCCCTGAGGCGTTGTTTATTTCGTTTGGTTGTAGACCCAGCCATTGAATCTGTAAACACACTCTTCCCCTCCAACAAAAGACATATCAGAGGTGTGCTTGTGTGTAATGGAAACTGGTAAAGTGGGGATTATGGTTTGCTTAAATGGTTCACACAAAGGATTTCCTTCAGCCAGGAGATGATTTGGCAAATCTGTTTGCAGACAATTTTGAGAGCTCAGCCAAGTAAAAGCCACACATTTTAGGACCCCTTGAAGAGTGCCGTTTCTGTCCTGTGCTGGGAAGTCTGGGTCTCATCCCACTGTTTAGCTTTCAGCAAAATTCATAGCTTACGCCCTGGCAAAGTGAGTTTCATAAATTCTTCATTTTTGGACTAAAAGAAGAAAATAACTTGGAAACCAAGTCAAAAGCCTCTTTCGAGAGAATAGGAAGTGAATACAAAGAAACTGACGGTCGAGGGTGGGGGGATCATGGTGTACTTCAATCTTCCATCAGTGAGAGGGTCTGCTAAGAGTACTGTGCATGAGAGCCAACTCTGGTACGCCACTGGGGAAATCATATTAGAAGTGGAAGTCCTATCCTCTCCGCATTTAATCCTACAAAGCGTAAGAGCCATACTGATTTTCCACAATATCGTAATGGATGCGAGGGCAGGGACAAGTGTGCGTTCACCGAGTCAATGGCAAAGAACAAAAGGAAAGAGACTTTTTAGAGCAGTCACATCTTCTGAAACCCTCTCGCACTTTGATATTGCTTGATTTCATAAGCATTCCAGGGGAGGTTAGTTGATGTCTTGTGGGGTGCGATGCATCAAACTCACAAAGTGCTCTGCTAAGCGAGTTGGGAAAAAAACAAGGCTTGATTCAATACATCAAACATCTGGCAAAATGCATCTACGCTGAAATTCCAGCAGCTTCTTTTTTTACACAGCCGACTGCCTCCTGAAAACAATTTCTGTTGATTTGAGCGGTATACTGTTTGTTCCTGCATGCCTGCCTGCATTCTGATGCCAGAATTGTGAAATGTGATATTTTCGTATGTGTTTGTGTCTTGTGCACGTCAAAGGACAATGATGGAGGGATGACAGCACAATACCCAGTACCATCCGTCGCACCCAAACGGCTGCGGCTGGGGAAGATACACTGTCAACCATGGTGGGCTTGAAAGACCAGGGAAGGAGCCAGCCTGTTACTGCAACCGTTATCACACGTACGCCTCTTACTCATTTACATTTATGAATTTGACAGACTTTTATTCCAAGCATTTTGCAATGCATTCAAGTATTGCAATGTGCTGAGGGTTCATGCATTCCCTGGGAATCAAATTCATGACCTTGACATTGTTAGCACCATGCTGTACCAGGCGATCTATAGGAACACCCACGCCTTGCTGTTTCATTCTCCGATAACTCAATCTTTTTTTTCTTGAACTTGCTGTATATGTCTTTGATTTTTAATGACCTACCTAGAATGGTTTGTGTGTCCCAATACATGCATTTTCTCATTACCCCTACAATGTCAGTATATTGCACCTTTAGTCAATAAGTTCTGTGTAAGATTCTATAGTGCAACTTAAGCCTTTTGTTCAGTAATTTGTTTCTGAAGAACTTGAAGACCATTTGCATGGCTCCACAGTGACAAAACTAATACATTCGTATGGTAATTAATTATCTAGGAAAGAGGTCTGTCATCACAATGTACCACTGTGTTCCAATATGACATTGAAAAAGCAATACTAGACACCTCTTGTCCACAATACGATACATTACTGATAAAATTTTCAATTAATATGTTTTTTTTTTGCTTATTTGCAAATGTTTCAATGTATATTATATTATATTAAACTGAAACAATATTTTTTGCAAACTGAAACAATATGCAAAAGACATCAGTGTGTTCCTTATAATTATATTATATTATATTATAGGACGGACCACAAAACCAATGTCTTAAGTAGCCACAGTATAGTGAGCAACAACCAAAACAAAATTTTTTTTTTTACCAAAAAAAATTGTATGGGTAAAAATTATCTTCCCCTTTTTTTTTTTTTTTTGTCCAAATATCAGATAGGATATCCAGCAAAGCTCATGTTCCTTAAGATAGTTGGTAAATTCCTACCGTAAATCAAAAATTAAGTTTTGATTAGTAATATGCATTGCTAAGAACTTCTTTTGGACAGCTTTAAAGGCGATTTTCTCGGTATTTAGATTTTTTTGCACCCTCAGATGCCAGATGTTGAATAGTTTGATAGGGCCAAATATTGTCTATCTAACAAACCATACATCGGGGAAGCTTAGATTTCCTGATGTATAAATTCAATTTCCAAATTGACGCTATGGTCTGGTTTTTGTGGTCATGTAACATATTTTATAGCTATTATATTTAGTGCTTCAATGATTTATCACAATTAATTTATCCAAAATAAAAATTTTGTGTACATAATATACGTGGATGTACTGTGTATATTTATTATGTATTTATTATATTTATTGACGCTTATGGATGGTTTTGTGGTCCATGGTCACATATTATTATATTATATTATTTTTAGTGCTTTCAAATGATTTATCACAATTAATCTTATCCAAAACAAAAGTTTGTGTTTACAAAATATATGTGTGTACTGTGTATATTTATTATGTATATATAAATACATGTACATGTATATATATATTTTTTTAATTATTAAGTTTGATATTGGATGTGATTAATCGTGATTAATCTTTTGACAGCACTAATATATATATTCTTGAAAGTGAATAGGGGAACATGGCATGGCCAAGTATGGTGACCCACACTCGGAATTAGTGCTCTGCGTTTACCCATCCAAAGTGCACACACACAGCAGTGAACACACACACCCGGAGCAGTGGGCAGCCATTTATGCAGCGGCGCCTGGGGAGCAGTTGGGGGTTCAGTGCCTTGCTCAAGGGCACCTCAGTCGTGGTATTGAAGGTGGGAGAGAGCTCCCCCCACCTACAATCCCTGCCGGTGCGAGACTCGAACCCACAACCTTTGGGATATGAGTCCGACTCTCTAACCATTAGGCCACAACTTCCCCTATATTCCCCTATATTATCCCTAGATGACTGAATCAACTATGCTCACCAAGCAAGCAAGTTTTGTGATATACAGAATAGATGCACTTAGTGTGGAAAGACAGAACAGAATTTTTCATCATTGATGGAGACATAAAAGTTTGCAAAGCAAACAAATGCTCCTCGGGCGGATGCAGAGTGCAGGGAGATCTAGTTTACCGTTGCTTTCTGTGTGCTGAGAAGATGAAAGAGCGAACAATGTGAAGTGTTTTTCCCTTCAGGTTACTCAGCCAGCTGAGTCACTAGTGTCTCTTTTGTAGATGGAGCTGACAAGTTGGAAGTGGCTTGAGCAGTGATTTCCTCCACCCATCTGCCATGTCCTGTTGTTTTTCCCCTGTCCTTGGTGCTGAAATCAGTAGTGCAGCAGTGAGGCTGAACAGAGGGCTCACCTTCAAACTATACTATGAATACAGTCATTTTACTGTTAGTCTGCTGACAGTGAGTTGTCAGAACAAAACGCTATTGCAAATGTGTCCGACAAGACATGCAGAAAAACATACAGCCAGTGATATAGTGCACTCACGAAGGAAGGCATGTAAACTGAGATTTAAAATGGCATGTGAGAGGGGCCGAACTGGACTGGGAAGGTATAAACTGCAAGGAGGTGTCACATTGCTTCAGCTAATGGAAAATGTCACTATGATGAATGGGTGAGTCTGCCAGCAATTATGCACTTAATGTAAACTTCACCCAAGAATTCTTCTTCTGTCACTTACAGACAGGAGGATTAGATTCAATTGAACTTTTCCTGGACAATTGAAATTACATGTCTGCTGTGAAAACGCCATTAATTTCTACGGGCTTCACTGTCGAGCATAATTAAAGATGCATTAATTATGCATGCAAGTCCATTAATATTTCACGCATCCACTGCGGATACCTTATTGGATAAAGAAAGACAAATTTGATGTCACTTAATTATTTATGTGTGCAAAGATTTATCTATCCCCAGAGAAGGCCCGGGAAGATGAGCTTTCGCTAAGCGCCTCATGAGTTTGCTTCACAGTAATTATGCTTAAGCGCTAAAATACAACATTTTCGGGAAAAAATAAACAGTAATCTACTGCCTGGTCTCTGGTGTGCCTGGACTTACAAATGAGTCTGTGCTGGTGTGGCTTGAATAAAACCAAGAAATCACCCTTGTGGATTGAATAGGCTGTGCAGATAACTTAAAGTAAATATTCCCATGAACCTGAGGTGACATAATTTCCTCATTTACTTGGGGTTCCTTCGAAGCCCTCATGTTTGATTAACGGGTCACATTATGTAGTTGTAATATTCTTTAGGGAGTCACAATGGCATTATGCGCAGTATATGTTGTAGGCTCATCTTTAGAAAGGTAAACATTGGATTCAGCGCAGTCTCACCTGGTCCAATTAGTAGCATTTTGCATATCACAGCAGAATGAGGTCGAGGTTGGAGATGAGCTGAACTCTTGAGGTCATAAGTACCAGAGATGTTCATCTTCCTTCCCAATACCTGTTTCTGAGGCAGATGGTCATGTTGCCCTATATAAAGAAGCAGGTTAATTATTCACACAGTCAGTTAATGTCTTATTAAAAGAGCCTGTTGGAGGCTCAGCATGGCCGCTTGATTCAGACGCTTGAGTGCAGGTTTGCAGTGGGACTGCCTGCTGGCGAATATTATTGACATTTTCTCATGTATTGTACTTGAAACCAGGGATAACTTAAAGGTGAAGTGTGTAATTTTCAATATTATTATATATTGCCGGTTAAAAAGACTTGAGGTAAACACTGTGGCTCTTAAGTTTTCAAACATTGTTTGGTTCGAGTAGTTCAACTTCTGGCTTAACCAGTGGCATTTGTCCCAAGATTCAGTGTTTGGCTGCTTAGCAATACTGTAACAATACCATAAAAACATCTTGCTCAACTGACAGCCATTCTATGTATTCTGATGTTACCAATTTTCTGACAAAGTAGCTTTTTTTTCAAGAAACAATGTACATCATCAAAATTTCAGTAGGTTATAGTACGTACTGAACTGAGCAGCCATTCTAGTAGATGGAGGCAGGCATTACAATGAGTTCCTGTCTGGGGGGGGGGGGGGGGGGGGGGGGGGGGTAAGGGTAGTTATTTTTGCACTCCTCTGGGACGTTTTGTGCCAACATAAATTCACACTACCTTTTTTAAATCCGAACAGTCACCGTTCATAATTTTAAAGTTCAAGATAAAATTCCGCAAATTCAGCGTTATCAGGTTCAGCACATTCCCACAACATTGCACTTTCTTTTTTTAAGTATTTTGCAAACAATTTGCCCCTGCACATTCCGTGGTGGAAATTCCTCATGTACAATAGATAAAATATAGCAAAATAAGTCCTTTTTGTGGGTATTTTTCACTCTGAATGCACTAAGACCTGTTAGGTCTATAGCTCAGGGCTATGTTTTTCTGTGGAAAAATACGCTTCAAGCAAATTCACATATATTTTCATTTGTATTTTATCTTCATTTGTATTTAATGGTACAAAAAGGGATGTTTTTATGTCCATCATTAATCACAGGATTTATTCATCTAGACTGTCATTTTTATTTTTTTTCAGATATTAAACTCAAATCATCAAATAAACACCCTTAGGTACAAATTACTCAAAACAAAAGTTCTTATGCCGCTGTTACCATGTTAGAGAAACTTCTATAACTTCTATATTAAGGGTTTTAAACCTTTACAGAGCCAAGGACCTTCTCCCTTTGCTAGATTTTTTTCAGTATCACTTTTAGTAAATGCATTTATATTAAAATTACTGTATATAATGCTTATCAGGTTTTTAAAAAATAATGATTGTTTAAAAAGTCAGAATTTAAAAGAAAATTTGGTATGTTTTCTATATCATCTCCATGGACTACCTGGAGTGCGGGGGACACCCGGGGTCCTCAGACTCATGGTTGAAAACCCTTCTAGCATATTGAGAAGCTCTGATTTTTCTCTTATCAGTGATGTTGTCTTATGTTTTTTCCGTCAGTGATAGATGGACCAACACAGCTTATTGTACGAGACATCTCAGACACGGTTGCCTTTGTGGAATGGAGCCCACCCAAGGCTAAAGTTGACCAGATTATATTGCGATATGGGCTGGTAGGGGTGGACGGACCAAAGACCACCTTTCGCCTGCAGCCTACTCTGAGCCAGTACTCCCTCCAAGTCCTGAGGCCTGGATCCACTTATGAAGTATCAGTCAGTGGAGTCTGGAATGGCACTGAGAGTGGAGCCATTTTCACAAAGTTTACCACAGGTGAAGGAAAGCAGCATTATCTTTCACCATTCACTTTTGATTTTAGTTTTCACATTCTTTATTTTAGCTATACTGACATCTTTAGTGGAGCAGATCTGCTTCACAAAAGTAAACATTTATATTTGATTCCAGAAATGCAACTTGATAATCCAGCTTTCTGTTATCCATCTAAGTGTCTAGTACATTATCGATTGTATCTTTTTTTTTAGAAATCGATGCACCAAAGAACCTGAGAGTGCTGTCGAAAACTTCCACTAGCCTGGAGCTGGAATGGGACAATAGTGAGGCAGATGTAGAAGGCTACAGGGTGGTTTACAGCACACTGGCTGGTGATCAGTATGACAAAGTCATTGTCCCAAGCAACGATGGCGCCACCACCAAAACTACTCTCACTGGTAAACTCAAACCCAACTTTTTCCTTTATTTCATAGTACTGAAATATTCTACACAATTTCTATATAATATATTATAATATCTGACATAACCAAATTTTAGATATTATATAGGATATGGAACCAATAATTGGTCAAATGGTTTTATTCATAGTAAAACTGTTTATTGTTAATTCCATTTAAAATTCTTAAAATTTTCAATTAAATTCACATTTAAAATTGTTGTATTTAAAATACAACTGTTGCTTCAAAATTGCAGTTAAAGATTAAAAAGCTTTACAATTATTCTATTTATAATAAAACAACATGCCATCACAAATTCACATTAATCCTAACATTTCAAATATATAAATATATAATTTATGTATATTTGTTAGGGTTATGAACTTTAGTGTTGTCTTTTTCTGTTATGTCTGCCTCTTCCTGTTTTTCCTCATATGGTTTTGTTCCTGTTCGGTTTAAGCTCTTTAGTTTATTTGCTCGATAGTCATTATTAGTTAACTTAATTGTTAATCGTCACCCTGTTTGCCCTCGTCGTGCCCATATACCGGCATTACCTGTCGGTTATTGTTTAGAGTCACATGTGTTTACGTTACCCGGAGTCATTATCTTTCATGTATTCGTGTGGATTATTATTAAAGACATTTTGTGGATTATCTTCGTCTTCATCGCCTTCCTTGGTGGAATCGTGACAATGTTGCTTTGTCACTATAATGGGTTGAGGTATTCCTGTATTCTTATTGCTTTGTCACTACAATGACTTGAGGATTTTGTTAAATACATCATAAACAAGATTTGTGATTTGTATACGTAATGTTTTTGATATTCTTAGTTATCAGTACATAAAGTGTTATATAAACAGACAGATTTGACTGTATGTCCAACTGTATGGTCTTTCAAATTTGCTGGCATACAGACGTTTTTTCTTTCTTTAACAGCTTTTTTGCAAGTAAGGAACATTTCTGGTAATAAGTATTGAAAATAAAGTATTCGTTTCTCACCTCTACGTGCAAGTCACTTCAAGATGTTTGACTCAGTCTCTCATTATGAACTAATTGTGAGCGCCAACAAATCTATATTTATATTTATATCTATAGATATAATTCTATATTTAGCTAAACTTATACTTCTTTAGTGACAGCAAAATATATTGCTTATGTGCATAATGTATTGCTCATTTTTTTAAATCACTCTCTATCTTTTGCTATTTTACTTTCTCTCCTCTTTAGATTTACTGCCTGGCACAGAGTATGGCATAGGAATTTCAGCCGTTCTAGGTGCCAACCAAAGCACCCCAGCAACGATGAATGCTAGAACAGGTAAGGGATAAGATTATAGGCCTTCCGTTGCCAGATCACAGTGAAATACATTTATTTTCAATTGCATGGTGTTTGTATTCCTGCTGCCGAATCTGTGCAAACCTGTTTTTGCCAGTAGACTGATAAATAATGTTTGTGATAAGGTTTACTGAACCTCACAGCTTAATATTCCCATTGCAAACCTTGAAACAGCCACAGTGTACTCTGATTGTTAGGTCTGGATGTCCCCTTGGATTTGACTGTCACAGCCTCCACAGACAACACCATCACCCTGTTGTGGGGCACAGTGCAGGGGCCTATTGATCACTATAAGGTGACCTACACCTCCTCCACTGGAGTCACAACTGAGCTGACAGTGCCCAAGGATGTCAACACCACCACACTGACAGGTCTAGAGCCGGGCACCGAGTACACCATTACAGTTGCAGCACAGAGAGGCAGGCAGCAGAGCACTGCCGCTACTATTGATGCCTTCACAGGTAATTTGATCTTTTGGGAAATGGAGTACAGGAATCACTGAGTAGCCAAAGCATTGCCTCATCTCCGCCTCGTGACATGTCATGTCAGTTTTGGCCAGAAATATCGCTAATCTCTTGGATAATTGCATGAAGATTCAGGAAGGTGTGGATGTAAGACCTTTAATTCATTGTTAACCATGTGCAAAGAAGATGCAATGGCTTCTATAGCTTTTTCAAACAGGTTAATTTGTAGTTGCTTCTAATCATCTTTCATTCAAATTCTGCCCTTTACTCCAGGGGTTCCCGACCTTTTTTATCAGCAAAATAGATGTATTTAATCATTTTGCTCTTCTTCCTTATGCATTTCTACAACAGTTTGTCTTTATCGCTCAGTTGCTTTTGCATGGCGCATCAACACATTTATATCTACAGCATCAAGATTTAATCATATTTTATCACCATTATCCACTTCATTCAATTTCCATCATTTGTTTGATAACTAGTGGTAAGATCATGTAATTGATTCGTAGACCTAAAGACGTATGAAATTAAAATTATCAAATGGAACATCTTTATAACTGTCAATCGGTTATTCATTTTTTAAATGAACACAATAAATTGCATGTAATGAAACAATATTTCCTGAGAAAATAAAGATGGTTCAAACAACATTATTGTGGCAGAGAAAATTGATGGATATCCAAAACATACATTTTTATTTTCATATCACTGAACATAAGTTTCAGTTTGAAATGGATTTTTATGACGGCATGTCAAGTGCAACTTTGAAAAATTTGTTGTGTGACCTCTGTTTTCTGTCTCATTCTATTTCTGGTTTCATTCTGCACTCTGTCCAGCTGTTTTTGAATCCAAGTGCACATCCTGTGAGAATAGCTCAGTCTGCTCTCAATAGTGTGATATGGCGAGGTGTGTTGGTGCTAGTGGCGGTATGAAAACGGTGCTTCTATACTTGAATTGCTCCAGTAGTAAAAAAAATTAATCCCTTTTTATGGGATTTACATAATGGTCAGGGTGTGAATTCTGTTTTTTAAATTCCATTATTTTTAATTAATGCACTAAATTAACACATTAAATTAACGGCACTAATTTTATTGAATTAAATTTAACATTTCTTTCACAAACTTTCTAGAATCCCCTGCAGCTATGAGCCCCTGGGGATTTGAGAGTGCCTCAAACTCTGCTTCACTTCATGTGTTTTTTTAACTCTATCAATGTAATAACTCTTCAGACTTTATCTTCCTTATGAATTTCGTCTTTGTTGTTATCACTCACTTGCTTTAGCATGCCACATCAACACATTTATATCTACACTATCAAGATTTTATCATATTCCATCACCATTTTCCACTTTTCTTCATCCAGTTTCCATCATTCGCTTGATATCTACAAACTGGCTGCATCTCTTCTGCAAACTTCATCCGATCACCTCATTGTTCTTCATTCTTGTACTCCTCTTTCCTCCTTCCTGTGAGGATGTGCCAATCAACTAAGAGATCTTTAATCACAGGAGCCAGCATTTCGTAATCTAGTTGTTGTCATTCAATTTCAGGGTTCCGCCCTATCACACAGCTCTTCTTCTCCGATGTCACTTCTGATTCATTGACTGTGGCATGGAGTGCACCGGCACCGCCTGCTGACGCATTCATCTTGAACTACAATGCTCAGGACTCCAGTGATGATTCTGAGATTGCTCTAGATGGGTCCAAAACCAGAATCACACTCACTGGTCTCCTGCCCTCCAGGCGGTACACTGTTACCCTGGTTACCATGCATGGCAATGTGACCTCAAAGCCAGTTATAGGCTCAGTCGCAACAGGTAATAATGCTAATGAATGTTCATGATGTTCAAGGATATTATGTCTGAGGCTGTTAAATGTGCTTATTTAATGTTTAAAAACAAGGTTTTCTCAGTTGATTTTACACCAGTGCACTCAAAACAATTAACACTTTTCTAAACAGACTGTATATTTTTCTGGACCTCATGCAAAATGCCTACTGTATAATTTTCATGAATCATTTCAGTTTGATTTCAAAAACAGTGAAAATGGAGAAACTGAAGTAATGCTATATTCATGGCATGCTGTCAAATAGCATCAAATTGATACCTGCTGGGTTTGTAATGCACACAGCACAGGAAGTGCAATTTATGAAATTGTTCACTCAACTATCATGACTTTGCTTTTTATATATAGAGTCATCTGTGAAAACCTATTTTGTGATGGTGGCCTATCTATATCTATTCTCCATTCGCATTTATGAATCCAGTTGGAAAAGTGTTCAACCGCAGCCTTGAGACGAAGTAACTTTTCTCCAAGCAATAAAAGAGACCTGCAGAGATATTGAACTACATTTGTGCCATTCATGGATTCAGCATTCATGCTGTTCTTTCCTTAAGTCCACCACTTGAGAAAACATATTATTTAATGTGAATGAAATTCTCTGGCTTAACAGAAATGAGAGGCTTAATGAATATGCAAATTTCAATAGGAAGAATAAAAATTATACTTCACACTCGTGCTGTATTGAAAATAGTGCATATATTACTGAAAAGGAACAATTTTACTAAATTAATAGTCTGTTTGAGTGGTTGTGTTGATTATGTTGAGAAATCATAAAACAAGTAAACATGCATTTTTCCTAGGGGGCTCTTTTAAGGAATAGTTGACCCCGAAAACCATTTCTCACCCTCAAGTTGTTACAAACCTGTATGAATTTTTTTTTCTTCTGTTGAGCACTAAAGAACATATTTTGAAGAATGTTGGTAGCCAAACATTATGACTACCAATTACAGAAGTGGAGGGTGAGTAAATGATGACAGAATTTTCATTTTTGGGTAAACTGTCCCTTAAAGGTTTTCACATTTGTGTTAGTCATTTAACAGTTATTTGTGAGCGTGCGCAGAACAAGATCTCGTCTATACCTGCTGGATTTTCTCATTATGATTCCTGCACACAGCTGCACAGCAGATTTTTCACCCTTTTGTGTCTTAATTAATTCAACAGTGTGTAATCCTCCCCTAATTACCTCTCTCTCAATGTGGAGGTGTCAAGAATTATTCAGCTGTTCTGTCAGTGAACTGATATTTGCAGTTGCCAAAGGAGATATTGTCTCGGAGCTATTTCTAAACATAGAAATTAACTCTGCAGCAGGCCACCTGCACAGCAGCTTGATTAGTTAAATAAAAAAAGTTTCAAATTTTACTTTGCTTCATATTATTATTATTATTGTAATGACGCGATTTGTACATGAGCAATTTAAGCACTTGCACCTGTTGTCGTCTAGTGTTTTATAAAGCCTGTTAGCTTAGAAATGTGTTTAGTACATTTTCAGCATGTTCTTGCTTTAGTTAGAAACCATATTTTCACACATTAACGCTCCTTTACATTAGCATAAGTGAAAAAGGTCACCATATGCTCAACAATAAGAAACGGATTAAATGCAGATGGAATGGGTTGAAAAAAGTTGTTCTTGGTGCCCTTTATACAAAGTCTGGCTATATATTTATTGACTGCTCTGCGGAGTAGAAAATAAATTAAGATATGCATACATGAATAATCACAACTCATTTACTGAGGAATATTTTACCCTGAAAGCATTTAAATGAGGTTGACAACCTGTTTATGAATTGCCACCCATAGTTTATGAATTGAATGCATTAGTCTAATGAATATGGGAGGTGTGGATGGCTTTTCACTCGCTTTAATGACTGGCCACGTCAATAATGGTATAAGAGTAAATCAGATTATTTCCCTCTCAATTGTCAGAATGCTCCAGAACCACTGTTAGTCTGTTAAACTGTTTTCAGAGGCAGTGTAACCTTTACTTTAGCAATGCTAAGTGCTATTGGGACAGATAAACAAATCATGAAAGAGTCCCTGCTGGACAGCAGCGGACAATAACAATGCAAATGTCCTTGTGAAGAGTGTCATGTGTCCAGCATACTTATACTCCTCTCTGGGGCTTTTGACAAACAGAAATAGGAAATAAATTACATGAGAATAGAAAAGAATGACAATGACTGTTCCACTGAAATGAATAACATTGCAATGGGGAATCTATAATATAATAATAATAATACATTGATCAATTGTATAGTGTAATATATTAATACGGTCCAGTTCTCACTATTTAACAATTACTTTTGCCTCAATAAACTCCTAATTACTGCGTATTAATAGTTAGTCAGGTAGTTGTTAAGTTTAGGTATTGGGTAGGGTTAAGAATATAAAATAGAATACGTGCTTTATAAGTAGTAATAAACAACCAATATGCTAGTAATATGCATGCTAATAAGCAACTAGTTAATAGCGAGAATTGGTCCCTATACTAAAGTGTTACCAAAAAGTTTAATCAATAATACAATATATTTGGGTGACCTTATTGGGGAAGACATATTGTGATCTCATGACCAGCTGAATACTACTCATTTTGATCTCAATAGCCCCCTGTTATTGGACATTTTACTTCAGGAATAAGTTAATCATGTCTAACTGTGAATAATGCATTTCTACAGTCAATGCAACATTATTGATATTACACTACTGTTCAAAGGTTGGTAAGATTATTCATGTTATTACAGTAGTCTCTGTGGCTTATCAAGGCTGCATTTGCTTGATCAAGAATACAGGAATATTGTGAATTATTATTACAATTAGAAATGACAGTTTTCTATTTTATGTATTATAAAATGAAATGTATTCCTGTGATGGAAAAGCTGAATTTTCAGCAGCCATTACTCCAATCTTCAGTGTCACGTGAGCCTTCAGAAATCATTGTAATATGCTGATTTGGTGTTCAAGAAACCAATTGTGTTGCTTTAATATTTGGTGGAAACTTGAGACACTTTTTTTTCATAATGCAGGATTGGACCCTCCCAGAGATATGAGTGTGATGTACGTCACAGAGGAATCTGTAACCATATCATGGATTCAACCACTCGCACCCTTTGATTACTATAAAATGTCTTACCAGTCACCAAAAGGTACATTCTCTGCCTCATATTTAAAGCATGTCTAATTTGAACAAATTAGACAAATAAGTCAGCATTACTATTTGTCATCACAGGTAGGATGGACAATGTGGTGACTGACAATGACATCACCAACTACACCCTAACCAGCCTCCATCCAGCAACGGAGTACGAGATCAAGCTGAATGCAGTGAGAGGAAGCCAAGAGAGCAAGGTCATCACCACTACTGTCTTTACAGGTATTTCTGTTCTCTTCTGTTACTAATCATATACTACTGCACATCCTGCAGACTGGTATTCTAATTTACCCTAGGAAATGTCTTTTGGTATTTTGTGAAGGATGTGCTCTCATATAGCCTCGTTCGTCACAGAACTTTGATTTGATAGAAATATGGATGACAGTCTGAGGAATGATGCACATCATTTACCATGTGATGAGTACCATCTCTCACCCTGTGTGTTCCGCCCGTCCTCTGGGAGGCTGCCAGCCATCTCTCAGAAGTGAAATAAAATTTTACTAATGGAATCAGTGATCAGCGAGATCGCTCACCGCATCTTACTTGAACAGCACCGCACGGCGGTGACAGGCAGCTAGTACTGTGGGATGTGTCTCATTCACTAATGGTGGACAAGTGTTTGTGCTTAAATGCACAGACAAGGTACTGACAGAAAATTTCCATCAGATGCACAAAATATTGTGCATAAAGTCTCTACCCTGCTGTTTATTATTCAAATGAGGGTTATTTTAAGTCGTTTTTAATCAATTGTAGTGTATTGTTTTGTGAATAATATGTATGATTTTTTATTGTTATTAAAATACATTTGTCTATCTATAAAATCTATTTTAGTATATATAATTATAATTGTCTATATAATGAATGAATGAATGAATGATGCATATAAATAGTGCTTTATTGTGTATTGTTGTAAACCCAAAGCGCTTTACAATCATGTGGGGTGGTCTTGTAGCGTTCGGAACATCAACAACGATAATTCTCTTTTTTAACAAATACTCTTACCTAGGTTAACAAGCCATATGAGGACCCATGAACCCTTCCCCCGAAATGCGTAACACCCCAGGAAGCCTAACAGGCCCCTGGTTCCATGGCAACCTACGCTGATATCACTGGGTTTATTGGCTAAAAGTATGTAAAGCAGGGAAAATCCTTGCATGTCCCAAGGAAAAGCAGAGTAGAAATGGACTATGTTCTAGTTAATTCATAGAAAAAAACGTTATTTGAATGAACACACATATTCCCCAGCCATTGGGTATATTATTGTCATTGTGCATTTTGTCTTTGATATTCTTAGACTATTTTTGTATGCTTGTGAGGGGACCCATTCCTGATCATCCCTTTTCACTATATTTAATCTTACCTTGTTTAGTATCTATGATTTTGCCTTCTTATGATCGAAACAAGCGTTTATATTATATATTGGTACATAGGCAATCTATATTAGGGCCCTGAGAATCGTTAAAAATTTCGATTTA
The DNA here is from genome assembly GCA_018155175.1 of Sinocyclocheilus anophthalmus. Lineage (NCBI taxonomy): Eukaryota > Metazoa > Chordata > Actinopteri > Cypriniformes > Cyprinidae > Sinocyclocheilus > Sinocyclocheilus anophthalmus. The sequence continues at coordinate 72,090 of JADLZN010009457.1, read as the reverse complement.
AGTCCATTTGCAAATTACCAAATTACACTTAGAGAACAAAGGGGTCGTAAACCCTACAGCAATTGCCACCTCCCGCTCGGAAATTCCATTTTGATCATTGGACAAGCCCATCTTGAAAGGCGGAGTTCTTCTCCGACCTTAAAGGCCCGGCTACAGGGACCCGCCCCAGTCGGTGGTTCAGTAAGAAGCTAAGAAAATGTGAGAAAACGCTTCAGGATACCAAAGCTTGTGCAAGGCCTTTCGGCCTCGACTTTCCATTCACCAAAACTCTCTGACTCAAACTGGTTCTTTTCATCAACTAATTGCAGCAAGATCTTGGGGCCTTCTTACGAATTTTTTCCCCAGGGGGGGGGTTTTTTCTTTTTTTTTTTTTTTTTTTCGGGAATCTCTTTCAGACAGACGAGCTCGCCCAGTATCAAACTTAGTCTATTAATTGATACATTAAGTATCAGTTACTCCTTTTTACAAGGTTTGTTTGAACTAGAATCTGACGTTTTCCCTCAGGTTTTAGATCTGCTGAATATATGCAAAGTGTTCCATAAAATGCAGCGTATGACTCTTTCTGTGAGGAGTTATAACCTTTTTTAAAGACTTCCTATACAATGTATTGTGTTGTGTGGGGTGTGTATGTGTAGTTAGACCAGTTATGGGTTATGTAGGCTGTTAGACCAGTTTATGTGTTTATGTAATATGATATACTAGTTTACGTGTTTATGTAGTTAATAAAACCTTAACTTGTATCACACTTGACGTGGTTCATTGTTTGCTCATAACAGGAGTCACTAATCATGCGGTGAATTTTTTTTTTGTTTTACCGTTTTACAAGCTCTGTGTAGAGTTGTATAGTAAGAAAGTTATTTCCCTTAACCGGGAATTTAACGTTCTTAGAATTGACAAGACAGTGGACCCTGAGTGGTCAGCTAACTATCTACAGCGGATCTAAAATATTCAAAATTAATCATAACTAGTTATGGTTAATTATTCATATGTCCCCATGAGCTGATTCGCTACAGGGGGGTCTATCCTAACCATAACCAGATGAAGCGACGGCAGCCACAGTACAACGGCGCCAGCGCACTCACCACACACCAGCTACAGGTAAAGAGGAGAGAAAGTCATAGAGCCAATCAATGTGATGGGGATTATTAGGAGGCCATGATAGACAAGGGCCAGTGGAGGGAATTTGGCCAGGACACCAGGGTTACACCCCTACTCTTTACGAGAAGTGCCAAGGGATTTTTAATAACCACAGAGAGTCAGGACCTCGGTTTAACGTCTCATCCGAAAGACGGTGCTCTTTGACAGTATAGTGTCCCCGTCACTATACTGGGGCGTTAGGACCCACGCAGACCACAGGGTGAGCACCCCCTACTGGCCTCACTAACACCTCTTCCAACAGCACCCTAGTTTTTCCAATGAGGTCTCCCATCCAGGTACTGACCAGGCTCAACGCTGCTTAGCTTCAGTGGGCGACCAGTTTTGGGCTGCAGGGTGATATGGCTGTGGCATTAAGCATATCATGGTTATATTGTCTACATATAATTAGTTTAATAAAATTTAGTGCTGGGCAACAAGTAATCGCGATTAATTGCACCAAAAATAAACATTTTTGTGTACATACAGTAATATATGTGACCCTGGACCACAAAAGCAGTCTTAAGTCACTGGGGTATATTTTTAGCAATAGCCAAAAATACATTGTATGGGTCAAAATTATTTTTCGCTTATGCCAAAAATCATTAGGATATTAAAAAAAGTGTTCCATTAAGATATTTTGAAAATTACCTACTGTAAATATATCAAAACTTAATTTTTGATTAATTATATGCATTGCTAAGAACTTCATTTGGACAACTTAAAAGGCGATTTTCACAGTATTTAGATTTTTTTGTACCCTCAGATTCCAGATTTTCAGATAGTTGTAGCTCAGCCAAATATTGTCCTATCCTAACAAACCATACATCAATGGAAAGCTTATTTATTCATTAGCAGTCATTGTTCCAGCTGTGCATTATATCACTGAAATGAATTAATTAGTCTATGTCTCGAGCCTAGGAAGTTAACTAATTAGTCATATAATTTGATGCAGTACAATAGAACAAACAGATGCTGGCCTTTGCTTAAACACTGCTGACTTGCTTAATAACTAGGTAGGAAGTGTTTGCCTATACATCAAAACACAGCTACACTCCCCATCGCAGCTTAAAGCCTGACAGTTTTGTTCAAAGCTAATAAAAATATGACAGGCAAACAATCTCAAGCTGCCCGTGTTGAGAGCAATCTTGCCAATGCTGTAACAATGCAAAGTGACAAGCGGCTCCTTTAAAAATGCATCTTTTGGAAACAGCTTATTATTAATAGGATATAGAAAACATTGTGGCTTATTTCAGCTGTTATGTAAAGGGTGACAAGAGGAGTTGATGAGACATGATGGATCTGGTTCAGAGCTATGTTCTGGTTCACAGCTCTGCCTAATGACCTGCTGAGGATCATCAAGTTCACGTTCACTGCATAAGCGAAAACTGATATTCTCCTCCTAGTCTGTCAGCGTAGGGCATGTCAAGACTTGGTAAAGCAGAGAGAGAGGAATGCGCAATGGGGAATTGGGGGATTTTGCCTCTGAACTGCTGTCAGGCAGTGGAGATCAGCTTCTCTGGAAGGTTGTGAGAGGCCTAGAATTTCTTGGAACAAAGTCAATGATGCCTAATGGGAGGGCCAGCTCTCTACAGCTGTAGAAGAGATATGGCTATTGCCAGAGAGGCTGGCAGAACAAAAATGCGCGTGGGACAGGATGGGAAGATGGTAATATACGATTACAGTCTACTGACCTCCTCCAAGAGGACATACGCCATAGTGCAAAGAGGAGAGTGAGATTTTTCCTGTGTGAAAAAGAAAAGCCATCTGTGAAAGTCACAGCATGGATAGAGGATTACGGAGAACAACATTCCTCATTACTCACTTGCATAGAAATGCTGTTGAGAATGTACTCTGCACACATTTGACTGTCTAATTTCCCCCTCGATGTCGGCTAATTAAGGAAATTGTGATCTTCTCCAGCCAGATAATCACAACAAATTAGTTCCAAGCTGCTGAGGTGCTCTATTTTTAAATTGCCGGTGAATATCGTTTGCACAGGAAGAAAAAAAAGGTGAAGATGAGACTGCTGCCAATTACCTTGGCTGAGCTTATCTCCGACTGTCTGTCTGTAACCTGCACGAATTCTCTGTTCCACACAGCTATGGACATGCCTATGGAGCTCACTGCATTGAATGTTACACCTCAGGGGGCTCTGCTGCGTTGGAACCCCCCTGCTTCCAGTGTTGATAACTACGTGCTCACCCTCACCCGGAACCAAGGTATGTGGAAACAACCTCTCTGTCCATCATTTATCAGCATCATTTGCTCTTTAAATCACATCCCAAAAGCCACAGCCATAAATACAAAATGAAATGTAACTTATTTTCTCACTGGACAAAGATATATGCTGCTTTGCTATTTCAGGTCTGTGTGCGGCAGGGAAAAAGCAATGCAGATATGCAAATGGGTCTTGCTAAATGGCCATAATAAAATGCAATTAACCATATTATCATGCATAGTTGGGATAGCAAAATGAATTGGCTTATCAACTTTTAAAAAGGGTGAAGAGAATGCTTCTCGTGTAATTTGTTTAAAAAGATGCACATCCAGTCAAACTTTTGCAGTTAATGCATCTGTAACTTGGTAGATGCTAGCCAAATTAGGCAGATGCCAACATGGACCGGTTTCTTGGCATCCTCACATATCATTAGCAAATCTGTGCAAGGGAAAAATAAATAACCAAATAAAAATACAACCCAAACTAGTTAAATATGGTCTCACCTACAGTTAGGATTAACATGCATTTGTGCATTTTTCTGAGAACATTAAAGATGTAACGATTCACTCAACTCACGATGCAATACGATTCACAATACTGATTTCACTTTACGTTTTTCTCACTTTTTTAAATAAATTATTATATTAAATACTATTATTTCTATATTTATTATTATGCTGCAAATTTCTTTGTGAAATTAAAATGTCAAATAAAAAAGTACACTGAAATTTTAAAACAAATCCCAAATCAAATAAATAAGTAACACAAATAAATTAAATCTCTTCATATAAACAAACTAAGCCTTTGCCTGTGCTCTTTCCATTTAAAATTAGAGACAGCCACTGCATTTTAATCACAATCCAAAAACGAGCGCATACGGGCGCATTAGGTTTTTGTTTTTGTTGAAGCCAAAACAGAACAGTCTGACTTTAACTTTATAAAACTGTACTACAATAAAAATATCTAAACGAAACAAAAACAACAGACGGGTGCAATGAGAATGCAATTCACTCTCTGACAGTAGGTGGCGCTTTTGAAACTGCAGCGATACAGCGTTTCCTTTGTTACCCCCGTAAACAAAGCAACGCTGTGCTTATAAATACTATTTTAATATTCAATATATGCAGTACCCCTCAAAGATATATCCATATAACATCTCAACTGACTTGAATCGTCACGTATTTCTATCGATTTTCAACCAGCTCAGAGTGCATCGTTACATCCCTCCAAAAAGCACATTTAAGGGGAGTTCACACAAAGAACGATAACTATAAATATGACTATATAACCATAACTATCAGCGTCCCCACAAATAGACAATCTCACATAATTAGAATGATTATTAAAACTTTATAATTATAATTACAGTTATCATCTTTGATGTGAACAGGCCTTTAGAAACCAAAATTGTCATTAATGGTAGTTGGTGGTCCAATGCAGTTCACAGTAATAGGGATATTACATAGTTTAATATTTAAATGGATAGTTCAATTATCATGCTTTTTTCCCTAATTTTTAATGATCATTATCAATAAATAGGTCTCCAAAAACATTTGCAAACAAACTCTGGCAGTTCTTCACTTGCTTTGCACTTAAGGGGAAGGACTTTTAGTTACGGCAGACACTTCTTAGGGCGAGTGGTAACAGCAGGAGCACCAGCCTGCGTCAGATCATCCCAGCCAACATACTCAGTGCGTCTTTATGCCTCTAAAGTCTCCACCAGTGGCACAGTCATGCTCAAAATTTGTCACCGTGAGTGTTTGGTTCCCTGTGTTCTAATTAAGGGGGGGGGGGGGGGCTTGCCGGCCATGGTCAAGACCCCTAGTTCCATTCTACTTTCCCTCGTTATCTCAACAAGGCCTAATGGCCTTTAGTAATGGCTGCTGAAAATGCAAGTTTGCCATCAATAAATTACACTTTAAAATATAGTAGTCAACATTTGAAGTGAATCAAAAAAGTTAATCAAAGTTATCCTAAGACAAGAACGCTTTTGGTTTTAGGTCTTAGAAAATTTGGTGAAAGTTTTGTCCAGCCTAGTATGAAGATGCTTCTGAATCGATTTTGGGGACTTTGTGGCAGGATGTCGAAAAAGTTTTTTTTTTACATAAATCAAAATGGCGGACAGGAAGTTAGCTGACTATGGCATAATTGGTATGTGTGTTTCATTACAATTTCATTACAATATAGGCTAATGCAATCAAAAGTTATTAGCATTTTTTGGAAATGTCATGATTAATGGTTAATGAATGGTTTATTACTCTTGACCAATAGGTGGCGCAGTTACCAAATTGATGTGGTGTGGTCAGTGTGAGGTGACAATAGCACATACAAAGTTTGGTGTAAATATGTCAAAGCTTAGCAGAGATACAGCCTCAGATGCAGTTTGGCATCTTTCCAGCAAATTCGCTGATGCATTAAACGAAAACTGTTTCATATATCGACACAAAATCCAGCATGGTCGTCTGAAGATGATCTGAGTCAAATTTGTTGAAAATCAGACCAACGGTCTAGGAGGAGTTCGAAAAAGTAGGTTTTCAACCTGAACAAAATTGAGGACAGGAAGTTCTGCCAATTTTTGCATAACTGGTATGGAGGTTTTCGGCATGACCCAAAGAATATATTGAGACCAGTTTCATTACAATCATTTTTGTATCAAAAATGTTAACTAGTGTATACTAAAATAGAAAAGAAAATATTTTTTGAATAAAAAAAATGCAGCTATGGTGAGCATAATAAAACATAACATAACATTTTAAAATATCTTAAGGTAAGATGAAAGAGCTATGCACAGACTGGGAGAGGTTTAGTAGTTTAGAAGCCAAAACCGTTCAATGAACATATCAACTGTAGCACTAATATAGTGGGATATTTATTTACTGTACATCAGTCAATGAACCCAGAAGCTTAGATATATTTTGAATACTGGGATACTTTTGAATATCAAATCATAGTATTTTCCACCTTGTGCTGTGTTTCTCAATGCTGCTGCTGATGGCCTACATTTAGGGTGTTTCACTAACCTGATGCACCCTCACAATGTCTCCAGGTCATGGAGCTCTGTACTAATAAGACGATAAGTTGAATCAGACATCCAAAATGTGCTGAGATGAGCAGGATTGTGAAACACTGGTTTAGCAGAAGTTAAAGTTGCCGATTTCATTATCTACAACTGGTTATACACTGTTCCAGTATTTAAATTTAATTGGACAACCAGCTTCCCAAGAGTGCTGATATTTAACCTACATAGTTACGCATTACCTGCAGCTGTGAAGATATTCGGTTAAACAGCATCCAAGCTTATATATCCAATAGACAGCTGCAAGATTAAACACTTCTGTAATTATACTTCTACTTTAGCAGAGATGAGATTCATGCGAAGCAAAAACAAGGCTGTGACTTTATTTTTGTAGTTTGTGTAACAAAATCCTGAAGTCAGCAAAGCTCCGATTCCCATGTGAGAACAGAAAGGAAATCAGCATCACTACTCATCTTTCCTCACAGAGAGGCTGTCCGCAAGAGAGAGGCGAACTGTCTTTCCCACACAGAAGACTGAACTAGAACAAGCAGTGGTTTCATTTCAAGCTGCTTTATTCTGCATTGAAACTTTCAGCTCATCTCTAAAAGGGGAGGTGGAGCTGCGGACCGCTTTCAGATGCATTAGACCTCAACTTTAATTAAATGGCCCTCCCAGAATACTTCATTAGTTTGGATTGTTTAGAGGAAATTAATTTGCACATAAAAGTGTCACAGGCCATTGGCTTTGCAACCTCAGTGCCAGCTCAGTGACGTGCAGAATCTTGACACATAATCGCTTGATGAGGTTTGTTGTGTTCATTTGCCTTCAAACTTTTTATTGGGCTGCTTAATGACAATTTAATTCGGAAACAGTTCTGCTCTGATAACAGTGGATTTAGATCCTGCCATGCTCTGATAAAAATGTTTCATTGCCTGCAATGCCTGAAAAAAACTTCCCTGAAATTACCATCCTGCGGTGTTTAGGAATCTGCAGCTCCCACCCTGAAGGAGGTGAAGTGTCATAGATGCATCATTTTGGCATTTATGAGGAGGCTTATGGAAGCTTAAGGAGATAATTAAGATGACAACAACTGACAAATTTCATGCCTATTTCAGGATTAGTGCTGTCTGTCATTTTGATTTAGATTACAGTTCTAACTTCATCGTTAAAGAGATTAAGGTGAGGACAGGATTATGAATGTGTTCCTCAGATATGCACAGGAGAATCTCTCTCCTTTTCTCCTCGGTTGGATTTCATTCTCGATAGGTGCACTTTGTTAGTTTGCCTGCTCAGTCAGTTTAAAGTATGAGAAATCAAAGGCAGAATGTTTAGCCTAGTCTGTTAAAACTTTTTGAATGTATATAACAGTTTATATAAGAATATATAAGGCGTTTTATATATAAAAGTTTGGGTTTGTAAGATTTTTTTATGTTTTTTTTTTAATAAGTCTCTTATGCTTGCCAATGCTGCATTTATTTGGTTAAGCATAAAGATCACAGTAAAAGGGTAATATTGTGAAATATTTTTAGAATGCAAAATAAGTTATTTTAATATCAATCTTATATGCTGATTTAATGTTCAAGAAACATTTCTTATCAACAGGTTAAACAGTTGAGCTCTATCTACTCATACATTTTTCTCCGCAATTTTTGGTTGATTACAGACACATTACATTAGAAAGAATTTATTGAATATCACATCTTTGTTCTGTCTAACATTATAAATGTCTTTACTATACAATTCAAATTCAACAACATGTAAAACTGATGTTTGACATATTTTATTATATACATTGCCACTAAGAAAACTGCACACACAAAAAAAAAATTAGTCAATAATATAAAATATAGACAATATATAATACTGGGTCTGACTGCATATGTATGTTTCTGTGTCAAACCAGCATGACTTTTCATATGCATAAATAATGTTCTGATATTACTTTCTACACCTCCATAACACTGTGAGATTTTAGCATGTTTCTTATTAAAATGTTGTCTCGCCTGCCTGTGCAACAAAACATTTCATATCTAAGACATTTCATACTTTCAGTTCCAGAGAATGAGAGGTAGGATCTGAAAAGGAGAGGTGCATTTTTTTAACCCACCGAAGGAAAAACAATAATACTACATCTAGTGTTTTCTGCACATAGACATGCCGTGCTGATGGCTTCTTGTGAAACCTGGAAAAAGAAGCATCAGCATTTGGTGTGTGTGTGTGTGTGTGTGTGTGTGTGTGTGTGTGTGTGTGTGGGTGTGTGAGGGAGTGTGTGACATCTGCTAGAGGGAGAGTGGCATGTTGACTGATAAGAGATCACGTTGGGAGACAAGACGCCGGTGAACACACACTAATTGTCTTCCCTCTGAAGTGGATCTGTCACTGTGCCTGAAACATACACTACACACAACCATGCGATTTATTTTGTCCTCAGGCTAGCGACCAGTTAACATGCCTCCAGCAGGTGTGCTGACTCAGATCCAAACATACACACTATTCACAGACAATAGCATCTGATAAAGAAAAAAACAGCTGAATGTCAGGTGGGGGATGGTCAGTTTAAACATGCTCTATTAGTGTAGTTTGTCAGTTTAAACCAAGCAGGTCTAAAATACTTGTAGATTATAAATAGCTATAATCTGTTAGCATTCCCATTCATTTTAGTAGCATTTGTTAGGAATAAGACCCCTGTGAAACCTGCCGTCTTTGCTCATGATTGCTGAAGCGAGATTGTTTTGAACCTCAGCCATAAATTCCATGTGACAAAATACTAAAACAAAACAAATCAACAAATAAAGCATAACAGAATTTGAGCACTTCCAAAGTACATGTTATGACTCCACTTCCCTCTGCGTGGCTTGGGTTGTTTTTTATCTTAGTTTAAATCAATTAAATGCTTTTTATGCTTCAAGGCCACATCTCAATGGTTATCACAGAAGTCTGACACGCAATCACAAAAACAGACCCATGAATATTGCGATCCCCACACAATAGCAATAAAAACCACCATTTGTACTACATTGGCTTTACAACTCACGGCCCTATCCTATTCAAATAAATGCTGTTCTTCTGAACTCCTATTCACCAAAAGTTCCTGAAAAAGCACGTCATAGTTTCCTCGAAATTAAACAGCACAACTGTCTTCAACATTGATAATTATAAGAAATGTTTGAGCACAAAAACAGCATATTAGAATGATTTCTGAAAGATCATGTGACACTGAGGACTGGACTAATAACTGCTGAAAATGCAACTTCAAAGGAATTACATTTTAAAATAATAAAACAGAAAGTTTTATTAAAGTGTAATATTACTATTTTTTACTGTATTTTTATCAAATAAATGCATTATTGGTGAGCATAATGTATACACATGTGGCAGAAACATTCGCAAGTAAGCTTAAACATTGCACATAATTTCAACATAGAAAATTCATGTTTTAAACTGACGTGTCTTTTTATTACATACATTGTCAGCCACCAAAAAAAAAACAATAAACAAAATATACACTTAATAAACAAATGCAAACAAGTAAATATTATTATCTGACCAAAAAGGTAATTTTAACATTTAGCGTAAACCATACGTTTATAGGGATTTTGAATCTATGTGTTTACAGTCATTTGAAAGTTAAGTCTATGTAGTGTAATGTTGCTTGAAAACCTGGTAATGGGACTTTAGTGTCTTTGATCTTTGTTTAAACAGCCATGGATGCGCCCCAGAACCTGACAGCTAGTGAGATTAACCATCGAAGCGCACTCATATCCTGGCAGCCGCCCATCGCAGACATCGATAACTACATGCTGACCTACAAAGCAGCAGACGGCAGTCGAAAGGCAAGCATAATATGGATTTTACCTTGAGCAATGAATACAGCTGGAAGTTTTATAACTAAAAATACATGCCTGTTGTGTAAACATTTTATGCTGTGTAAATATAACAATTGTTCACATTTGTATGCTCATTGCAATTCAGAATTAAACTGTACTTGATGTACAGCCTGATCTTATAATAACTTTACCATCTCTACATCTCACAGAGATCAACCATCTAAGGAAGCTGTTAGATCTTCCTATCGGAATAGCTCAATTTAATTAAATGCTTTGATGTTGCTCATTAATATTAATGAAATCATTTAACAAAGTCATTCCAGATACAATATGCCTATTAAAGACTTCCCTGAAATAATTTCTCTGAAATGATACAGTAGATACAGTATCCGTTTCAAATAATTGCATTACTTGTAATGCATGATCACTGTCCTATAATCTGTTTTGGACATCTTTATTTAACTAGCCTGATGGGAAAACGCAATTGGAAATACAAAAGGTTATGGATTGTATTCTTTAGATTTATGTTGTTATACACAGACACACACAATCAATGCAACACAGAATGCTTTGACCTAGTAGCCCACTGTTACTGTTTGTATCCGTCCAGTGGGTGTCAGTGGTGCACAGATTATATAAACCCTGCTGGTGCGTCTTAGACATAAAAGCATTCTCTTTCCATTAGAGCCAGCTTGGCATCTAATGTTGACAGTTTTGATAATACCAGACAATTTGGGATTTTTTTCGAAGACTTAGAATGCTGAAAATAATAATACAGTGTCTGCATCCACTATGTGTTGCCTCAACCCATATTTCAGACTCAGGATTGTGAAAGAATCAAGAGGAGAACATAAAAATTAGTCCCACTCTGCTACAGACAGCAGCTTCCCTATAACAATTACCTGCTCAATGTCCTCTGCATACTGAGCAACCTTGTTGCGACTTCATTAAAAACACTGCTGTGCTGCATAATTCACATACACATTACTGAAAATGTGACCCTGGACCACAAAACCAGTCATAAGGGTCAATTTTTCGAAATGTAGATTTATACACCATCTGAAAGCTGAATAAATAAGTTTTCCGTTGATGTATGGTTTGTTAGGATAGGACAATATTTGGCAGAGATGCAACTATTTGAAAATCTGGAATCTGAAGGTGCAAAAAAATCAAAATATTGAGAAAATCGCCTTTAAAGTTGTCCAAATGAAGTTCTTAGCAATGCATATTACTAATCAAAAATTAAGTTTTAATATATTTACAGTAGGAAATTTACAAGATATCTTCATGGAACATGATCTTTACTTAATATCCTAATGATTTTTGGCATAAAAGAAAAATCAATAATTTTGACCCATACAATGTATTTTTGGCTATTGCTACAAATATACCCCAGCGACTTAAGACTGGTTTTGTGCTCCAGGGTCACAAATAAATATAACAAGAATAAATATTGAATCAAATGTTTCATATTTCATACACCTCAAGGCTGGGTCACATGTGCCAACATCCAATGAGGTCCCTGGTGAATCCACGGAGTCCAAAGTCTGAAAAGGCACATGGCAGATTAGTTCGATAAAAGTGATTTTTTTTTTTAAACAAAAGAGGGGAAGTGAACTGTCATGAGCCGAAGACCAAAATAGAAATGCCATCTCTCCGCAGCAGCACCGGGGCCTGATAAGACTCTTCCTCCCCCATCCTGGGCTTTAGAGCTGCCAATCATATTGTAGAAAAACACAGGGAGGAAAGGCAGTATTGTATGAAAAGCACCCAACAGTAAGCAGCCAGGGATCACAACAATTTGTCAGACAGTTCCTAAAGTGATTGTGATCTGTTTTCTGTTTGTTTTTGAGGAATATCTTTCCTACCCACAATGCATAGAGCTGCTGTTCTTTGTACTATCTCTTGGTATGTTTTCCACAAACCCGCTCTGCCGCTGAGCGGTTCTTTGTTTAGTTTTGGTCGACAGTGTTTGAACAGAGGTAATGTACTAATGCCTCTGCGTGCCTGCGGATCAGTAGACTGTGTTTGATTGTGTTTTAGGAGCTGATCTTAGATGCCGAAGACACATGGATCCGTCTCGAGGGGCTGGCGGAGACCACCGAATACACTGTGAGACTGCAAGCCGCCAGAGGATTAGAGACCAGCGCCATTGTTTCTACATCTTTCACAACAGGTGCAAATCTTCCACATCTCCTGCAGACTTCAGATCGGGTTCACTCACCTCATTAGGTGCAAATTCACACTATCAGCCCATCAACATCATCAAGTACAAATCAGTAGCGACACCTTCAAGGCATCTGTGTGCATCCCTCATTTATTGCCTTGTGTTTCTGTGACTTTTCAAGGACCCTACTTCCAAAGATAGTGTTTCATATCATCAACAAATTTGAACTCCATTGTCATGGCAGCGATGCAAATCACAGCTCATTAACCTCCCAGTGGCCCCTTGCTTTCTTTTGCTCTGTTGTTTTGGATGTTTCTCAACCCTTTTTCTCCTCAGGAAACCGATTGTTTCCCACGCCACAGAACTGTGCGCAACACCTCCTGAACGGAGAGACGCTGAGTGGAATCTACACCATCTACATCAACAGAGACCTCAGCCAAGGTGTGCAGGTTTACTGCGACATGACCACCGACGGAGGCGGCTGGATAGTGAGTGAGAGATCTGACTATCACATCGGAGTCTGTCTGTATTGTACTGAATGTATGGCACAATGTATGATTTGCACAAAATCCCACAATGCCACATTATAGGACTGGCTACTGTTGAAAAGACAAGCTGCTCATTTTCATTGCTGGCATAACCAATGCTGTTCACAAGCAAACCTAGCTAGATGATCAGCATGCTCTTTTTGGTGATTCAGGTTAACCAACCATAGCTTAAAGGGATAGTTCACCCAAAAAGGAAAATTACCTCATGATTTACTCATCCTCAAGCCATCATAGGTGTATATAACTTTCTTCTTTCAGACAAATACAATCGGGGTTGTATTAAAAATAATTCCTGGCTCTTCACAGCTATATTATGTCAGTGAATGGGGTTTAAAACTTTGAAGCCCAGAAAAATTTGTCCATACATCATAAAAGTGCTCCACATGGCTCCAGGGATTAATAAAAGTATTCTGACATGAATTGATGTTTGTGTAAGAAAAATATCCATATTTAAAACTTTATCACTGGTAATGGTATCACTGAATGCCACTCTCTCGTGAACTCGTGTACAAGATTTTTTATCGTTAGCTTATGAAGCTTTAAATATGGCTATTTTTCTTACACAAACGCATCGATACGCTTCAGAAGGCCTTTATTCACCCCCAGGAGCCGTGTGAGGGACGTTTTATTATGGGGTTGATATTTTTATGATGGATGGACGCAGTTTTTTAGGCTTCCAAATCTTAAACCCCATCTTCCCTGCCAATTTTAAACTTTGAAGTAGGTTGCCAGTTTTTCACAACAAAACCCGCCCAATTGATACTCAAAACTATCCAATTGTGTTTGAATGGAGCTCCCTGTAAAATACACGTTTTTTTTTTGGCAGGGTTCTCACTGGTAAAATTCACATTTAGGAGCGAAATATCCATTATGGGGTCGCTTTAAAACCTGCAACAGGAAAAACATCCGCGGCAACAGGTTAAAGTACCCGATTCCACGTGAAAACCACAGACTTGGCAACACTGCTTGTAAGAGGCAAGACATTTATTAATATAACTCTGATTGTATTCGTTTGAAAGAAGAAAGTCATATACACCTATGATGCTTCGAGGGTTATTTAATCATGGGGTAGTTTTTTCATTTTTTCTGGTAAACTAGCCCTTTAATGGTTAATCTAGTTGAGGAATTGTGGTCACACCAGGGAATCTACATCTTCCAAAATGAACTTTTTCTAGAGTCTGTCTGCAGTGGTGAACTGAAACTGTACCAGCCATAAAAATATCTTACTGCCAAAAAAGCAATGTAAATTATAAAAACTAGAAATTAGTGATATTAATAAATTAGTTATTAATTATTTCAAACATTATAATGATTTTAGCTATGACAATTGATTATTTAGCATTTTATAAATATAATTATTTTTATATCATTATTTAATACAACATTTTTATTATTTATTTACGCATTTATTTTATTTATTTTATTTAGACATTTATTACAAATAATTATGAGCCAATCTCTGCCACTCTTTGAAACCACATGGAGGTCTGAAAAAAAAAAACTGTCTCATGATAAATGTTTCCACTGAGGTTTCAAGTTTCTTCAGTAGACATACGCTACTTGCATCAGCAAAATCAGACTATCGATTTTACTACTCGACTTAAACCATATAATGTTGCTTTTCCTAATAAAGTTAGCAGCCAACTGGCAAAAAGCTATAATCGCCTTTGGCACATAACAAGTGTAAGTTTTGGACCCTGCCTGCATCTCACACCAGAGACCAGTATTTGAAGAACACCGTATTCTGGCGATTGTGCATTCTGGTCTTTTCAACAGGCTTTTTACTGGTCATGACAATCGACACAGCTGCCTCTATATTGCAGATGTCATCATCCCAAAGTAAAATGACACTGTTGGGATCAATTGCCATTCATGTGCTCCATATTGCCCTAAATGCATTATATTTAATTGGCGTAGCGTGTTGTGCTGCAGCTGTACCTCTGCTGATTGTGTTTCAGGTGTTCCAGCGACGTCAGAACGGTTTGACTGATTTCTCCAGGAAGTGGAGTGACTACAAGATCGGCTTTGGCAACCTGGAGGATGAATTCTGGCTCGGTGAGAAGACGTGAAATACGCTTGAATTATAGACAGAGCAGTTAGAGCTGTCTGGGGAAAAAAGCTGCTACGTGATGACCCATTAAAAATATAGTCATTTAAGGCCCCATTAATCTCTTCAGGCTGATCTAAATTTGGTCAGCACTTTCTCGCAAATGTCTGAGTTTTATTTAAGCTTCAGTCCTGGAAATGTTACTCAGTGATGAGTGCTCTTGACTAGCAATGAGACGGTTATTTCATTTACAGTAAATATTACATAGGCATTTTGGGAAGCCACCTAGCTTTAGCCAAGTACTTAACCCTAACTTGCTTCAGGGACACTGTATAACTCGCCTATTTACTTGCATTATACGGATCACACTTTCAAATGAGAGACAGCGTGGTGCTGCTCTGAATAAAGATGAAAATAACACAAAGTCTTCTAGCGCTGTGAGAGGCTGCATCAAATTACCATCCTTTGAAATTCTCTGTGTGCCCTCCCGCATACGGTATCTTGTGTTTGTATGTGCTCTGTGCTTCCCGGGACCCCTCAGTCTGTCACGGTGACTCTGAGCTTTCAGATTCTATTTAAATGATCCGGTAATTATTTTCATCAAAATCCAATTTGATAGAAAACAATAGATCCCCTTTTCCTTTTTATCCCTGATGCATAAATCTTATTAGAAAGCTATAATTATATTAATTAAAAATCAGGGAAAAAATAGCATTTGTGCTCGCCATGGATTTCAAAGCATTGTCTCAATTACAGATAAAAAGTAAACACTACAAATGATGCCTCTGCAGACATTTATGCCTGGATAATAAGTATAGAACTTCGCGGTTACGTTATGTAACCCCTCTTCCTAAGAGGGAACGGAGACGTCACTATCGGAGGACCGACGAATTGGATCTCGCTTAAGGCCAATCTCTTCGAGTGGTAAACGTAACGAAGCCAAATGCACATGCATGCGATTATTGCAATCCCAGACTGCTGCTGTCCCAGCGTGAGTATACTTAGCGCAGTGCAAGCGCATATTCAGTTTTTTCGCTGAGGAGCCGAGCCGTGACCGCCAGCTCAGCGTGGCACAGATCTTGTGGCGACGGACTGAGCGTCTCCTCTCCATCCTTCAGGAACGAGGGTTTACATACGTCCCCGAGACGTCCCTCTCAGTCGTTCCACTCTCAGACGTCATGTCGGAGGATCGACGAAATTGGGATCCTACCAAAGGCCACAGCTACTGCCCCTTCCAGTGTCCTGTGTAAGCCACCTGCGCCCCTATTTTTTGGGCGTAGGCCAGGGCTTCTTCACAAGAGGACCCGCTACTGCTGCTATGGCACTACCCAATGATTAAGACTGGATAACACTGGGAAAACGTTCCCGTTCTACTTGGAACAGGGGCGTTCCGGAAGCTCGAACCTTCCCGAAGGAGATTTCACAGCAATACACATATGGCATCCCTTAGGTGCATATGGAAGAATGAGGTGATTGAAACCCTCTTGGAAATGTCAGAAGTCTGCCGGGGAAACACGGGCTTTGAGGCTATACCGTGGACTTTACACATTTGGGATCCACTTAGGTCTTACATATGTAACCCAGCCTTCTACCGGTTCTCGAGGATTCAACGAGTGAAGGCCTGGTGCCGGACTCTCCGCCACGTCTGGCTGCCGTGGGGACGGAGGAACTCAACAGGGTCTATTGTATGGACTCTCTGGAGTGGTTTTGTAAGCCGACCCGAAGCCGGGCCTCTCAGTACGTCTACCCGTTTGAGGTGAGAACACAGGATGATACCGGCTCCACACGAAGGCTATAGAATCTCGCGAATGTGTTAGGGGTCGCCCAGCCCGCATCCCTACAGATATCTGTCAGCGAGGCGCCACGGGCCAGCGCCCAGGAGGATGCAACTCTTCTGGTTGAGTGAGCTCGCAACCTAAATGGGTAGGGCACACCCTGTGCCTGATAAGCCGGTGATGGCGTCCCCACTATCCAGTGGCCATCCTCTGCTTTGAGACGGCATACCCCTTCTGCCGGCCTCCGTGACAGAAAAAGAACTGGTCTTAGGTCCTGAAGCTTTGCGTCCGGTCTCCGTAGCACCTTAAGGCTCGGACGGGAAAGAGCAAAACTAGGGCCTCCTCCGAGGGCAACACTTGGAGGTTCACCGCCTGATCCCTGAAGGGAGTAGCGGGAAACATTGGGTACATAGCCGGGCCGGGGCCTCAGGATAACCTGTGCATCGCCGCCCGAAACTCTAGGCACGAATCGTTGCCGAAATGCGTGGCAGGTCCGTCCCGACCCCTTTGAATAGAGGCCAATGCAGCAGGAGCAATGTCGACACATCGAGATTAACTTCAGCTCCACTGCCTTAACGTCTCAAATGGGCCTGCCGAAGGTCCGTAATCACCCGACTCCGGTCCCAAGAGAGTAACGAGGGGGCCGTGGAGATTAATCTTCTTCGCCCGCCCAAGGAACCTGACGATCAAGTTCTCTTCCCCACGCCCCCTTCTAGGGTCGTTGGTTCGCAGCGATCGCCGATACATCAACTTTAAGGGTGAGGGAGACAGCCTTCGTCCATCCCTTGCTGCAGAAGGACAGCTCAACTCAACATCGGGCATCTCCGTCTCCGGGGTCTTCTCGGCGAGAAGAACACCACTCAACGAACAGGTTCCAATTCAAAGCGTAGGCGTGTTTCGTAGACGGTGCTCTCGCTGAAGTGATGGTGTCAACTACCCCTTGGGGTAGGGCACCTAGAACCTCCGCGTCCCGTCCAGGGACCAGACATGAAGTCTCCAGAGGTCTGGACACGGGTGCCAAAGAGTGCCCCGTCTCTGAATCAGTAAATCCTTCCACAGAGGAATCGGCCAAGGAGGGGCTGTCACGATGAGCATTAGTTCTGGGAACCAGGTCCAGGAAGGCCAATAGGCCACCAGCAGGACCTACTACTCGTCCTCCCTGACCTTGCACAGCATCTGTGTGAGAAGGCTCACTGGGGGAAAAGCATACTTGCGAAGGCCCCGCGGCCAGCTGTGTGCCAGAGCGTCCGTGCCGAGTGTTCCGTCGGTCAGGGCGAAGAACAACTGGCAGTGGGAGGTTTCTGGAGAGGCAAACAGGTCCACCTGAACGGCTCCGAAACGTCCCCAAACCAGCAGGACCGTCTGGGGATAGAGTCGCCATTCTCCCTGGAGCGCATACTCTGGTACAAGCTCGTCGGGGGGCCAACGGTTGAGACCCAGGAATGTGAACATCACGAACGCGACCTCATATGCTTCTCATCCAAGGAGAGGTGGCGGGCGAGTTTGCGACAAGCGACGGAGCCAGACCACCTTGTCGGTTTGGATGACGCAGCTGCCCTGTATTGTCCTGCGGACCAAGTACATTTTGTCCCTCGTAAGCGCCCTTGAGACGCTCGGGCACGGTGCACTGTCGCAACTGCAGTCGTTGATGTGCCAGTGCAGTTGGGACCCCGTCCAAATCCCTGATACTGCAAGCCCGTTGTACGTGGCCCCTCAGCTGGTGGTGGAGGCATCCGTGTAAACGACGGCATGCCTGGAGACTTGTTCTAGGGGCACTCCTGCCCGAAGGAACGTGAGGTCTGACCACGGGTGAAGGTTTGGCGGCAGGCCGGTGTCTCCTGGACCCGGAAGGTGCCGCGTTGCAACGCCCACCTCGGGACTCGGCCGTGGAGCCAGTGCTGCAGCGGTCTCATATGGAGTAGCCCCAGCGGCGTGACCGCCGCCGCGGCCGCCATATGCCCCAGGAGCCTCTGAAACAGTTTCAGTGGGACCGCCGTCCTGCTCTTGAACGTATTCAAGCAGTTCAACACAGACTGAGCACGTTCCTGCGTGAGGAGTGCTGTCTGTTCTACCGAGTCCAACTCCATACCGAGAAATGAGATCCTCTGCGTCGGGGAGAGTTTTGCTCTTTTCCCAGTTGACCTGAAAGCCCAACAGTCTGAGGTGTGAAAGCACCAAGTCCCTATGCTCGCACAACTGATCCTGAGACTGAGCAAGTATAAGCCAATCGTCGAGGTAGTTGAGAATGCGAATGCCCTGCTCTCTCATGGGAACAAGGGCTGCCTCCGTAACTTTCGTGAAGACATGGGGCGACAGGGACAGCCCGAAGGGCTGGACCTTGTACTGGTATGCTCGCCCCTCGAACGCAAACCGCAGGAAGGGCCTGTGGCGCGGAAGGATCGAGACATGAAAGTACGCGTTCTTCAGGTCGATCGCTGCGAACCAGTCTTGGGGACGAATACACCTGAAAATGCATTTCTGCGTAAGCATCTTGAACCGGAGCCGGTGAAGGGCCCGGTTCACGAAGCGCAGGTCCAAGATAGGTCTCAACCAGCCGCCTTTCTTGGGTACAATGAAGTAAAACCCCATCTTCATATCGGCTGAAGGGACCGGCTCTATCGCATCCTTCGCCAGTAGGACTGCTATCTCTGCACGCAAGACAGGGGCATCTGCTGCTTTCACTGAGTAAAGTGGACGCCCCTGACTTGGGGACGCCAGGTGACTTAATCGCATAGCCGAGCCTGACGGTTTTAAGGAGCCATCGGGACGGGCTGGGTAGTTCTAGCCAGGCTCCCAGACACCGCGCTAGTGACATCAATGTAACTACAGGCGTACCCGCAGTGGGGCGTAAAGGAACGCAGGGACCCGGCCCCGGGCGTCTCATTGCCAGTCCGAGGCGGGGTCTGGGTGTGTGCAACACTGACCTGCGTTTGAGCCGAGGGTGCGTGGGTAGTCCGTTGGTTGCCCATCCCGCTCCACCACTGGGCCCCCCCCCCCTGCTCCGCTGGCGAGAGATGAGGGTGAGTGTGATACGCACTAGATAGTCCACAACCCCCCGTCCCCTCTGGGAACCCAAAAAATAGAGGAATTGCTCTTTGTCGAGAATTTTGGTGTACCACTGACTGCGAGGTCAGTGGCGGGAAAAAAGGAAACAAAAGATTCTCCGCTCGGCCCTCCTCCGGGGGAGGGAGTGGCGCTTTCACCATCTCCCGAAGAGCAACTCCCTCCATCTCTGGGTCGCCCGTCTCAGGGCCTCTTGCTCTCTCGCTTGCCACCAGTTTTGGCGGGGGCCTGGACGGGCGGGGGGGCTGGCCTGCGGCCGGCTCCTCGACGTGGTCTTGCTGGCTGCTGCGGACGCTGCCTGGAGCGGGGCGGCGGCAGGGGGGCCGCCCTCGGCGACGAGCCGGCTGAGGCGCTGCCGCCGGCCGGCCGGGCAGCCGCTGCATGCACGCCGGGCAGATGTACTTTGATGCCTCAGTCTGCTTTGGGCGGCGGAGAACTGCTTGGGCAAAGTTCTCCAACCAGCGTCGCCGGGGGTAAAGGCCGTTCTTGGGACACGGGGGCGTTTCAGAATCTGTCTTGTCCTCTCGCGCATGTCCGGCCAGACACATCGAGATGGGCGCTCCTGGACCCGCCATAGGTACATGGACGACCCAGAGACCACCGTAACCGGTTCGTCGCTCTAGCGCGAGGTCGCGTCGCGGCGTGCGTTAGTTCTTTGAGACTTCCAGGTCGTGGACCACCTCGTGCAAGTCCCTCATGCCTTGCCTGTTCACTTGCAATAACGCCGACGTGTAAAGGCTGACGCCGCTCTCCACAGGCCGATAGGCAGTATCGACAAGGCCGATGATTTGTTTCCTACAGGCCCGGGAGGGGAGCAGTGGTTTGCCCCGCCAAGTGGTAGCGGCGTTTGGACACAATTGCATCGCAACAGACCGCTTCACCTGGGGGACTCCCGTATACCCCCGCGCTGGACCCCCATCGAGGATGGTGAGGGAGGATGAGCCACCGGGGCAGTTTCTGGCAGTAAAAGGTGCCGTCCAAGACCCAGCGATCTCATCATGCACTTCACGGAAGAAAGGCACTGGAGTGGGGCCCTGAGAACCAGCACCCGCCACCCCAAGAAACCAATCGTCCAACCTTGAGGGTTCGGGACGCGGTGGAAGATCCCACTCGAGCCCGACACTCTCGGCGGCACGGGAAAGCATAGCCATCATTTCCGGATCCTCTCCGGCAACCGCGACCGTCCCAGAGGGCGGCAGCGCAGCCGAATCTTCCTCTCCAGAAAGCTTTGGCTCACCCTCCGATGCTGCAGTCGACATCTGTTCGTCGGGGGAGCCTCAGAAGAAACAAGTGGTACCCCCCGGAAGGGTCCAGCCTGCTCTACTGAAAGCTCCGCTGGTTTCGCAGTGCCGGCGGGTTCGGGCATCCCCGGAGGGGAATTCCTCACCGTGACCGTAAGACCAGTCCGCCCACCGCCAGAAAAAGGACGCCACCAGAGGGAACCCCAGATCTAGACAGTGGCACGGGCACTCCGCCCCCTTACAGGTAACGGAGTCCGGTCCGCAACTCCGAGATGGTCATGCCCCCGCAATGGGAGCATGATTCATCCACGAAAGCCACCTCAGCGTGCTACATGCCCAGGCACGTGAGGCAGCTATCGTGACCATCACCCGGCGCCAGGTAACGACCGCACCCAGAAACGCACGGATGGTATGACATCTTTAAAAAGACGCGTCTTTAAAAAGACGTTCCACCCGTGAAGCTCTTTTAGTATGGAATTTGCTCTTTTAGTGTGCCGAAGCGCACAGGGGAGATGGCCGTCTGCAACACACACTGGGGTAGTGCAGCCTGTTGTGTGCAATCCACTCGACACGGGAAAACCACCGCCTCTGAAGCGCCGTCCACCAGCACGAGAATCCACCGAAGAGCGTGCTTGACTGTAGTTTATCACTACTGCAGAGGTCAGGAGCAGAACGATAGAACCGCTCGTCTCCGAAGCGAAAAGCTGAATATGCGCTTCATCTGCTGCCTACTTATACTAACGCTGTTATCAGCGGCAGCTGGATGCAATAATCACATCCCAGTGTGCATTGGTTCGTTTAGTTTACACTCGAAGTAGATTGGTCCCTCTAACCGAGATCCCAATTCGTCGGTCATCCGAAGTGACGTCGAGAGTGGCCGACTGCGAGGGAACTATATTTAGTGTGGAAGGAGCTCATTTGAAAAATTTCAGCTCATGAGCAGAAAGCAAATAATGTCTGTGGCAGTTCTGCATTGAAGAGCGTCTTCTTCACATACTATATACTCATTCATAACTACAATAAAGAAATCACTTAATGGTTGTTATGTTAGAGTAGAAGTTGTGGTAAATGCACCTACAAAAATCACTAGTATGCCTTCTTACCCTAGTAATAATTAGAAGGGCTGTGTGGCCAGTAGAAATTCTCTGTAATACCACAGTGTGATTTCAAAAAACCAGAGCTGGAAATAATCTATTCTGCATAAACTGTCACAGATGAGAGCTTGTTATATTTTTAGTTTTACCACAGTGTGATGCTCCGCTTGTGTTTGGTGGAAACATGGTCTAACTGTAGGTTGTTTATGACCTTTATGGTATCACAACTTGTTGTTGTGTCTTTGGCTTTTTTCAATCTGTTATGTAATGTGAAGCTGTTTTGTAATAGTGCCAATCTTATCGTTTATTTCTGAAAAAAAACCTTTCTGCTATTTGTGGGTTGAATTTCCTGAAAAAATATACCTATATTTTGATATACACTTCTATTTAAAATTTGGGGTTATTATAATTTTTTTTTTTTTTTAACTTATTTAGAAGAAATTAATACTTGTATATTCAGAAGGAATGAATTTAATTGATCAAAAGTGACAGTGAAGCCATTTATAATGTTAAAAAAGATTTATACTTAAAAAATTAAGCAACACAACCATTTTCAACGTTGACAATAATAAGAAATGTTTCTTGAGCACCAAATCAGCATTTTAGAATGATTTCTGAAGGATCATGTAAGATACTAAAGGCTGATCAAATTCAACCTTGGTGAGTATAAGATACTTCTTTCAAAAACATTAAAAAACCTTTTTGACCCCAAACATTTGAATGGTAGTGTATACTAATACCAGATTTAAATAAAAATACCACATATCACACATAGTCTACATAAATTGTTATTATACATGAATTACAAAAAGAAAAGTTATTCACAACCCTAAAGAAATCAGTCATTGTGGCCCCTGAACTTTCAAAAGTAAGTCGTCCCTGGTATATTGAATTATTAAGAATCTTTTTTTTTTTGTTGCATAGTATCATTTACTACATACATTTCTTATTCATCTGCAAAACTTTTACTGACCTACATCCCCCACAAACACTGTCTGTTCATCAACCCCACAACCTGGCAGACATGAACTTTTCCATTCAAGCATTCAAAGTAGAGAGCACGTCTGCTTTCCCATGGTGCTTCTCACTTCTGCATGGTCCCTGGGTTTCCTTATAATTCCTCACCTGGTCATGACACTCGGTTACTCCTGAATGGTATATTTTGGTAATGGGGCTGAAGATCAACCATGCAGATAGGACAGTACTATAGAGATATAGTGTTATTGAAGAAGGAGCAAAGTCATTCTGAAAAGTAATGGACTCCACTAGTCGGTTCCAGGAGATTTCAGTGCAGCCTTCCTGGACTGATAAAAAATATAGTATTTCCTTTGCAACGCATTTGAAAATTATAGTGTTTTTCCTCAGAGGACACAGACCTAATTGTATGTATATTTTCAGTTTCTGCTTGGAAATTATGCTATAATAAGAAGCATATAGCCTGTTCTTTATTAACCAGTGTGATGAATGGTTTAAAATGGTTAATTGTATTCCCCATTGTACCGGAAAAAAAATAATCTTACTCATTACTTTTATCTTGTTTTACAGTAAAAAATATCTAAGCATTGATGCAGTACATGATCCTAAGAAGCAAAATTGTGTAAGAAAAGGAAAATAATTTTCAGAGAATATCTTGAACAATATGGTTGTTGGTTGGTTTGAATTTTTAATTGAATATTTACATTAATTAATTATTTAGTATATTATAATTTTTTTTTTTTGCTCATTATTTTCTGGTTTTGTATTATATATCATATACCATGACTTTTTATTTTTATTTTTATTTTTTTTATATTATTATTATTTTTTATTTTACTTTGGGGAAAATAGTTTATTCCTGTTTTAAGCATAAATCTAACGAAATGTTGTTAGGTTAATGCTTAAAACAATGCTAGTGGGATAATAAAATGTGCAGTGTGCTGTTAAAGTGCAGTACTTAGCCCAAAATGGTGATAAAAGTGATACGATTCTGTAATATTTTAGATATCATGCAGTGTGATGCCTGGCTGATTTTAATCAAGTAAAAGCACAGTCTCTTGCTGAGATTGTACTGATTGGGTCAGTAAAAAAAATGGTGTGCATGCTGCTATTTAATTAGTTTTTTTTTTTACTAATCTCATTACAACAATGGCCGCTTTAAAGATGCTCTTTGGCCACATCTGGTAATTCAGATCTCTTCCCCTCACTGTTACAGTTCATCACCTTTCTGCTTCCTAGGTTCATTCTGTGGCATTAAATCCTGAGGTGAGATTCAGGGCTTAGTTACAGTTCAGAGTTACGGCACATCCTTGTAGATACTCACGAAATAGATGGAGTTCTATTATCAGGAGACATCTACGCTATCAAAAAGTGATTGTGTCTTTAGCCAGACAGTATGTTTCTCCACTGCACAGTCAGAAAATTTGATTATCTTCAATAAACAGACTGTTTATCTGCAGTCTTTTGCTCCTTATCTTCACAACATATAAGAGTCGGAGAAAGTGAGATGGACCACCAAACAGGAGCACTGCTTTTATATTAAATTATAGGCTCTTATCAGTGAGAACCATACAGTATTTGAAGGCAACATTTTCGCATGTTAAGGGGCTGGAACACAGGGATGAGATGGTATGGATGGTAGAACGTGTTTTTTTTTTCATTTTTCCATGCAGGCTTGGACAACATTCAGAAGATTGCAGCTCAAGGTCGTTATGAGCTCCGCATTGACATGAAAGACAGCCAGGAGTCTGTATATGCCAACTATGACAGGTTTTCCATTGGAGATTCCAAGAGCCTCTACAAACTGCGGATAGGAGAGTATAATGGCACCGCAGGTGCGGCTGGAGGACATTTGGGCATTCATTTTACATAGACAGAAAGGAAATATCTTGTTTTTGATTCATTCAATCATTTAAAACACCCCAGAGATGATCTCTTCAGAGTGGTTTTGGATATTTAAGCCTATTAGTTGTAATTATGTTCTCTTTTTGCTTCAGGTGACTCTCTAAGCTACCACCAGAGCAGACCTTTCTCTACCAAGGACAAGGACAATGATATCGCGGTCAATAAATGTGGCCATGTCTAAAAGGAGCTGGTGGTCCAAAACTGTCAGCGGGGCCAACCTTAAATAAAATAAAATAAAATTAAATAAAAAAAAAAAAAAATGGCAATACGGGAGAGCCAGACATAGTCAGGTAAGCCAGTAGGTCTTTAAACATGTAGACGAAATTGTTCTGGTTCAGTCACAAAGTAGCTGTTCTGCAAATCGTGGCGAGCGAAATCCAGTTGTTTCAATAGGAATCTTAGAGATTGGGAATATCAAGTGAGGGCAAAAGTTTCCCTTGCAGATTTAACTAACAAGTCAAGATTTGCCATCGTTTGACCAGCACAAAGCTGCTTGGTTTGAAAGTGGCTTCTGTTTGAGCGGTGGTTCAAAGATCACTAGACTCTTGATGACAGTTGACCTTTTTTTGCCCCTGAAAATTTGCTAATGTGGCCTTAACAACTTAATACAAGGGTCGTTTCCACCGCCTATACAGTATATGGAATTACAAGAAGGCAAAACCTGCCTACACATTAAAAATCTCATAGGAACTTATTACGATCTTAATTCAGCGAATTGGTCTTACACCTACAGGGCCTTTGTGCTTTGTGACTCATTGTTTGTGGTTTTGTTTGCAAGGGCAGGCGTTAAAAAGACAGGAAACACGCAGAAGCATTTTGAAGTTAACTGAAAGCAAGTAAAGCTCAATATGTGAGAGTCACAGGCCAATGGTAAAAATATTCTAGATCCGTCCTTGCTCAATTGCATTGTGTCATGTCCTGTTGTCTCACTGTCTGCTTTCATTTCAGCTTTCTCACAAGCTTTAGGGGGTTGGTGTAGCTTATTATAACCAATAAGGTCATATTTCCCATTGGTGTCAGTGGTATTTTTTCATAGAAGCAGAGGTTAACACTCTGAAAACTAATAAAGGTTTTTACAAGAAAAATATTCTTTTGAGAGGTGTTCTTTGTGAAGTATTTCAGTGGCAATAACACTGAATTGCTGAGCAATGTTGTACATAAATATTACACACATGATTTTATGCATTTTGATAGATACTGAAATGTACATTATCAACATACTGACAGCATCTAAAAATATTTTACTTATGTATAGCTTATCTACAAATTGTACAGGTCTTTAAAGAGGTCATGACATGGATTGTTTTATTATTTTAATGGGTTCCTTGAGGTTTACTTATAATGTTAGTAAAGTTTGCACACACAAAAAAAAACAAAATAAATATGAGGGAAAATGATTATTTAAAACCCTCATTCTTACCCTCTGTCTAAAATGACTTGTTTTTAAGGGGCATGTAATTTATGGCTTGCCAGTAATCGGCCACTGTTATGATTGGCTAACGTCATTGCATTGGAAACAGTATCAATGCCCAGTATCAGTGTTTTGACAACATGATCAAAATAAAACCGTAATTTCCAGATAAAGCATTATGATATAATTTACCTACGGTTTGTGATGTAGCTGCAGTCAGATCTAGTACCATTTCATCTTTCAAAAAATATTTCTTTGTGAACTCTCCATGACACTGTGCCTCAATTACAAAACAAAATGCTTTGATCAATCCTGTGACATGATCCAGGATGCCATTAAAAATAAACTATCCACTTGTTCCTTACCCCTATCCCACTTGTTCTTTCACTCCATTTGTCCTATTGACTGACTCAAGTGTGTGGACTGTGTCAGAAAGTGAACGAGCATCTGTATACTGTATCCACTGTAGACAAGACAAATGTGACAACACTCTCATTCAGCGTAATCAAGTGTCACGCCTTTAAGTGACTAAACGCCAGTGGGCAGGGCCTATGGTAAGAAGATGACTATTTGTCTATGTCTTGCTCTGGAGGCAGTGTTTATGCAAACGACTGTGCCCAGGTAACTATATCTTGCACCTCAAGATTCAAACGAGTCGTTTTTGGAGCTTGATTAAATAAATGCTTTGTTTATAATGAGGAGGATGTTTAAACTATGAAACATGCAGAAAGTTTTAATGGTACAAAGACCTCTTATATGCCAAAAAATCAAGGCAAATGCATGTCTTGACCCCTTTAAAACTTTTCTGGCAAAACTGAAATTAACAAAATGGTTTCGTTGTAGCCTACCATGACTTAATTAAATTTATTGAAAAATTCCATAAAATTAACCTATGGATTCAGTGAGGTTGCACAATCCTGTATATCAGTTGCTGGATTTTAGATATTTTTTAATGTTTTACAAGCACTGGTCAATATTTTAAATGTTCATGCTCGTTTTCAATATTTTTACATTTAGATTACATTTGCTTTCATCTAAACCGCTCACTTAAAGTACTTAATAATGCTAATAACATTGTTAAATCTCAAAATTATTAATAAACTGTTTAAAACAAGTTTTTATTTGTATTTATTTTTGTAGTGTTGAATTTTTATGAGTTATCGCAAATATATATAAAACGCAATTAATTATTGGCTTATCAGAATTGGCTAGGATTTTAATATCTGTCTATCCCTCAAATTAGGGTCTTGAACCACATAGAATTCGTAAACATTTCTTCTTAAGTTTCTATGAACGTAAAAGGGTTTACATTAAGTGCTTTAAAAACAAAATCTTATTTGTATGTATTGTATCTGTGTCTTTCATTAAACATATGGACCCTGGAGCACAAAACCAGTCATAAGTAGCACGGGTATATTTGTAGAAATAGCCAACAATATTGTATGGGTCAAAATGATCGATTTTTCTTTTATGCCAAAAATCATTAGGATATTAAGTTCCATGAAGATATTTTGTAAGTTCCCTATATATCAAAACGTAATTTTTGATTAGTAATATGCGTTGCTAAGGTCTTAATTTGGACAACTTTAGAGGCGATTTTCTCAATATATATTTTTTTTTGCACCCTCAGATTTCAGATCTTCAAATAGTTGATTCCGGGCCAAATATTGTCCTATTCTAACAAACCATACATCAATGGAAAGCTTATTTATCAGCTTTCAGATTATGTATAAATCTCAATTTCAAAAAAATGGACCCTTATGACTGACTGGTTTTGTGGTCCAGGGTCACATATGGCAATGTATCTGTGCTAGATGTATGAATACCTACTGTATGAATGCTAATGCGATCATAGATAAATAACTGTTTGCGTATTGACATTATGTGTTTGACTTCGGCAGGGTATAAACTGGTATCACTGGAAAGGCCATGAGTTTTCCATCCCTTTTGTGGAGATGAAGATGAGACCTTTCAACTACCGCAGCATCAGTGGCAAGCGGAGGAGGTCCACCCATTAATCTACCGTCCTACTAGCTGTTTCTATTTTTAAATAGGGCGAGGAGGACAGAAGGAGCGATGTAACTTATTTAAATCTTCGAATGACAAAATCCCTTTGACGAATGTCTGATGTAAATTGTAAACCTTGAGGTTCGGTGACTTTCTATATGTGTAATGCTATTTGTTCAGCTCCGGGAGATTGAAGACTAGGTAGGGTTTGGTATTTTTAGCACGTTTACAGTATGAGGCCTGTGGAGAGAACCTCATTATTAAGTGAAGAAAAGATAATTTCTCCCTTTGAGATAAAAGATTTTAGAAGAAAATGAATGCCCGTTAAAATGAGATGCTTATATTTTTATAAATGATGAGAAATACCTTTAAAAAAGTAACTGAATGATTTTTGGTCAGTTTTGATTTATGTTCATGTGACCCATTACAGTGTTGTATTTTGCATTTACTGCACCCTGAAGCAAACACTATTTGCTTTATTGTAACTGCATTTTTAATTTCATATTTAAACTTAAACATTAACAGTTGGCCATTGTACTGTTAAAGCGTTGCAGTCGAGGTTGAAGTTGCAAATGTTGGGTTTTCTGGAAAAGATGATACAAAACACAAAATGTTATTATTATTATTGAAACCTCAGAAACCAAAGAATTATTCAGTATCTGAGGTCAAAACCGATTGAAAAAAGAATGATCACATGCTTATCACTCATATAATTTGCCCCATATTTGATTTGATTTTTATTTTAAATTTTACAATTTTGTGCAAGGCTGATAAGTAATACTTTTACATCATAGTTTTTTTGTTTGTTTGTTTATAAGATATAAACTTAGAGCACTGATATGTACATATGAAAAACTCATATGGAAAATTTTTACATAGTTATGTTTCACATTCCATGCTTTGAGTGTTTTGTTCCTGTAGACTTGAAAGAATAATGGTGTCCATCTGTGTCTTGGTAAATCCTCTAGATTAATGGCAATTCATAGATGAGTGCAGGAGAATTGCAGTATGTGTTTTGCACTGCAGTAGTACATGCAGAGTGAAGACCATCTGAAGGGTTCTTTTCATAGATCTTCTGTTCCTTTCATGCATAGTCATTGTAAAATGGAGTTGGACAGACACCTGCTGACAAGCAGTCAAGCTTGAGCTTTCAAGACCTGACGTACACACAATAGGTCACAAAAGTAATGCAACTCCTAGTGCAACTTAGAACATAGCCTTTCTTCTTTTACCTTTTTGTACCTGACAAGAATATATTATTTCATTCTGTAGTTTAGCATGGCCTCAGTGTATTTTGTACAGTGATTGAAAGGTTTGTGAAGGAGTACGACCATGTCATGTTTTTTCTAAACCTTCCTCATACAATGTAAGTTTTACCTCAGCAAGATAATTTAGATTTTTCTTCTTTAATTTATCTGTATGCTCTACCCATTTCTGGCAAGGCTGTAGACAAATATTGTTCAGTTCTCCGGAGTTCTGCTTCTCACAACACCTGTTTCGCATAGTCTCAAATCTCCTAATGAGCCTCTTCTGAGAGACGGCACTATGATGTCTTCAAAGAGTTTCTACGCTTTTCCTTTGCTTCTATTTTTTCTTTCCTTTTTGAGGGGTAAGATTAGAGAGTGTAGCAACAGCTGGGAGGGGAACTAGAAACCAAGTAAATTCTTAATCAGCTCAAGCTAATTGCATTTAACACTGAAAAATACTTACATTTTGCTTGCAGCAGAAGGCATCGTTTTCTCCTGTTACTGTTCTGTAGAGAACATGGGTGGAAATATGTGTTCTTCTGTTTTCTAACTGTTTCCGTCAGAAAACTAATTGTTTGTGGGTTCACAGTGAAGCAGCCCTTCTGTAGTTATTTCTGAAAGAGGAATAGAGACTTTAGTGTTGTGTTGACTGATTGAGACAGCTTCTCAACAGAGAGAGACAGCAGATTTTCCTCCATTATTCATTGACTCAGCATATGGTGGGGGCACTTCAAGTCCCCTTCATTCTGACATGCCTCCCATCCACCAAACCACTTGGTTCAACATTCACCACGGGAGCACACTTAAAAACATGTTACACACAACACTTGGAACTAGGTCATTTTACCACTCTCATATACATTTATTTAATTTCATTAGGATATTGTAAAAATCCCCTACATTTTGTACCTAAGAGGATGTTGTAGAGCAGTAAAAATGTTTGACTGCTTGTCCTTTACCTCTATGGCTCTTGGAAAAATGTGTTTAGCATGAACACTAATGAAGCAGGTAATGTGTGCAAAAGAACGGTCTTTGAGACATTTGTCCCTAACTCGCTAACCACATTGTCAGATAACCTTGGATATTATTGTAACTGATCAAATTAGCTCTAGTTCAACTTAAAATGTGCTGTATAGTTCCTTTTTTAATACATTTTCTACACATTAATAAAATATTCAAAATAAACAAATCTGAGTTTGACTGTGAATTTATTTATTTACTTATTTCACCATTGCAGGCTGTGTACCTAAATACAAGCCTAAATGATGAACAGTTTTGTTAACATACTCAACCCTTGAATATACTGACAAACAGATAAAATATTAACAGGGATTTATAGCACAGTTCTGCGCACTTTCAAATTTTATTGACAGAATGGTGTTTCATCCGCACTTGGACGTTTAACTGTTGTGCTGATTGCCTGTGTTTTGTGCGTCAAACCGTTTTAGTCTGTGCATTTCTGGTGTGGATATTTCAGAATTTTTTCTTTTTGCAAGTCACATCGATATACCGGTTGGTAAGTTCATGAGTGAGTCAAAGACTTCGCTCAAACAATTCGTTCAAAACACTGATTCATCATGAACAGTGTTGCCAACTAATTTTCAGGGGAAGTTGCTAAAGGAAGGTCGATTTGTTGCTAAAAGTTGCTAAATGATGTTGTGATGTCATTGCGCGAAGACGTCATTACGTAACCACGACGCAAAATTGTGTCACTACATCAAATCTCAGCAAAAATATATATTTATGTTAATTTAAATTTGTTCGTAAAATACTATAAATGCATAATATAATGTTAAAATATAAAAAACCATTTTTATATACACAACATTGAATTATTGAACACTTACAAGTTTTTTTTATTAGCTAGTAAAACCACACATTCTGAACAATTATAGTTTTAAGCAGTGTATTAGTAGTCAGTATGCTACACTCTCAGGTTTTTACCTGCATTTTAAATTACGCATTGTATTTTGTGTTTTCGGGTTACAGGGTTACAACGGCTAAGTGATAATGGATAACGGATAATGTCGGGAAAATTACTAGTACTTCCCCTACTGTGCCATTTTTTTACAGTGTACTAACTGATCAACAATCACAGGTACAAGCTGCTAACAAGGTGTATCATAAATGAACAATTTTATTATTTAAATTATTATTGTTATTATCAAATTGAACAATTGCAAATAGCAATAATTTAATTCATGTGATGTGTGTACTGCTAGGCATCTTTGTTTCCTCTTTTTGTGTAATTTAGATGTAAAATGTGTGCCTTTTTTATCGTTTGAGTCACTTATCAAAAGTAGCCAAATAAAATTTAAAAATAACTAAATTTGTTGCTAGGTGCTTTTGGAAGAAAAAGTTGCTAGGGTAGTCTGAAAAGTTGCTAAAATTTAGCAACAGAATTGCTAAACTGGCAACACTGATCATGAAAAAGTGTGGTGCCGCTCCCAGACCCCGGAACGTTTATGCTTGTACTTTAGTTATTTTGTTGGCGGAGCAAAAAACTACACAAAAGTAACTGGACAAATATTACTTTTTAAATGTAAGGTACTCAATATTAATTCTTGTGATGAATGTATGTGACGATTAAACAAATATTCGCAAATAGTATAATAATAAATAATAAATATTAACAAATAGCGCTTTGGATAAAAGGTTGCTATGATAAATAAATAAAAATAAATAAACAAAGCTTTGCAAAGGAGTCCAGAGGCTTACCTCCCAAATGTAGGATATCTGAATTCATTACATGAAGTTCATCAAACATGGTCTACGTTGTAGCGGTAAACTTGCCTTTTATTGGAATTTTTTTGTAGAACCAAAAAAAAAAATGAGCGTCAGTTCTTTTGAACCCATGTTTTTATTTATTTATTTATTTTTTGGAGAAAATAAAAATGTAACATCACTATTGAACTGTTTTATGCAAATAACACACCATTGAGCTGTTGGTCTAAATATGCAAGACCACTGAATAAAAAATGTTAAGGGATGCATGCGCTTCTGTAGGAAATGTTCATATGAGTACAAAAAGGAAATGGAGTCAGTGGTGGTTGCTTGGTGACAACATTTTATATGCCGTTTATTTGTGCTACTCTCCCGTTTGTGCGTCATACATTTCACAACCATAGACGCACTCTTGCTAGGTGTTCATTTATAATCTAAAAATACATAGGAAATCCTCTTTGTAGGTGATTCTATTCACCATTACAGCTGTAATAACCCCTTTTATCTACTTGAGGCGGGTGGACAGCAGTCTTGAACTGACTTGCTAGGGCTTGTATTAAAGTAACATTAATGCTTGCCTTTTCAATGCTTTCTAGGTGGTATGAGGTAGAGATGAGAGCCATGCCGCAGGTATTTACAGAGCACACTTAGCCTGATAATGCACTCTATGGCCTGATGACCAACCAAAAGGGCTCTTGAAATGGTTGAACCCCCTGGCCTCAGAACCTCTTTGCTCTATTATCAGAGCTGTTGGTCCCTGCATGCACCGTGCCCAGGGTGAATCTGATGTAAGTAGGCAGATACACCACCCCCCAAATCTTCACAAGTCACTGAACGCTGCGAACTAATCACTTCTGACACTAGAATATAAGAGGCTGGGCGGCTGCCTGTATGAGGACTTACTAATTGCAACACGCACACGGGGGTTAAATCAGAAACCAAGTTCAAATCTCTGGAACAGCTTCAACAGAACCAGTGGAGGTACGTTCGGTGTCACATGCACATCTTGTGGAGGAACGCCAGAATCGATGTACATCTGAAGGTAAGCAAAATGCATGCAACTGCATGTGATTTCTATACAGAAGAATAAATAGTTTGCTAAAAAGAAGTGATGTGTCTTTATTTGTAGTTTCTTTTCCTGATCTTGACAGGTCTGTGGAACTGAGAAATGAAACAAATGAGATTAGATGAGATTAGAAGCATGCATCATTTACAGTACACTTTTTTAATTAGCCTGTAAAGTATAAAATGTTTTATGTTGGTTAATCAATCAGGCAAAGCATTGAAGTTTGTGTGTTTAGTATTATAATACTACCTGTCTTTAAAGATTTATTTCAGAATAAGATCATTTTCATCCATCCTGACTTCACGGCTCATTTAGGCTGCAATATGCATGGTAAACTAACTGAAAAATATGAGCGTTCTTCATCTGTGTGTGATGAATTAGTCATTGTTTTGATTGTTTGCTTGTAGAACTGAAAAGTGTCATACCGGAGACGCATGTTGTCATTCAAACAGAAAGACAATAAGTTTATATTGCACCTCATTTTGTGACATGCGTGACAATTGTTGAAAAGACATTGCTTGGATTTCTAGGGCACACTTCAGCTTGATGTATGAAATATAGCTTTGCAGAAAAGAAGCTTTTAGTACAAAATCAGGCTTTTCTGAGTTCCCCAGCCATGTTGGAATTTATGCTCTCAAGCAACATCAACCTTCTTGTAGTGAGCATGCCCAAGCTTTTGTCCCTTTATCAAGATGTCTCAACATACAGTGCAAAAAACACAGAAGTGCCCTTTAGGGCAGGAAACCCAATAATAAGTACAGGCCTGAGGCCTTTTATGGGAGGAATTATTTTGCAACTGTTTTGTCTTTTTGCCTCAATATGGTCCAGGCTGAACCCAATCCTTGTATTACTTCAAATGATTCATTCTATTTCAAGCTTTATGTTGTCAGCTGAAAAAGATTCAGTACTTTAAAAGAATTGTAACTTTTAACAGAACTTAAAAAATTAGACTGACCTTCATATGACCATATTAAAAGTCCTTCAAATGTTTCTTCCTTTAAAGAAAAATGCAGCAGAAGTAAACATTCACACATTCAGCCATGATCTCTGTAATCATCTCTTTCTTTCTCAAGCTACTTGCTTGCTTATGTATTTTGAGTAATTTATGTTGATATTCTGAACAATGTCAACAATACTAACATACGGTCATGTGTTTAGACTACCTAACAACATGATATACTTGTGTTAACAAGACTGCTGTCATAATCTAAATAAAAATCTGAGATGCATTAGATAATGTTAGAGGGATAGTTCACTCAAAAATGAAAATTATGTCATCATTTACTTATTCTCAAGTCATAGCAAAACTTGCTGAACAACAACAACAAAAAAGACATCTTGAAGAATGCTGATAAAAAAGTGTGAACTTCTGTTGTATTTTTGGTCTATATGGGGAAACCAAAACTCTTTAGTTAGCCAACTTCCCTTCAAAATATTTTCTTTTATGTTCCACAGAAGATGACTATTCCTTAAGCATTATCTTAATATTGCATAAAATCAAAATAATATGACCTGCGCAAATTGTAGTGCTCACTACCAATGTCTCAAAAAAGGAGATTACTGTTATTAAAACTATTGAAATATTAGTCAGAATTAAGTGGTTGTTTAAGAAATGATATGCTTAATTTATGTTTGTTTGTTTATTTTATGATGTTGTTGTTCAGTTTTCTTCCATGTGTCTTTTTAAGCACAAATAACTTTTGTGCTTAAATGAAAGTATAGAAAGCAAAAAGCACACTTACTGTAAGTTAATTGGTAATCAGTTCAACAGGAAATGACGCAAAAACACCAGTGACTGACATAAATATTTAGTTAATCTTTTTAAGAAAATTATGAGAACAATTTGTCCATGAAGTAGTATAGTTTATTAGCCTAACTAGATAGGCTGTTCGTGTGAAATTATGGTGAGGTACAGTCTGTATTTTGACTATATTCTAATTTTAAACATGGCTTATTCAATTACATTTTTAAATCTGTTTTAGAATTCAATTAATAAAACCACATATTCTCACAATACTGTCCACCTCTCACAGCATACTGATCTTTATCTAAGTGTGACAGTGGGAGGGATGGGTTGAGTGTGAAAACAGGAAGCTCAATTTCAAGGTTCAACACAAATTTGTGTAACCTTGCGTCTTTTCTAAATTGGGTAGTTCCCTGTTTTAAGAAATGTGTCCCTCCAGAAGTCTAGTAATGAAATGTACAAATTTTACACACAAACTGTACCTCATTGTTGGTTTGAAATGAAACAGTATACAAAAAAGTTACTCTGTGAATTACCCTATTCTTCAGCAGTATTGCGAGTTAGGAGGGAGCAGGTCCATTTATGGCAGAGCACAGAGCATTCACTGGTCCCTCTTCTTGTTTTCATAGCGTTGTTCTGATACATTTCTTTAGAATGACTCATGAGCTATAGTTGTGACTGGTTAGGAACGGCCTGGGCTATATTTGGATTCAGAGGCAGCCTGCTTTATTTTTCAGTAGGGGGACTACACATAAACCTAACACCCTAATGTTTCCAAAGCACACTCTGTGCCTTTGGGATGTGCCGTTTGCTGCTTCTGAAGGATCCAATCAGAGGACAGAACGTCAGACAGAAAGATGATGGAAGAAGCTGGTAGAGAGAGATCATTTTTGAGTTCTGCCTTCCTTGGAGGTTTAGCAGTCTTGCCTCAGCATAGATCTATACAGTTGGGTGTGAATAACCACACTAACTTCAAGCCTGTGAGACATCAAAAGGTTTACATCATCAAGGACACAACAACCCAAGTCTGGTAGAAGGTTTCACAGATTTTACATTCACACATGTAAAATCCAGACAATGCTTCTCTTGCTTCTGTTTAAGTTTAACAAAGCAGCCAGGACTGTCAAAATTGTGAAAGCAGTGTTTGAAGCGAGCATCAGCAGGGTTGGAAACCTTCCTGTTTCGCTTGGTTGACTGAAGTTCATGTATTGAACGTGCCCAAAATAAATGCTCAGTTCTGCATTTTTCAGTTTTTCCATGCTTGATAGATCACAGTACACAGTCTTTGTGTCGCTTCACTTCGTGTATATACAGTGTGTGTGTGTGTGTGTGTGTTTATATATATATTCGTAATAAACAATGCCAGGTTTATTAGACAACTAGATTAAGAAGCAAGGTTTTGTTTTTAAATTGTGTAAATGATTATGTGTGTGTGTGTGTGTGTGTGTGTGTGTGTGTGTGAGGTGTGTGTGTTGTGTGTGTGTGTGTGTGTGTGTGTGCTGGGGTGGTGTGTGTGTGTGTTAATTAGTTAGTAATTATTTTAACTTTGGAAGAATAAAATATTGTATGATTAATTTATAAATTTGAAACAGGTAAAAAATAAAAATTGTAAAAAAGTATCTAAGACATTTTGTTCTAGTCAAAAAAGTGTAATCAAAAAAATTTAGATTTAGATGTTTACTTCAATTTCATTTGCCAAAAAAAAATCCTGAAAAAATTGTATAAGATATATAAGGTCTCAACAAAAATGTTAATACAATAATAATAATACAATATCTAATTCTAGGTACAATGATTTTTGAAGGATCATGTGACATTGAAGACTGGATTAATGGCTGCTAAAAATTCAGCATTTTTATACAGTTATTCTAATAATAATATGAGACGCAATATAATAATATATTCTAAGACAGATATTGTAATAATACTTCCCAATATTACTCTTTTTACTTTGTTTTTGATCAAATAAATATAGCCTTGGTGAGCATAAGACACTTAAAAAAAACATTAAAAATAGTACTTACCAAAAACATTTGAATGGTAGTGTAATATTCACTACTATAATTCTATAATATTATACAAAAAAATAGTAGGGAATATTATGAGTTAGAAAATAATTAAGGGAAATGGGGCTAAACTGACAGAAAATTAGATGTTTTACTGCACCTCAGTCTAAAAGCATAAGTTTCTTAAGGTACAAGAAAGGATTTGAAACTATTCTCTCGATTTAACTCTAGATCCTCAGTGAACTTTCAGAATGATTTCATTACATGCTAAAAACTGTTTGTGGGCACCATGTAAACACAGTGACACATTTTCCCCTCCCTTCGTTCTGTGACATCACAGGGAAGTTGAGTTTATAAAGTAACCACAAGAATGCAGTGTGTCAGGCAAAAGAGTTGCGAGCAGACAGAGGGCTCTTTCTTATACTGTACGACAGGAAGACTGAGAAACAGTGACTCGACTCCTCCTCTCACACTCAGGCTTCCAGGTACAGCAGTGGATATGTGCCGTGCGTGCCATTCATTCAGAGCAGCAGATTGTGTTGCTGAAATGAGGGTTATGTGATGCCCGCAGAGACGTCTGGACTGACCCCTCATCAGAGCCGGTAAGGTTTAATGCTTATGGGCTGAGAAATGATGGATTGCTAGCCTGATGAGCATCTGTTTGTCAAATGTGGCATAGCTGAGAACAGCTAACTCAATTCAGGCCATATGCCCCTTTAACTTCTGAGCTCCTCCTGCGTCGTAACTGACATTCTGTGTAATGGAGAAGCTTGTGGACATGCTGAGAAATATGTTTGTCTAATTTTGATATATACCACATGTGCATCTGCGATATGACTTGCTTAACTGCTGTCTGGCCGATATTTCTTAAATAACTGTTGACCTTTTTCCAAATTAGTCTTGGAAAAGATGTGGTAAAACCATTTTGTTTATACTGAGGCCTGGGATTGTGCACTTTGCTTTCAAGTCTGAAAAATATTGCTGTTTGACATCACCAAAGTAGGAAGGCAGGAGATACAAATCATTCATGAGTATAAACTGGGCACCTTAAATGAAGGGCAGGTGGAGGTTTATACAGGTCCTCTGGTTTTGTAAATATTTCCATAACAGGTCTAGAAGCATTGAAGTGTTTGAATATAAGACAGACTCTTTAGCTTTCAACTGATGAAACTAAGCAATTGCGCAGCGCTTTCTGTTCGCCCTCTTTCTCTCAGACACATTTTGGACCCTGAGGGCCTGTGCTGTATTTAGACAGTGTCCTCTCTTTTGTGAGGTTAATCATGTCCCTGTATGTGTCTTTTCTAAATGTGTTAAATTTGCTTGTGAGCCTCGAAAAAAAAAAACTTGTCTACCTGGTTTCATCTAATAATCTCTTCACAAAATTTGGAGGAGTTTGACTTGCACAACAGCATGTCTTTGCATGTAACTGATGTTGTCAGTGAAATTCGGAGCTCCATCCTGGCTTTGTGTGAAGCTGAGAGAGTCTTCCTGTTTAACATTCCTCTGCCCATCTGAGAATTACTTAAAGTTATTGTTCTTCTTCAGAAGGGTCATGCTGAGGAGGTGAAGGATAAGAGTAAGAACGTAGAGCTGAATGCTCTTGAAGTGTTAAGCAAGTCTACGGCTGAAACTTCAAAACGGGAAACATGATATGATGCCTTTTAGTGCTAAGCGTCCTGGAGAGTCTTCAAATTATCTGTATTTGAGAAGAGAGTTGCCTTTTCTTGCATAGGTGTTTATCACATTAAAAAAATATGCTGCACTAACTGATTTCCTGTTGTGAAACTGTCTGCAGGAAGCAGGGCGAACACATTGCCTGCATGAACCGTGCACAGCTAAAACAAGATGCTGAGGCTTCAGAAAGTTTGTGCAACATTTGGGAAACAGAGGATTTTTTTGTTTAGTAGTGGGGGAAATATGTTCATATGTAATCCCATAACTTCCATAAACTCTTACCAGACTAGTGAAAAGAAAACATCCAAAATACATATTTAAGTCTTTATTTTATCACACTTTATCTGTAGGTTTCAATCTGCATACAATATGAAAGTTTTCTCAAAATTAGTTTTTTTTTTCCTCTTGCCAAAAATCTTTATCTCAACAAAATGTTTGATTTTGGTGGAAGTTTGGTGGATTTTGAGCAGGATTGTTGAGAAATATATATATTTTAAATTGTATTATTTTTTAGCGTGAGGGAGGAAACGCACTT
This sequence comes from Sinocyclocheilus anophthalmus, assembly GCA_018155175.1. Classification (NCBI taxonomy): domain Eukaryota; kingdom Metazoa; phylum Chordata; class Actinopteri; order Cypriniformes; family Cyprinidae; genus Sinocyclocheilus; species Sinocyclocheilus anophthalmus. Next base: position 32,663 of record JADLZN010009457.1, on the reverse strand, counting down.
TCAGAAAAACACTGGTCAAGCTCAGCCTAGTAGAACATAATATCAGAATTATATTATTAGATATATAATATTTCACATTTGTCTAGGAAATTGTCCCACCCTCTTACCTGACTTTTTTTTCAGTGCAATATGTGTAACAGGGTGGATTGAAGAATGAAAGCCATCCTAGCTCACTGAAAACAACATGCTAGGCCGATGCATTTAGAAAGAATTTGTAATAGAGGTATGACAAATCCTTTATATATCCTGTATATACGGACACAACAGGGTGGACATTTTTTTAGGCTATGCAGTAATGAAAAAAAGTTTGCCTAATACTTTGTTCTTTCCTTCCAGAGAAGTGATGTCACTTCTAAGAAGCCACGTAATGTAGGGCAAATGGTTAAGATTTTAAATGGCAAGTATCAGTAAAAGGGTGGGGGGGAAATGTGTATCAAAATAAATTGAATTTCTATGTCAAAGAGAAAATGTATATACTAATACTCCAAATTGCTCATTTAAAAATATATGTATTCTTTATTTCAAAGTAAAGTTGAAAAAAAAAACGTGGGAACTTGGGGACGTGGGAATTTGCCAAGAGCTTCAAAATGTTTCTTTTTTTTTTTTTTACTATAGTTACTAATCATTATGAATTTGTGCTGATGTGGTGTATCTATGTTTGAAAAATCATGTGGCATGAAAGTGAATTAATATTTTAGGTTACACTTTATTTCGATAGTCCACTTTAGACATTCTATTAACTATAAGTAACTTTGTAACTACATGTCAACTGATTCTCAACTAATTCTCATTAATTTGCAACTACATGTCTACTAACTCTCAGAGTAGACTGTTAGTGTAGGTTTAGGGTTAGTAGAATAAGTTGACAAAGAAAGAGTTAGAAGATATTAAGCAGACAGTCTGCTAATACTCTACTAACTGCTAGTTGACATGTAGTTGCAAAGTTACTTACTGTTAATAGAATGTCTAAAGTGGACTATCGAAATAAAGTGTATATTTTATGTAAAATATGTAGTACTGTTTAATGGAGACATAAAATCCACCAATGTGAATGACCTACATTGGGTTCTAAATCTTGGGACGAGTAGCAACTTAAACTAAGTTCACATGTAATCATTAATCTTCAGTTAACCAGTGCAAATTTGCTTCATTATTACATTGATAATATTATGTTGCTGTGGTATTTGTTCTAACTGTCAGTTATCTGTCATATGGTGGTTTTCTTTCTTTTTTCAGAGCATGGAGTTTTCGTTTTTTTTTTTTTTTTTTTGTCACTGTCTATTGTTGTGGTTTATTGACTCTGACGTCAGAGTGTTTCTGTTTCTAGTTGAGAATATATTCATTGGTTCCTCATCCTTTGAAATAATGTATTATCTCTCGTTGTTTTGATAGTATATTTGTCCATTTAACTGGATTTTGTTGAAACAGTAAAACAAAAGTGAACATTACAGCATCACTGAAAGTGATCCAAAATTAGATTTTACCATCTACAATATGGAGTTCAAATAATGTTTTTTGTTTTTTGTTTTTTAAAGTTGATGTTTATTTACATGGTGCATATTTGACATTTTAAAAAAGTAAATAACTAAAAAGCACAACAAATGATACACCATAACCCACTCATTACTTATACAGGTTCGTTCTTAGACCTGGTTTGACTCATGTAGCTGTGCACTCATGACTCTGGCCTGCAACATTGATGAGAGTCAGAATACATGAGAGACATGGAGTCACTTGAGGATCCACAGCTGACTTAACTTCTGCTCTCTCTCTCTCTCTCTCTCTCTTTCTTGTTTTCTTGATATTTCTTTATTCTCTCACTCTCCATCTTTCTCTCTCTAGCCAGAAATGCCCTCATTCCATCACATCTGTGAGAGTCAAGGCAGAAGAGACTAAAATAGAGTTGGAGTCTCCAGAGGGACCAATGCTAAGAGGAATCCACCCAGTATAAACACGACCCACGATCTCTCCAATTCTCACAGCCACAAGATATGAATCGTGAAAAGTCAAACAGAAACATCTCATAAGCAATGCTTTGTTCTTAGACCCCAAAGGCAAGGCGTTTTATGAGATAAACGGTGCAGTTTGGGATTAAAGCAATATCTGTGTGCATCGAGGATTTTGAAATTGTCCATCCACCATTTATTACAACTGGCTTGTGTGATATTTCCTCAGGATGGGACTTGCTATGACATAAGAACATTTAGCAGGCCTAAACAGAACATTTAGCAGGTGTTGGATCTGGATCAAAGGAACAATTTCTTGATCTCTAGATAGAAATTCCATGCTAATTACTGGTTTAATCGGATCTACGGTGGCTTTACATCTCAGATCACATTGGATTTGATCTCTATAGTAACTCCAAAGGGATTTTGAAGAACTCTCACTACCATGAAGGAGGAAATCCTGCAGTTTTTCAATGATATATGGAACCTTGCTTCATCCAAGCACGACCAGAGTGTCTACAACACTGTGTGCCTGGTAGTGCTTCTGACTCTACCCCTGGTTGTCCTCTTCACATTTCTGCTGGTGTGCTGTCATTGTTGCTGTTGTCGTAATGCCAACGGATGCCGGTGTTGTTGTCGTAAAGGGGAGACCTCGGTCACAAATACGAAAACCGAAAAGAAGAAAAAGAAAAACAGCAGCCAGAATAATGAAGACTTCTGGATCTCCGTCAAAACAGATCCTATGAGTAATGAAAGACTTGCACTGACTATGGTGTGAACGATTTTATATTTATTTATCTTCATGGTACATGTAAAGGTACAAAATTGTTACAGCAGTGTATACTAAAATGTGCCTGAATGTAAAAACTTCAAAAGAGAATTTAAAAATCATTTTTGTATAAAAGTAAAGTTTAAGAGTGAAAGAATGTGTAAGAAGATGCTGTATGGTGTGTGTGATCCTGAAAGGCTTTCCAATAACCAACGTTAGGAGAAAAGAAATGCATATCTTTAAATGACAAAAAGCATTCTGTCTAAACAGCCACTAAGGCCACATTTACACTGCAGGTCTTGATGCCCAATATCCAGTTTGTTGACTATATCCAATTTTTTGATGACCCATATCTGATATCTGTATTTACACTATACATTTGGCAAAACAGCCCAAGGTGGATGTATTGACCTGGAAAAACTTATAAGTATAAAAGGAAGAAAAGATGGCATGATTGGCAATGGAGGCAGTTGAAATGATAATACAAGCTTTTGAAAACTGTAGGATTTCCATTTTGCAAGAATTGAAAAGTGTCATGTAATCACAATTGGTGTCCACCTGAGCTGTCATTCACCACCGTTGCTTTTCAAATTGCATACGACTCACATTGACGGGAATATCTGATCTGTTCACTGACATGGCAGACACAAATGAACATATACGATTTATAACAGATTTATTTCCACAATTGAATGAGGCCTGAAACTGATCTGAGAATATCAGAATCGGTGTGCTTTTTCCATGTTTACATGTTTGTGGGTCATATCTGATCTGTGCTACATGGGAGGAAAAAAATCAGAATTGGGTCACTTGAACTACGTAGTCGTGCAAATGCAGCCTAACAAACAGTGTAACAGCAGAGGAACTTTTCTGTGTTAGTAGTACTCCCCTTATCTGAATGTGTGCAACAACTGTCTTTATCAGTGATTTATTCATTCAACTGATTTGTTCAAATACAATGATTCATCCAGGAGCGAAACTAGTTACCATTTATATGAGTCATTGAATCATTTACATAACCAATTCATTCTAAATTTATTCTGGAATAAAACGTACCACTGTTAAGAGACGCACCAGTTGATTCTGTTTTGGCTATGTTTGGAATTTGGTAGTTGGCGGAGTGAAAATACAATACTGTGTCTAAAATATAAGTTACTCAATATGAAATTCAAATTTTTTTGTACTCCTGTATAAAATAAATATCACACACAACCATGTTGTTGGTTCTGAATATCAGCACCATTGTGATTACCTGCAATATTCAGAACAGCATCGCTTGTGTGATATCGCTTGTTTAACATTTCTAAAAGGATCAAATGTCAGAAATATGTCAGATTTCCAAAGAGCTTATCACAATTTCAAATGCTTCTAAAAGCTGCACTTAGATCAAATCTTGAATAAAATCATTTTCCAAAGATGCTGTAATATACAGATGTCAAAAACTTCTAGTGACGCACTTAGTGGGTCGCAACCACTTGTCCTTCACCTGAAGGATGCAATGCATTTAAAATGAGTTGCTTTAAATGGCTTCAGAAATTGATAGTTTACTCACAAAACAATTTCTCTATAAATATAACCTGCCTTTCTTTCTGTGACGATTCTCCTGAGAAACCCATTTTTTAAAATGTGTGTGGGGGGGGGGGGGGGGGGGGTCTGTAACGCATTGGATGGATTTACTGGTAGAATAGTTCAACAACACCATGGCACTGGTCTCATAATTTCCTCCTAAACACCTTCATTCACAATGCAGTGAAAGAAATTATTATACTGAGCTCAAACCTCAGACTGCTAGATACACCATTATCATCACAGTTGTGTGTAAATGAGCTTGCTGATAAACAAACTTTGATCTTCTTGCACTTTTCAGATGCTGGGATGTTTGCAGTGCCATAATTAGATGTTTATGTGGTACTTCAACACATTCTGATTATGTGTGTGAGAAAAGTCATGCATTAACACTCATCATGCTTCTTTTTTCACTTAACTGCTGTGTTTGACTACCATGCATTTCAGGTAAAGCAACCACTGAATTATTCATTATGTAATCAGTGAGTTTGGATCATACTTGTCCTTCATTGATTTTGGTTTCTGGTACAGCTGGATCAAAGGAGAACTTTTCATTTGTTTGAACAACGAAGCTGTTCTGTTTCCAGCTCAAGTTCTGTTTCTTGCACTCTCGTTCAACATATGTGATAGCAAAGCTTTGATCAGCCCAGTTCTGCATGAAAATGAGTGTCAGTTTGTATGAATATGCTGAAGCAGTATTTTATTACTCTGTTGCGATGCAGGTTGATGCATGCAGATTTTTTCGCCTTGTCTCTTTTTTTTTTTTTATTGAAAAATTAACTAAAATTAATTTTTCTATTATGGGGGCTGTGTTTGGTACTTTTGACCTGTCAAAGTAAACGTAATGTTCTTAAATGTAATAGTTACAAATTTCGTTAATCATGTTAAACAACTATGAAATCATTACACAGCACAGTATATATATATATATATATATATATATATATAATATATTAATATATATATATAATAGATATAACAGTGGTACGGAAAGTATTCAGACCACCTTAAATTTTTCACTCTTTTTTATATTGCAGCCATTTGCTACAATCATTTCAGTTATTTTTTTTTCCTCAATAATGTACACACAGCACCCCATATTGACAGAAAACCCAGGATTGTTAAAAAAGAAAAACTGAAATGTCACATGGTCCTAAGTATTCAGACCATTTGCTGTGCACTCATATATTTAACTCAGGTGCTGTCCCTTTCTTCTGATCATCCTGGAGATGGTTCTACACCTTCATTTGAATCCAGCTGTTTGATTATACTGATTGGACTTGATTAGGAAAGCCACACACCTGTCTAATACCTTACAGCTCACAGTGCATGTCAGAGCAAATGAGAATCATGAGGTCAAAGGAACTGCCTGAAGAGCTCAGAGACAGAATTGTGGCAAGGCACAGATCTGGCCAAGGTTACAAAAAAATTTCTGCTGCATAAGGTTCCTAAGAGCACAGTGGCCTCCATAATCCTTAAATGGAAGAAGTTTGGGACGACCAGAACCCTTCCTAAAACTGGCCGTCCGGCCAAACTGAGCTATAGGGGGAGAAGAGCATTGGTGAGAGAGGTAAAGAAGAACCCAAAGACCACTGTGGCTGAGCTCCAGAGATGCAGTAGGGAGATGGGAGAAAGTTGTAAAAAGTCAACCATCACTGCAGCCCTCCACCAGTCGGGGCTTTATGGCAGAGTGGCCCGACGGAAGCCTCTCCTCAGTGCAAGAAACATGAAAGCCCGCATGGAGTTTGCTAAAAAACACATGAAAGACTCCAAGATGGTGAGAAATAGCTTTCTCTGGTCTGATGAGACAAGATAGAACTTTTTGGCCTTAATTATAAGCAGTATGTGTGGAGAAAACCAGTCACTGCTCATCACCTGTCCAATACAGTCCAACAGTGAAGCATGGTGGTGGCAGCATCATGCTGTGTTTTTTTTTTTCAGCTGCAGGGACAGGACGACTGGTGCAATCGAGGGAAAGATGAATGCGGCCAAGTACAGGGATATCCTGGACGAAAACCTTCTCCAGAGTGCTCAGGACCTCAGACTGGGCCGAAGGTTCACCTTCCAACAAGACAATGACCCTAAGCACAAAGCTTAAATAACGAAGGAGTGGCTTCACAACATTTCTGTGACTGTTCTTGAATGGCCCAGCAGAGCCCTGACTTAAACCCAATTGAGCATCTCTGGAGAGACCTAAAAATGGCTGTCCACCAACGTTTACCATCCAACCTGACAGAACTGGAGAGGATCTGCAAAGAGGAATGGCAGAGGATCCCCAAATCCAGGTGTGAAAAACTTGTTGCATCTTTCCCAAAAAGACTCATGGCTGTATTAGATCAAAAGGGTGCTTCTACTAAATACTGAGCAAAGGGTCTGAATACTTAGGACCATGTGATATTTCAGTTTTTCTTTTTTAATAAATCTGCAAAAATGTCAACAACTTTGTGTTTTTCTGTCAATATGGGGTTCTGTTTGTACATTAATGAGGAAAAAAATTTACTTAAATGATTTTAGCAAATGGCTGCAGTATAACAAAGAGTGAAAAATTTAAGGGGGTCTGAATACTTTCCGTACCCACTGTATATGCAGCAGTTGAAGGTTTCATACACCAACACTTCAGACGGTTAATTCAAATTTAATCGATAGACCTAGAATATGGTATAAGCAAGGTGTGATACATCGTCTGCATGTTTATATGGACAAAAAGCACTTAGTGAACATTTTGCAGCCACAGACACACCCTATTGCTGCAGCTTTCCATCACATAACAGTCGTGAGCGTCAGGAGGCAGGGCAGAGGGCTGAAAGGGAAATTCTCCCCTGGTTACACACACCCACAGTCTAGATCCCTCCACCCAAACAGACCTTGTTTTGTCTCATGCTCCAGCTCACACTAATGCAGGAGGAGAAGGCGGGGAGAGGACATATGACAAACCCCATTCAAAACAGTGATTCAGCCATGGACTGATGAGAGAAAATGAAGCACGCTAAGCTGCAGGCTGAACACATGGCACTTTTGTTGAGCGGCGCAAAAGGGGTCCGGGACTCTTTATGGTACCTACTATTTGCTTTAGCCTACTATTTGCCCAGTAGATATGCCAGTTTGGCAGATGTCTGGAGACCTGAAGATGAACAGTCCAGCGCCTGCTGAGGCTTATATGTCTCCTTCTGATGTCAGTTCCTCTATAAGAACAGTTATTTTCCCGGTATGATCTAAACGTACATTTCCGGTTACTCTAGGGGGAGTGATGTGAAGATTTTCGAGCAAACTGGCCCACTGTAGTGACAATGACGTTAAAATGCTGCAGTATGCGGTGCAATTTTCCCATCATTTTTGGCTGTAGAGCCAGTCAAATCTGATCCTCAAATGTGTAAGTGAAATATTCCAGACACTTTTTTTATTTCAACAAACTTTAATTCTGTGAAAATATGACACTTGATTTGGTGTCTGTGTCAGGAATTATAGTACAACTACAGTACACAACCAGATGGAAGACATTATAGCTTAGTATCTGTTATAAAACGTCTTTTTATACATGACATTTGAATTAAATCATAATCGTCAGCTATTACGATGGGGGAAAATCTTCAATATCCATTCAAAACTTTATCAGACAGTTCAAAGTCCTTTGGTGCAAAACACTGTAATAAAATAAAAAAGAGTCTCTGTGAAGATTATAATGCAATATACCTTCACTTAAATGTATGAAAAACACCCTTTGGGTTAGGTTTGGATTTCTTTCATATACAGTGTGTATATATACTAAATCAAAAAAAGTATAGCATATTCTATTCAAAATCGGCCTTTTGTAAAATGATGCAAAATACAGTTACACAGCAAACAATCTACAGCATAGAGTGGCTTTCCTTATATGAAGAACTATTCCAACCTGGTTTGATCCAATTCCCATATGTTTTGGATTTTAATATAACATTTTGTAGTTTTTGTCAAGTGATTATTAATACACAGCTACTCTCCTTTTCAATGACCTCTTCTGTCTGCCCGCTGCTCCCACTGGCCGGAGCTTAATTTCTGCAAAGTCGAGAGACTGGAGGTGCCCCTTCCATGGCTCCCAGTTTACTCCCTGAAAGACACAATCAGAAAAGTATTAAGATTATTTTAATAACATTCAGACAATCATTCATTGTATCATTGGGCAGCCTCTCTGATGAAAAAAAAAAAACAGCATGACAGTTTTTCATGATAGAAGTCTCTTATGCTCACCAAGGCTGCATATATTTAACCAAAAATAACAGTAAAAACAATACAATTATTTCAAATTAAAATAACTGTTCTCTATTTAGTATTTTTAAATATAATTCATTCCTGTTTCAGCAGTCAATACTCAGTGTTCAGTGTCACAATACCTTTTAGAAATCATTCTAATATGATGTTTTGATGCTTAAGAAACATTTCTTATTATAATCAATGTCGAAAGCAGTGTGGAAACCATGATACTTTTTTTCAGGGTTCTTTGAAGAATAGAAAGTTTAAAAGAACAACATTTATTTAGACTCAATTGAAACTGTAACTTTGTAGCATTACAAATGTTTTTACTGTCACTTTTGAACAATTTAATATGTCCTTGCTGGATTAAAGAATTTATAGTACAGTATAAATGTATTTATTTACATCTTACTGAACAGAAGTGCATGTGTGGGTCATTTATAATTATATATTTTTTTTAAATCGAACTATAATGCCAAAGTTAACACTGATATAAAGCATGGACAAATTAAAAAAATAAATAATAAGTAAAATAATTGTAAAAGTTGGTAGCCCCTAACACCTAAGTTCAGTTTGATGTTTAGGGAAGAAAAAAAATTCCTATACTTTGTGAAAAAATGAAAAACGTTCATTTATACCTGTTAGCTTTACAGAAATAAAGGCTCTAATGGGAACATAAATCTCCAACCAACTTTAAAGCATTGTCTTATTTGTGAACTTATGAGATCTGATAGATCCAGGACACTGCTTTTCTTTTGAATTATTGGGCTATTTCTTGTAAGTGGTTTGGCTTTCAATCCTGCCTTCAGTGTTGTAATTTGAGAGCTCCCTCTGCTGGTTATTACATCTCAATACTGCAGAATATATGGCAAATAATGTACCGAAACAGATCCCCCATTTTTTCAAAACTTCACTCTGCTTCATAACAAAATCCTCTTAACTCACCAGACTGTGTCTGTTGTCCCCAAATCTGCCGTTCAGATTGGCCAGGTGGCAGTTCTTGTACCACCAGGCACCTTGGTGAGTCAGAGCACAGTTACCAAGCGCAATATCATTGTCTGAATCCACCGTGGAGAAAGACCCTCCCTGGTGGTAGGTCATGGCATCACCTGTGCACAATGGGTTATTAATAACATGACTTTGCTTCATATAACTTTGGCATAGTCGGATTACATAATTCAATTTACCAGCATTTCCTTTGTAGTTGCCAATGGTAAGTTTAAACTTCTGTTTGGAAGGTGCTACTTTGAAGTTATCATAGACGGCATATGTCCGCTCTGATCCCAAGCCCAGATCGAAACGCACTTCATATTGTGTAGGAGTATTAGTCAGTTCATGGATCTTCTCCAAGCCTGGTCAACAACAAAAAAGCTCAAAATCAATATCTAGTTCAATATGAAGCAATGACATGGGTAAGTGAAAGGTTTCAATAAGCGTATAATGTGAAATCTTTATTAGATATACCGAGCCAAAATTCATCCGTCAGTTCTCCAAAGCCTTTCATATACTCTCTCCAGCGCCTCATGAAATCTAATTTGCCAGTGTTTCGTCTCTGGAACAACTGTGATTGATACATAGGATAAGTTGTTAGATACAACACCCGTACTGTATGTTGTAGACACAAAATGAATTAATAAAATCAAAACAGGAAGAATATTTAATAAATGAAACCTTGCAGTTTATGAAGTCAAATCAGTATTCAATAATTTTTTTAATAATAATAACGGCATACTCACAATCCAGCCGCCGCCGTCAGTTGTCATGTCACAATACACCTGCATGGTTCTGCTACGGTTGCTGTTGACGTAAATTGTGTAGACACCACTCTCCATGTTTCCATTCCTCATAATCTGAGTGCAGTCCATTGGGAACGAGTAGACCAGGCCCACTAAAATATAATGGAAGTGCAATGAATGTATGAGGGTTTTTTATTTCTATTGGCTTTTATATATTTAATAGTTGGTGAAAATCAGGTTTGGAGATGTGTTTATACACTAGGAGTCTCATAAATGTGTAAATGAAGGAATATAGTATTGAATATATTACCTGTACTAAAGCTCGTCTCCACTGCCCTACTCCTCTTCGTGCCCCTGTAGGCAATAAGGGTGACAATGTACTTTTTCCCCATTGCAAGGTCAGAAAGAGCAAATCTATTCTCCTGCGCAGTCAACATTTTTTCCACAGTCTAAAAAAAAATAAAGCAGAAAATTAGTGAAAAAAAGAAAAGCTAATTTGGGACAAACTGCCAAGTGTCTGTCAGATAGTAACAAATATAACAGATATGAATTAAACAGGAAAAACTTTATGATAAAGTTCATTAACTAATGCATTGGGTATCATACTACAGCATATTATCATTTTACAGCATTTTTTCTGCATTATGGCATGCGTCACAGCATACATTTTTTATATTAAAATAAAATACATTCACTGTATAAGTGCCATATCTAACAATGAACAATCATTTTTTAAAGCATTTTCAAATTGTTTACTAAAATAAAATAAATTTACAAAAGTTCAAAAGTTTGAGTGTAATTTTTATTTTTTTTAAGAAATGTATACATTAATTCAGCAAGGATACATTCAATTGATTAAAAGTGACAGACAGGCATTTGTTATGCTACACAAAAAAAATCAGTTTCAAATAAATGCTGTTCTTTTGAACTTTCTTTTCATCAAATAATCCTAAAAAAATATATATATCATGTTTTCCACAAAAATATTTCACCTTTGATAAGAATAAGAAACTTTTTCTTGAGCACCAAATTAGCATATTAGAATGATTTCTCTAGGATCATATGACACTGAAGACTGGAGTAATGGCTATTTAAAAGAGAAAATAGAAAATTAAAATAGAAACAGTTATTGTAAATTGTAATAATATTTCCTGTATTTTTGATAACATGAGCCTTAGTGAGTGGAAGAGACTACATTAAAAAAAATCATAGATAAAATAATTATATATATATAAATGATATACAATTTTGTTCATGTTTGTTCATAATGCATTAATGTTAATTTATACAAATTGAAATGTTAAAACGTATTAGTAAATAAAGAAATTAACATTAAGCAACATGTTAGCTATTGTTAACATATCTAATGTTAACATATAACACCTTGTAAAATGTTACCAGTATACGTATTGAATTGAACAGGTTTCAAAAGCTGTTAGTGTGTAGAGCAAACCTGCATGCTGCCATCCTCAGCCCTGTAGGTCAGGATGTAGCCATCAATATTAGCCTGAGGAGCTTTCCATGTTATAGTGGAGGTTTGAGTCTGGACATCAATGGCTTTGAGATTCTTTGGTGCATCAATCTCTGCGGATCAACAAATAGCACCCGGTTAAATGAAGTCAACATCATATGTGGCTGAACTGTGCCTGGAAAAGATCATGAGAATACAACTCATTCTTAACGAGCTCTTAATAGATGTCTCTCCTTATAACTATGAGCGTTAGCATTCCAGTTACTGTCGAAAACTGATGGATTCTTCCTATTTAAGCTTTATGTTCAGAATTAATTCACTTATCACTATTGCTGAGACAAGACCTTAGCAAAGACCTTCAACATGCTTCATTTGGCATTTTTAGGCAGTAGAAGAAAGCACGGGCACAGAGCCACGCAGCCTGCTTGAATCAGATAACCTGTTTCAGCCTCAGTTGTGGCTTTTCTGCTTGAGCGAGGGCCTTTCACAGCCCAGATGTAGACTGTGTAGAGAACTCCAGGCTTCAGAGCAGTGAACCTGTAGGAGGTGCTGTCAGCTCCTACTCGAACCTCCTGACCGGAGCCATCTATAGAGCTGTAGCTCAGCATGTAGCCTTCAATGTCAGCCTGCACCTTGTCCCACGTCACCAACGCCGAGTCCTCTGTCACCTCTCGGGTTAAGAGGTTAGTAGGAGCGTCTATATCTAGAAAGACATTTGTATAACAGTGTTAATTCTTCAAGGAAGTACTTCTGTTGGTCTGCTTTAGTTTTTTTTTTTTTCATTTTCTGAGATTTGACACAAGATAAAGAGTCGACCAGTGAAGTGGTAGAAATTAGACATGAATAGGTTTTGTTATGTGAAGTACTTAAGAAGAAAAGAAAGCTATTCTAGAGGCATGTTTTCAACTGCCAATGACTATAGGACTTAAGCTAGTGAACCTGTAGGGGATGCTGTTGATTTCTTCTCAAATGCCCAGAGCCAACAACACAACCATAACCATTGATGTCTCTCACTTCTTTGGTCAAGAGGCTAGTAGGAGTATGTATTTCTAAAATTAACTGTTGACACATTTGATTAAAGGTGAAGCATGTCATTTCTTTACCACTGGTGGCACTAAAGAGAATAGCAAAAACAATTACTGTTTTCAAGCAGGTTTCCCAAACATTTTCCTTTAGGGCTGTAACGATTCCTTGATTTAATTTGAGTACTCGATTTAAAAAAAAATACTTGATTGTATTTTGCCTGTGTTTCGAGTAACCGGCATTAGATCACGCAATAAAGTGTAAAAACAATCGCCAGGCTGTTGGCGCCCTCTGCAGTCATTTGTTATAATGTGTAATGTACTGTACATTAGCTCTATTGTTTATAATACATCATTTATTTTAACAGTTTTGTTCAATAAAACCATATGACTACTTGCTTTTGATACTTTATTTGAACTAATTGTTACTGCCTCGTTGCTATTATATATGTATTTTAAGTAATTTTAAAGGCTATTGTTCATTTAGGTCTATTTTATTACTACAAAAAAAATCTGATTACTCGATTAATCGTCAGAATATTTGTCTGATTACTCGATTACCAAAATAATCGTTAGTGACAGCCCTACTTTCCTTGTTGGCCAAACTGGTAGTCTTAGAATTTGAATGGGCTTTATGCCGACCATCCCATAAACAAATCTCACCTGCTCGTTGGAGAAAGCGTTAATAGCAGTATAAACTGACAGTGATATGGACTTCTAAGGTAATCAGCTAACCTACCTAGTTTTATTGCTGCCATTTTATTCAATTTTAATATCTGAATATTAGTGAGAAGAAAAAAACCTTTAGATATAAATCCAAACATTGGTTATGTTCATCTTTGGTAGCTCCTTTAAAGGCATCTTGAGTATATTAATTGAGTATATTGAGTATGAACTCTATATTTAACAAAGCAAATGGAAACGATGCAGCCTTTTTTACAGAATACGTAAGCTTGTTGCACATAACCTACACTGACGTTTAACTGGAATGACAGGAAGAAGAACGAAGACCAAGCAATCAATCAATCAATCAATCAATGGTGGACAACCATGGCATATGAGAAAGTATTTTAACATTAAAAAATGACACGCTTCACTTTTAATGCACATTTCTACATTAAAGCCATGCACAGATGGACAGTTTATCTGTAGACACCTAAGCCTTATTTCTGCAAACAGATAAACTAACTGTTAGAACTTTGTGTTAGTTTGCATGAGCTGACTGGGAAGACACAATTCAAAAACCTGTTTCTGCTTCCGTCAAGCTCTTTTTGCTAGAGCGAGGGCCCTTGATGGCCCACACGTAGACTGTGTAGAGAACTCCAGGCTTCAGAGCAGTGAACCTGTAGGAGGTGCTGTCAGCTCCTACTCGAACCTCCTGACCGGAGCCATCTATAGAGCTGTAGCTCAGCATGTAGCCTTCAATGTCAGCCTGCACCTTGTCCCACGTCACCAACGCCGAGTCCTCTGTCACCTCCCTGGTCATGAGGTTAGTAGGAGCGTCTATATCTAGAAAGCCATTTGTACAACAGGTTAATGCACAACATTGCTGCATTTCAGCCATGCAGGCATAGAAAGTGCAGCAGAGGAGATGTAAGAAGATGCATGTCCATGTAAAAAAATGCATCACTGAACCATGAAGGTAGCCAGTTTATCCTTTTCATGCTGATACAATTAGCTATAAATCCAGGATGCAGATAGTAAATCCTATTATTTCCCATCACAGTTTGACTTCATTTCCCTCCTGGATCAATAAAGTCTTTAATCTCATCTGATGTTGTTTGCTTCTTCAAAAAGTTGAGTGAAAATTAATGACTTTAATTAATGCAAATTTGGAAATGTTCTATGCTTATGAAAAGAGCAATTTTCTCAAATTAGTGTTCAGCTTGATTAATGCAGCCACCAGGTTCTGTTATAATGTTGCAATTCATCACAACACCACAGAGACAAAGAGGGAAACACAACATGCTGTAGAACAGTATTCTTAAATACCATGTCTTACATGAATACTTACGGATTTTTTAAAAAATACGAGAAAGTAATGTTTATATGGAAGTTCTTATAACTTAATAATTAATTACAAACCTGATTCCAAAAAAGTTGGGACCCTGTACAAATTGTGAATAAAAACAGAATGCAATTATGTGGAAGTTGCAATTGCAATATTTTATTCAGAATACAACATAATGACATATCAAATGTTTAAACTGAGATAATGTATCATTTTAAGGGAAAAATAATTTGTTTTTAAATTTCATGGCATCAACACATCTAAAAAAATTTGGGACAAGGCCATGTTTACCACTGTTTGGCATCCCCTCTTCTTTTTATAACATTCTGCAAACGTCTGGGGACTGAGGAGTCAAGTTGCTCAAGTTTAGGAATAGGATTGTTGTCCCATTCTTGTCTAATACAGGCTTCTAGTTGCTCAACTGTCTTATGTCTTCTTTGTCGCATCTTCCTCTTTATGATGCGCCAAAATGTTTTCTATGGGTGAAAGATCTGGCCTGCAGGCTGGCCATTTCAGTACCCGGATCCTTCTACGCGGCCATGATGTTGTAATTGATGCAGTATGTGGTCTGGCATTGTCATGTTTGAAAATGCAAGGTCTTCCCTGAAAGAGACTACGTCTGGATGGGAGCATATTTTGTTCTAGAACTTGGATATACCTTTCAGCATTGATGGTCCCTTTCCAGATGTTAAAGCTGTCCCCCCTGCCACACGCACTCATGGCACCCCCATCCATCAGGAGATGCAGGCTTCTGAACTGAGCGCTGATAACAACTTGGGTTGTCCTTGTCTTCTTTATTCCGGATGACATGGCGTCCCAGTTTTTCTAAAGAACTTCAAATTTTGATTCGTCTGACCACAGTACAGTTTTTCCACAGTCCATTTTAAATGAGCCTTGTCCCAGAGAAAACGCCTGCGCTTCTGGTTCATGTTTAGATATGGCTTCTTTTTTTGACCTATAGAGTTTTAGCCTGCAACAGCGAATGGCACGGTGGATTGAGTTCACCGACAATGTTTTCTGGAAGCAT
This sequence comes from Sinocyclocheilus anophthalmus, assembly GCA_018155175.1. Taxonomy (NCBI): domain Eukaryota; kingdom Metazoa; phylum Chordata; class Actinopteri; order Cypriniformes; family Cyprinidae; genus Sinocyclocheilus; species Sinocyclocheilus anophthalmus. The sequence continues at coordinate 16,888 of JADLZN010009457.1, read as the reverse complement.
TCCTTAGCCCATGTTGTGATTTCAATTACAGTAGCATTCCTGTATGTGATAAACTGCCGTCTAAGGGCCCGAAGATCACGAGCATCCAGTATGGTTTTCCGGCCTTGCCCCTTACGCACAGAGATTGTTCCAGAATCTCTGAATCTTTGGATGATATTATGAACTGTAGATGATGATAACTTCAAACTCTTTTCAATTGTTTTCCTCAGAGAACTCTCCTTTCTGAAGTGCGCCCCTATTTTTCGACCGCTCATTGCCAGTAATTGGTGATCCTCTGCCCATTTTGACTTCTGAGAGACACTGCCACTCTGGAGAGGCTCTTTTTATACCCAATCATTTTGCCAATTGACCTAATAAGTTGCAAATTGGTCTTCCAGCTGTTCCTTATATGTACATTTTAACTTTTCCGGCCTCTTATTGCTACTGTCCCAATTTTTTTAGAATGTGTAGCTCTCATGAAATCCAAAAAAAGCCAATATTTGGCATGACATTTCAACATGTCTCACTTTCAACATTTGATATGATATCTATATTCTATTGTGAATAAAATAAAAGTTTATGAGATTTGTAAATTATTCAATTCCTTTTTTACTCACAATTTGTACAGTTGTCCCACCTTTTGGGAATTGGGTTTGTACAATTTCTCATAATGTTGAAAAGAAAATGTTCTTAGAATACCTTCTTAGAACGTCTAGAGTTATTTGTACTGGATATTCTAAGTCTAACATTCTGAAATATAAAATAAACATTTGAAAAATGTTTATTTGTTTAAAATAACGTTAGTAGAATTATTGTAGAAACAATTACGCATACTCACAAGAAAACTGGACATTTGAACAGTCCTTAGATACATAAAGAATAAATGTTCATTTTAATGTTTTGTATGGTTGAAAAACGTTTGTAGAATGTTGTTAAGAAACTAGTTTGAACCTGTAAATTGCCCTATAGCACAATATAATATTATTGTGGAATATTTTAATATGGATAGTTTAACTTTCGTAGAATAACAGACCATAAATGTTCAAATAACATTAAATTGTGGGTGAAAGTAAAGTTAGTAGAATGTTGTAAGAAATGTTGTTGTAACCTTAAAATTACATTATAATCACAAGAAAATTTGACATTTTAATACTCTTAGAATACTATAAATAAATGTTCAAATAATGTTTTATTTTGTTTGAAAATAAAGTTAATAGAATGTTGTAAGAAACGCTTTTGTAACTTTTAAATTACCTTATAATCACAACAAAAAACTTGACATGTAACAATTGTAACATTGTAGAATATTAAAAATAAATGTTCAAATAACATTATATTTTGGGTGAAAATAAAGTCTTTAGAATGTTGTAAGAAACATTTTAACCTTTAAATCATTTTATACATCTTTCCTATACTATATAAAGAAAATTGGTTATTTTAACATTTTAGAAACATTTCTAAATAATGTTCCCACAACATTTTTATAACCTAAATGTGTTACCTTGGGATGAGGGAAGTTCATCTGATTGACACTTTCCATTTAAACTAAAGATTTACACATTAAATGAATCAGTAATACAAATATAAAACAGGGTAAAATAGGGTAAAAAATACAATTTTGCTAAAACAGTGCAGATTAACATTTGCACAGATATTAGAGCAAACATGAGTGATGGGTGAATCATTGATCAATCAACAGAGATGCTAATTCCCTAATATAAAATATTAACATAAAATCTGCATTACTACATTACATATTAACGTGCCTGAAGCTAATAAATCCAGTAGCAAATATTATGCAGCACTGTTATTTGTAAGTTTAGGAACCAGCTAAGCCACATGATTAGGTTTCTGACAAAAAGCAATCATTTGTTTAAAGGCTAATCTAAACTTTCAGTTCCCTGGTTCCAGTAAGCAAAGCCTCAAAGGTAGATATTCCAATCATTCACGCAGTTTGTTAAAGGCTGCATCAGTAACAATGTAAACAGAAATACACAATGCGGCTCACACTACAGTGCACAGATTTCTTCTAATGCTCTTTAGACGCTGTAATGTGGACAGTGATAAATAGTTATGGAAACCCAACAGAGAGTACATTTGTTATATATCCAAGTGCTTCTGTTTGAGTTGTGTTTCCTGACTCTGACTGTCAGCTGGTAATACATTTAGACCATCTGCTTTACCGTCTACAGCAGCACCCACTGGAGAAATACCTCTCTCGTTTTCTTAAACTTGAATTGCTATGAAGGAGTCGTCTTATTACAGGGTTGGTGGTTTAAAAGAGCTTAAAAGAGATTTGTTAATAATGGTTCATCTTATGGAGAATGGAAAATACTAGAAGATTATGGCTCCATAATACGCTGTTGACAACTGGTATTGCTGGTGCTTGCAACACCACGGTCATGGTCTGATTCTCAGATAACACAAAATGCGTACCATGCATCTGCCAATTGCACAAATGTAGATGTTTTTTGCAAGGAATGCATGCAAAAGCCTTGTTGGAGAGACTAAATCTCTGTCAAAAGAAATAAAATCAAGTACGGAAATGACTGATTAGGTGCACAAGAAAACAATGAACATATGAGAATGCCACTGTTCCATTCACTGCGAAGCTCAAGAGATCAAAGCATAGTGGCAAGATCCCTTGAGGGAACGCTTGAGACAAGGAAATAAAACAGTGAGGGTAAAGCCCCAAATCCTCACCCAGAAGGTGAACAGCTTACCCGTCTCGGCTTCGGTCATGCTCTTCCTACTGGAACGAGAGCCCTTGTAGGCCCAGAGGAAAACTGTGTACAGGACTCCTGGTTTCAGAGAGGTCAGTTGGTGAGAAGTAGCATCCGTGGCCACTTTAATTTCTCGGCTGGTGCCCTCTGCAGAGCTGTAAGTAAGCATGTAGCCATCGATCTCAGCACGAACACCATCCCACATCACGGTTGCAGAGTTCTCCGTCACCTCCCTGGTTGCCAGATTGGTTGGGGCATCAATGTCTGTTGGAAAAAAATAATTCAAGACATTCAGGTAAAAAATACAACAATGGTATACTGCACAAAAAAATAACTTTTTCTAAATCGATGTTTTTGCCTTTTTTAAGAAAAAAAAGTTTCAACTTTTTAAAGATCTTTTTTAAATTTTTGTATCCATAATATTTGAATATGATGATGCTTTTACTTACATGTGTATCATAAAAGTCCCGAGAGATTGATAGATTCTTTATTTGGGTTTAAAAAAAAAAAATTCGTAAAAAGATATTAGTCAAGTAAAATTCGACTTTTTTTGTTGTATATAGATTATTTTATTTTAAATATTTTAAATACAGTTGAATATTTAAACTGTTGAAATAGTGTTTGCGTGAATAATATATTAGATATTTAATTAGTTATAAAACACAACTAATGCACAAAACTGAATCAGATAAAAAAATGCATATGCAAATATTTTTTTCCCATACATACTTTTATTTCCAAATACATTTTTTAGCATAAAGCTAACAATATTTAGTTAAATGTATGCTTAAAACATATAGCATCCATAATATTTAAATATATAATAAATATAAAATGTATAAGTATTATTTACTCCATTGCATACGACCAATGACTTTCATAAATTTGCAGTAGAATATATATTTTTTCTTTTTTTTTGTGTCTAAATTTTATGTTATTATAAAATGTTTTCGAATAATTTATACAAACTAAATTATTAAACAAATGTTGTTTAAATAAATAAAAATATTTGATATATAAATATTGATAAAACATGATCAATTTACTTTTTAGTTACACAAAATTGCATAAAAATATTATAAAAAAACCTTTCCTGTTTCAGTGTAAATCTAACAACAGTTAGATATATTTATGCTTACAACATATTGTTTAGGATACCTGACAAATCTTTTTTAGTGAATTCTTGATTGAACTTGCTGCATTTTGTATGCAATTGAAAGTAACGGCAAGAACAAGATGCTGTTGAGGGTTTTATATTTCATCAGGCTTATGGATTTGCAATTATCAGGGCCTTAAGATCTGAGGATGTGCGCAGGGTCATATAGGCAGTGTAATATGCATTTGTGAGCAGTTCCATTGGACCTAAGAAAGTGCCCATGCAATGCAAAAGAGGAAGTGAAGAGACAAGGAAAAGCAATCATCATTTAGGCTACCGTTCTGTGACTGAAGCAAGGTTGGCCGAATGTCCGCATCATGGAAACTGATTCCCGATGCCTTCCAAGATTGCTAGAATCCAAAGCTCTCCTTTTATGCTCTCTGATTGCCAAGATGGGCTTATCATTTTTGACTTGTCTGAGTTTGAAACATGGGCCAGAATACAAAGCAACGGCTCACATTGGAAAGCAGACAACACCAACGCTAAATGCATTTATAAGACGTTGAAAACTTGATGATTCCTGCAATTACCTAGTCAATATCTCAGCACACAAACAACCACATCATAATGACAAGATATGTGCCGAACAGCTCTTTTCTGTGTTTTTGCTTATTCAAATAATATGTGCTTTATCAAACAGCATGAGGGATTGAGACGACTGCCAATTGTATCTCTATTCCTGTCTCTGACCATTGGAGTATGGTCAGATTAGACATATTTCTCCCAAATTTCTCTGGACAGATTTCAAGCTTCCAAGCCAAAGTACAGCAGGGGAGATAAAAGCTGGAAGCTCTTTTGTATCATGGAAAACTGTTTATCCATGATGAAAATCAGGGCAGAATTATAGCATTATCGGCTTCATAAGATGTGCATTGTAGATTCACTGAAGAAACACTGCAATGCAAAATGATGCACAGATTTGTGCCTTTTTTCACAATCATTGTAGTGCATTTCATGTCATCTGCTTTGGCAATTAGCACTTTTAGGCCTGGTTTCACAGACATGGCTTAGACTAAGCTAGGACGGGGCAATAGTTAAATTAGGACATTTAAGTAATTTTTTTTAAACGTGCCTTAGAAAAAAACATTACGGGTGTGCATCTTGAGACAAAACAAAGACACTGACATATTTTAAGATCAGTCAGAGCAAGTTTCTTTCAGCTGAAACAGCTCAGACTTACATTTTAGTCTGGACTAGTTTTAAGCCTTGTCTGTGAAACCGGGGGCATAAGTTTTAATACTAGAAAATAAGCTATTCAAATAAAAAAAAATACAACTTTGATATATTGCATAAATGAAAAAAAATATTTAAACAATATAATTGAATATTCTTCCACATAATTGCATAAAATAAAATGAGAATACATTCAGAGAAAAATCATTTGTCATCAGTTTTTTACAGTAAAATATTTAACTTATTTGAATAAATGTTTTGTAATAAAATCCATAATATTTAAATATTTACTATGTGCATATTCTCACAATTGCATATGATAAAAAAGTCCTGTTGTATATACATACTATTTTATTAAATTATTTAAATATAATTTAATATTTAAACTATATTTAAATAAATATTGGGCCTACTTTAGGGACCAATTCTCACTATTAACTAACTATTAACTACAGTTTTTGCCTCCATAAACATGAATTATTATACAAATTCTTACTGTAGGTAGGTAGTTGTAAGTTTAAGGTATTGGGTAGGATTAAGAGATGAAAATGTCATGCAGAGTTTAACTTGGGGTAAGAAAAGAAATGATGTTCACATTTTTTTGGCAGGTATTTAACATTTGAAATTAGAATAAACAAAATATAACTTATACATATATATAGCAAATTTGTTTGGTATTCAAAATGGCATTTAAGTATAGAAACTTCTCTTAAGTTAATATAGGCCTTGTTCAAGAAAAAAACTTTTGTTTTTTTTCCCCCAAAGCTCTTCTTGGAAAGTAAAGCTTTAAAGTAGTGCTGATCAAGATGTGAGGTCTTGTTTACCCACTTTCAGGACATTAAGTTCTTTGAAACAGTCCAATCCAATGATTCTTTCCACTGAACAAACGATGCATTAAACTCCCTTGTGGAGGAAGAACTACACCTGATTGTTATGGAGGAGGTGATGAGGGACACATTGATTTCAGGGTAGAACATAAGTATCAAAGTCTATGGTAGATTGAATGTCTTCAATTGCAAAAGAAACGTCCCCTATTGAGCCATTTTGTTCTTTTTACAGAGGCAGTCTTTTCAGTTCATTTAAAGTTGTGTTTATGGTTCCCAAGAACTTGAAAAACTCAACGGTGCTGTTCAAGTCATTGACGCTAAAAGAAACTAGGTTGGGGGGCCTTCAATTGCATCTATAAATTTCGCTCTTCATCTTCAGGTCAGTGTGAATGCTTCAGTTATTCAGTTGTAAAACATAAGGAATCCTACATTAAACTATATGGTCACCCTACATTGCACTGGATAACAAGAAGAACAATATATACTCTGGTTTCTCTGTGATGCACACGTGCAAAATAAGCCATGTCCACGAGGAAGCATTGAAAAACCATTTCCTGCGCCTACGGTTTGGTGAGAATAAATGTAGGAGTAACTGGTGCTGTAATTCATAAGTTGCTGAGCAGAGGGAAAATACCGTCTACCGGAGGCCCCTCTAATGGCTGCTGTAGCTGTCAGGAACAGACTCAAAGGATGTAGTACTACCTTAAATTTAAAGGCAGAATCAAGTATTAAATTCTCACTAACCCGAGCACTTGAATTTGAGAATCTCACTGTGGCTTACATGACGTAATTTCAAACATAACAGAGTCGCGATCAAAAACGATGCGCTTAGATTAAATAGAAATTGTAGTATAATAACACCCAAACTATTTCCTAATTCAGCTAGAAGGCCTCCTAAAAACAAATAACCATCAGTTGGGACCAATACTCAGAAATTCTACAATACGATTAGTGTCACCAATTTATGGCAACACCCGGACTGGGTACAGAAAAATCTCTTGTCTTGAAGAGATTAGCACTGTTATATATGAGTCAGATGTTCTACCTGACAAGTATCAAAATAAAAGCATATCACTTCGTTCAGCCGAGCTATTTAAAGGTACAGTTCACACCAAAATGACATTCTATCTACTCAAGCCATATCATTTCCAACCTTTAAAGACTTTGTTTCTCTGTGAAAGAAGATATTTTAAGAACGTTCAGCTGTTTACCTCAATGAAATCAGTGGGGTCCAAAACCGCACTGAACCCCAACTTTCTTGAATTTCAGTGTCAGAAAGTTTGCACAACATGAGGTTGAGTAAATGGTGACAATTTTCATTTTTGGGGAACTATCCCTTTAAGGAAGCCTTGGAGCTCTAGGAACAGAAGAATCTTAATTAAAACAACACCTTTTTAAAGAGTAGACAGCATAAACACTTTCATCTTATGTATTTGCCTATGTGTTTCTGTTACAATCACATTTGACCGCTATTTGATTTCATATTTCATTTTATTGCTATACTGATGATTGTTTTCTCACTGAGACATCACTTGCTTTCTCAGACAAAGCAATCAGGGGAGTCAGAGTACAGATAATTTATCTATCTCAAGCACCTTTGGCTAAGAGCTTAATTCCCATAGGTAAATAGCCTGACAAGGTAAACTATATTTATGCTTACAGCAATAAATCAAAGACGCAGATGTTGAATACAAAATCTAGCAGTTCCCTGTCCTGTGTTTGATATATTAAAACCGCCCTATAAACATAACTGTGGTTACGTATGATAAGTTTTCTTTTGCAACCATAATTTTGCATCTTAAACCATAATTCTAAAGAGATGATCTTATTATTGGGCCAAAAGCACTGACACATAAATATTAAGCAGGGAATATTATAGCTGTTAAATAGACATAAATATTAGTCCAAGCGTTTAGGCTATGAAATTTAAGGCTAAAACATGACAAATGCCTTTTAATGATTTAAGGGCCATAGCTAATTGACATTTTAATAGGGGGGATATTAAATGTCCAGTCCATCAGAATTATGCTGCAACATTTCCAAAAGGCACAGGCATACACAAATCACATGTTTAAAAGACTTCTTTTCATTAGGCATCATTGGGCACAAATCATTGGGAGATTTACAGACCACTACTAATTTGTTTCCACATTATTTGACAGGTTTAGTTAGTATAAAGATCTCATTGTTGGCAGACTTATCAGCTCTAAAGCATACAGGAGCTGTACTTTTAAATATCTGCAACTCCAACCACTAAGATACCTATAATAATACAGAAACCGATGCCTCCAGGGTTCTTCATGAATATTTGTTGGTTTTGGACATGTGTATTTTTTCAGAGCAAGTAATGTTAGAACTGCCACATTTCAATAGCCCTGGGTAAAATAATAAAACGGATTTGTTGTTTTTTCAGTCAAGGAAGCAATTTAATTGATTTATGGTGACAAGGAAAATATCTGTCTTACGCACTGGGTTGTAAAGATTTTAACTACCATTGGACACTGAAGCATTTCAGAAGAAAATATTTTCTGAGAGTAAAGCATGAGAGCATGAAAGGATTCCCTCCATTAAAAGATTGTTGTGGTAAAGATTCTATCTCTAGCATCAACATCAGAACAATAATCTAATTTTTGCATCTGTTTGTCTCTTTTATTTCAGCATATTTTAAAGTTGCAATCTTTATACAGATATAGGTCAGGTTTCACCTACATTTTGAGCACCAAATGTCTCTGCAAGAGTAATAAAACGTGAAATTACCTACAGTGTGGCACAACGAAGTGACTTAATAAACATATTAAATATTAATGTATAGTAAAAACAAATAATCGAAAACTGCAAAAAGGTTTACAGAATTTAAAATATCATTAGCTCATTGTAAAAACACTATACAAGTCAATGGATTGTCTCCACTATGAAATAAAATCTAAAGTGGTGTCTGGAAATTTTATTTTCCACTTTATGCATTGCTATCGAGGCATATTACTGACCTGTGACCCCTGTGGCATACGACGGCTTGCCTTCGCTTTCACTTTTGATTGCTTGCACGCCTATCTGATATTCTGTTCCTGGGTTGAGGCCTGAAAAACACACATTTATGTTGTTCTCACTACACAGTCACTGAAGTCAATACACTCTGAAACTCAGAGGCCCGTGACTGCAGATGGATGCATAACAGTGGACTGACCTACAATGGTGTGTTTGGTTCTGGCCTCTTGGCTCATTGCCACGTTCTCCTGTCTTCCCTGACCATCAGGGCTGGCATGGGTCAATTTAAAGAAGTCCACGGCAATCGCAGGGTTCTTCCAGTCCACCTGGATAGAGTCCTCTGTCTGAGCCAGCACCTTGATTCCTTCAATACCAGAGACCTCTGAAGAGAAAGTCAGATTGGAGAAATATTGTGAAATATTTTTACATTTCAAAATTACTGTTTTCAATTTTAGTATAACTTAAAATCTAATTTATTCCTTTGATGACAAGAATGAATCGATTTTGAATGAATTAATGAAATTTCAGCAGCCATTAGTCCAGTCTTCAGAGTCACATGATCCTACAGAAATCAACCTGATTATGATATGCTAATATGCTGATTTTGTGCTTTTTTCAGAATTGTTTGATAAATAGAAAATTCAAAGGAACAGCACTTGCTGAACATAAATGTTCATTTCTTTTAAAAAAAACTTCTTACTGAATTTATATTGAGTTCTAAAGCCGCATGTGTAATGTCTGTTCTAAGCTTTACTCATCTGCCACAATAATGTCATGTTTAAATAAAAAATATATATATATTGATATTTGTGATCATTTTTCATTAATAATTTGGCATTAATTCAACAGTGGTGCTGAAAAACAATCAAGCAAAAAAAATCACCCCAAAAATTTTTTTTCTTAATTCTACAGTGCTTCTGCATGCACACTTTTTGGTTACAAGTAATACAAATGAATGCAAATCCATTGCCATTTCTTTCATATTTTTGATCTGATGTCTCCCGTACTCCTCTTACAAGCATCCGTCCTCAACATTCTGCCACCAGATGACAGAAATGAGTTGCAGCCACACATTCTACCACTTCAGACTGAGCTACACTTCTCATGTGAGAAGGAAATGCTTTTAGACATTCAAATTCTTTGTTAACCGTTGACTGACAGTGTCCCATGCTGGCCATTCATCTTTGTCATCATGTCCAGATGATCAGCACTTTCTCATGGGCGTCTAATGTGCTGTGAGGAATAAAAGACTGGCCACATCAAAATGCTGTAGTGCTCATCCTATTGTTGCAAAACTGGAAACATTCATTTCCATGAAAATGTGTTTTTGGATTTTCATTGAATTCTAATAGCTTAGTTACATCTGGCCTCAGAGTTAACACAAATACCACTCCTTGTTTGCTGCTATGACAAAGCAATTTCACAAAGCTTTCCATGTACATTATAAATATATTTGTAATATTTAAACAATTGTTCTTACCAGTCGTAGCCACAATCTCATCAGATTCACTGTTAATACCCCTGATGACAGCGTACACCTGCACTATGTATGTGACTCCAGGTCTGAGGCCTGTGATCAGGTAGGAGTTTTTCATGTTTTCCACCTGGACCTCTTTAATGGCTCCCTCGTCTCCCTTTGGATAGTAGGACAAGATGTAGTACTCAGCTCCTCTCACAGACTCCCACTCCACCAGCAGAGATACATCTGTGACTTTGATCAGACGGAGGCCTTTTGGTCCTAAAACTGAAGTAGGAAGAAATGTTGTCAATGAGCATTCTTTCACATTAGATGACATGCTAGTTGTCTTTGCATTGGGGTCCTGTTTAAAAATTATTCATTTGTATACTAAACTAAACCAAGAATGATGAACACACCCAAATATAATTCGATATTCACAGACAATCTTCATAGCTGGTGTTTGTACAATCGTATAATTCAGATTCATGAATGAATCGTTCAGACAATTTTTTATTGGATCAACTGATTCATTCAAAAGTCTTAAAAGAACAACTGATTCACATTGCTACTCCTCTCATGAACTCACATGAATACACAAAGGATAGATTTTCTTTGAATACTTATTTAAATGTTGATTTGTTCATCACACAAACTGCAAAATATACTGTATAAAAACTGGGTCACTTGTATGAAAAATTGATGGTGCTTTTTGTCATTTTACAACTTGACAGCCCCTATCCCCATTTATCTTCATTATATTTAAAAGTGTGGACAAAAAATATTTTTTAGAACTTCTCCTTTTCTGTACAACAGAGAAAAAAAAATAAGTCACACAACTTTGAAATTGAGAAAATAATGAAATAATGAATTTCCATTTTTGAGTGAACTATTCCTTTAAAAGTGTCTATTTCGCAGTTCTCTCCTTTCATTTCTAAAGTTTGTTCACATTTATACAGCTTGCAAAATATCAGGTGATCTTAAGATTTACTGAACATCTGAGTTGGATATTTTATGGGGATTACACATTTTCATTCTGGTTACTCTGTGGTTTTGAGCCTCCATCAATAAGTAGGGATTTTAACAAAACTGCACATTGGAATAGTAAAAAACAGAGGGGAGGCCCCAGGAACAAACCAGGAGCCCCAGAGTCAGACAGACAGTCAGCAGCCTAGGGAGTGAAGTTTCCATTAACACATTACCCACCAGCTTACAGGGAAAAACATAAAGGAGGTGGTGGATTTAAGGAAAAAAATTCAGGGAAAGAGAAAAGGGTGCTGTGGAGACCGCATTACCCAGGAAAGAATGAACAGCAGGCTTGGACATTGTTCCACATGGCATGGGGGCAGGAAGTCAAATGTTTTCCTTCAGTTTTGCAGGAGGCTTTCCATCCAGTGGCAGTTAATACAGCCATTCTTGCTGTTCTCTCCTGGGTTTGCCAGTAACAATTTCACCCGTAAATAATATCCCAAAAAGGCCTGCTGAACTAATGAATTATCGTCAGCCAGCTGGAAGGAAAGCATAAGTGCCGGAAATGCATGTTTCCACTGATTGATTGTAAGGGCTAACCAAAGCAATTAAGTTACAATTACAACACAGTTCTGTTTGGACTTAGACAAACTTGCATAAATCAGCAGTGGTGGTTCTTCTAAGCCACATCAGCCTGATGCTTAAAGCAACTTTAAATAACCATAAATGCACTTTTAATTAAATTTTATTGATAATCTATTGTGATCAGGACTAAATATACATTTCTTACAATGTCGCCACCTTTTTTTTTTGTTTTGTACAACAAAACTATAGTGACTTTTTATGCAGTGTCTAAGCCTGTGGCAGCAGCAGAAGGTACATTAAATTTAATCTTCAGCATCTGCACTTCGTTGATATGCCATTAAGACATCCACCAAAATCCACTAGACTCATTGTGGTCAGAACAAAGTTGCCACACTGATCTTTTGATGATCGACCACATTTACGATTACCATAGAATCATTTCATGGTGTTTGTTGTCTGTTTTTCATACAGGTCTAATCTATGTGTGTTTGTAATCACTTCCACATAATCCAGTCAGTCAAGGCTTGCAACACAAACTTCTTTATTTACACAGTAACCTTCAAAAGTTTGGGGTCAGTAAGATTTTTTATGTTCTTGTTGTTTTTGAAAGAATTTTCTGAAGGATCATGTGACAGTGAAGACTGAAGTATTGCTGCAATGGCTTTTTAATACATATTAAAAATAAAAAGAGTTCTTTAAATTGTCATAATATGTCACAGAGGTTTTGAATGTATTTTTGATCATAATAAAATCCAGTGTAGTGAGAATAAAAAAATATTTCAAAAACATAAAAAAAATCTTAATGTATATAAAATAGTTTTGAAATTAATATATTTTTATAGTTATATAGTTTTATATTCACACATTTATGTTAATTTTTTCTCCGTTCTGCCAGACGCATAATATATGAATTGCAAAACAATTGCATTGTTTTGGTTATTAAAAGACTGGCGCGTCAAAGCCTAAGCAATACCTCCTATTATAATAACCCCTATATTTTTTTATTGCTTCTGGTGTTCATGGTATAACTTTTAAAGCATCATCCTAGAATCCTCGTAAGATTTTACTAGTCAGACATCCCCATATACTGTATGCAAGAACGAGTGTGGTTTAATAACGATGGCAATTCCCTATAGCGTTAGATATGGAAAATCTTTCAGACAAGTTATGGACAGCTGAAACCCTCTAGTAATATTCCGAAGCCAATTAGTGTCAAGATCAGGAGAATGTAACACCCAAATTGATCTGTTTGACTAGTTTGCAGTGCTTGCTCTTACCTCCCTACTATTATCATTCTCGGAGTAAATTACACTGTGCCCTAACTCCCCTAAGAAACCATTTCAGAAGTGTTAACACAGACGATATGTCACACCCTAAGGCTCTGGCCATGGCTAATATTTTTGAAGCTCAGCTCATCTATCCATGCATTCCAACTCTGAGGCACTCCACTTCTATCTGAAGATCTGAGGGCGAAACGTGTGGAACAGAAAAGGATTGATGGAAAGCAATTCCCTTGTGCTAATGAGGCCTATCTTTTACTGTTTTCTTCCAGCAGGAGACTGAAAAACAAGAGAGTTAATACGAGCAAATTAATTCAAAGTGCCCAATTAGTTCTTATATAAGTGTTTATTGGAAAAGTATAGAAGTAGCAGTAAGTTTACTTTGTAAAGTTTGAACAATGTTGAAGCTTGAACTAGAAAAGTTTCCTCTTTGTTTGCTTGCAGAGGCCTCTAAAATCAAGCGTACATTTAAGTAGACTTGAATTTTAGTATACTGTATATATTTTTTAGTTTATCTACATCAAAATTTCATTTTGAATTCAATGTTACTTGCTGTATTTTTTAATTGTTTGTTAAAATGTTACTAGCAGTTTTACTAGCAGAGTGAAAATTGTTTCTACACCAAAGTTGCTTCAGTGAAAAGGCTGAGTATATTGTAAAGAAAATTGGATTAAGATGGCATTTTTGTGTTCCTGGAGCCATCGTTGCTACAAATTAACAACAGTGCAATGAGCAAACGACAATAATCAAGTAATATTACGTCCTTTTTACTTAATCTATGTTTTTTTAACATTGTAGATCATAAAACAACAGGGCTATATATCAAGTTATCTGAGACCAGTTGATGTTCGCTTCTATAAACTAAATTCTTGTGCATGTATTCCTATGAAAACGTTTATTCCATGGCACTGCAGCATCGCTACTGAATCTAGTGAGAAACAGACAGCATGACTAATGTAGTGTAGTCCAATTTCCGAATGAATCTAAATTGAATCAAGCGCATAAAGCACAATCAGGAAATTTAGATTCTGGTCAGAATTTCCTGTAAACCAACTTACCCATGGAGCAGTCGATTCCAAAGAATCCCTCATCGCAGATGCACTGTCCATCCACGCAGCGTCCATTTCCTATGCAGTCGTTGGGACAGGTGGCGATACTGCAGTCTTCTCCTGAGAATCCACTAAAGCACACACATTTGCCATCCACACAGTGGCCTTTGTCTTTGCAGTCATTGGGGCACGTGAGTTGGCTGCAGTCATGGCCAGTATAGCCTTCATGGCAGACGCAGCGTCCGTCAACACACCGGCCATTATCGTTGCATTCATCAGGGCAGGATGAGATGGAGCAGTCTGGACCCTCCCAGCCTGGGTTACACTTACAACTGCAAGAGTCATGCTGGTACGTGCCATGCCCACTGCAGCTAGTGTCCACACCTAGCAAAGGAGAACAACTCTTTCTTAACGTATGCACCTGCTCTGTAGAGATAAATGGGACTTTGGAGGCTGCTTAAGGCAGGATGTGATATAAGCAGTCTTGGTACCAGTGGATTTATATCAGAAGCAGAGAGTTGAGAGTAGCATAATACAGAAATTCACAGGTTTTTTGAGTGAGACTGAATATGAATTGAATTGGTGCCACTCCACAGGAATATGCAATTTACTGAATTTCAATTCAAATAAATTCAACAAGCAATCCCTAGGGAAAAATAAATATACTAAAATGTATAAAAAGTATAATAGAAATGCATTTATATATTTATGTACTTAATACAAATACCCTGCAATTGTGCTTTTAGTATACTAAACTGGTATGCTTAAAGTCTGCTAAATTGGAACAATTGATTGTGAACTTAATGCACTTTAATTGTGTGGAAGTAGTGCTGAAGTTCAACTAAAGATATACTAACGTATATTTGATTGTGCTAAAGTGGAACTATTGCAGGTATACTTTTTAGAAACACTTTAAATCTCTTGCATTTAAAGACCGATATTATTCAAAGATCATCCAACCCTCATCAATGTGACATTAATATTAAGAAATGTGCATTGTGCACAAGTAGAACTCCAAATAAAATTTAATTATACTAAATTTTTATATCAGAAAGTCTCAAGCGATATGTCAGTAAATACGTTAAAACCCTGATGACGCCTCATCCAGGGCTCACGCAGCAAGCGTGACAATGTACAGAGAGGTAGAACCTCCTGCCCTAAAGTGCGGAGGAGGGAACGTAACCTAGTGAGTGTTCCGACGAAATGAAATAAAACAAAGTCACTGTTATGGATGGAAACAGTTTACGCAATCTATTTCTAATTTATCTTTATTGCAGCTTCAGCCCCAAAGGCAATTCTGTGTTTGGTGTGACATGAAAACAGCATAAAAACACAATTCTGCTTTCACTAATAATAACAAATTATCTTCCCCGGCTGGCTGCCACCCAGAAGTGGGAGAAAAGGGTCCATTTTAGGGAAGCGATAACCTCGCTCGTTCCACGATTTCAAAGCAGCTGTCATAAAAGCAGAGAAATGATGTGAGGTGAAATAGCAGAAATGTTTTATGCTTCCGTCATTCCTACATTTACTGAAGAGACATAAAGTGCATGACTGTTTTTTAATAATAAAAAATCATTTTAGTGCAGTAAAGCTTCAGTTTAAAGACGGACTAGGAAATAGTTTGTACTGTGCATTGCAGTACATAATTCAGTTTACTGCATGCTTTTTTTTTGTGAAACAACAACTGTTTCAAGCAGTAGCCTGCTAATGTATATGTTTACTGTAAGTACAGGTATCGTTCTGGATACAAAAATGTTGCATTTTAAAATGTTTTTAGCTGTTAAATTCATATCCAAACATACTGAAAATCAACATGAGATCAAGGTAAACCCTGTTTTCTTTAATACACCCCTAGTAAAAAAGTGATATATTTAAAATAAAATTATTTCATACTAAGTATAGTTCGAATCTATTAACATATTTACTGACATATTGCTCGAGACTTAACTTGAAGTGGTCATCGGATGCCAAATTCACTTTTACATGTTGTTTGAACATAAATGTGTGTTGGCAGTGTGTGTACACATCCACCCCATAATGATAAAATTCCACTCTTTTTAACTGAACTATTCTGAGCACTACTTGTGCACAATACACATTTAACATTAAACTTAAAATGTGTTGTAATGTCACTGTTATGAGGTGTATGAGCTTAAATAATATATTCTTTAGTTGGACGTTCAGCGCTAGATCCCAGAACTGATTGTGGAAAGTGCATACTAGCCAGCATTTTAAGTGCATTAAGTACAAAATTAGTTGTTCCAATTTCCAATCAAAGTTTAGCATGCAAAAAGTACAATTCCAGGGTATTTTTTATTAAGTATACAAATATGTAAGTGTATTTGAAGTATACTTAGCATGAAATAAAAAAAAATCAAATGCATTTTAGTATATTTATTTTTCACTAGGGCACGTTCCTGCTCATTTTGTGATTATTTAATGAGTGCATGTTCTTCTGAATAATTATGGTTTCTTTTTAATATTTTAACAAAATGTCAAAACTTGCTCCACATCCGTTGAGGCTATTGTTAATATTTTGGATTTCATATTTTGTTAAAAAAAATTGTTTTAATGTTTTTGTAATTTTTGTGTGTGTGTTTTTTTTAATGTCTGTTGATATAGTTTTTTTTATTATCATTTTGTTTATAGTTTTACTTTATTTTATATCAATTTTAGTTATTTTATTTGAAGTTTTGAAATGTTGCC